>OX637464.1:15899682-16364234 GCA_951799995.1 Trifolium subterraneum | reverse complement strand
AAAGAATAAAGGACTTACAGGAGAGGAATTCCCAAATTCATTTTAGGGTTGGATTCGTGTTTAGTTGTATTAAATAAGTGTTTTTAGAGAAATTTGGAGTTTTTTTGGGGTATTTTGAGTTCCAGCACGGTGGTTGTGAGGTACGGCGGTGGCCGTCACGGTGGCTACGCCACCAGATTCTGGATGCTACGACGGCATCTCGCTGGAGATGATGAAGAAACCGATGAACATCATCAGATCAGGAGAGAGATCGAGAGAGAAGAGAGAAGGTGAGGGAAGGAAGAGAGAGAAAAAAAATTGAAAATGAAGGAATTCTGCTGGCTTGAGGGTATTTATAGTACTCGTGCTCCTGTGCGCGCTGGTGCATCGTATTCGTATCCCCTCAGCCGTTGATTGCATCAGACCCTCCCAAGATCCAAACAGGGCCATCAGATCATTCAGACGGCCAAGATCGTCCCCCTGGTTGTTTTTCTTTTTTTTAGCGCCTTGGGCTTTCCCTTTGGGTTGGGCCCTGTTTCTGCTACATACACCTCTTTTCAAATATTTTTTTTAATATTTATATTCTTCCTTTCTTTATTTTATTTGATCTATTGAATTTAATGAAAATAATAGTAACAATAACACAAACATCCTTTGTAATTTCAATTCTTTTAAATCAATTAAAGGAATTTTAAATTCTAATTATTTTCGGCCAATTACAAATTTCATTCTTTCGAATTGATACCGGTTTGACATTTTTTCAACTTTTGCAAAGTTTTAAAATCACTATTACAATTTTTGTTTTACTCAAAATCACTATTACAAGTTATTACTCATAAAAATTATTATTCACGAGGAGATGACAATTTTGAACACCGATAAAATTTTTAAAATGACTATTATAAATTATTACTCATAAAAATTCATAATTGATGGGGAGATAATATTTTTTATCGCTAATAAAAGTTTGTGCCAAATATATACGGCATTCCGCAAAACCCGTGCAACGCACGGGGCGGACGCTAGTTTTAATAAAATATATAAATATCTTGACAAAAAAAAAATATAAATATAAATTTCAGTTTAAAAAAATTTCAGTTTTTGTTATAAAAAAAAAATCCTTAATTTATGCCACGTGGAAGCCACATGACAGCCCAGTCATTAAAAATTTACCACGTCAACACCGTTAGTGGCATTTGACACCGGGGACCAATTATCGAAACCGAAAATTTTTGAGGGACTAATATTTGAAGAAAATTTTTTGGGGGACTAAAAACAAAACTTTGAATATTTATAGGGACTGAAAACATATTTATCCCTATATTTTAATGTGAAGGGAGCTATTTTGGGTGTATTAGGTAGAACTCGATTTAGTGGCATGTTCTGGGGAGGAGACGACAATTGGATCATTATTTTTGTGGGTATTTGGGCATTGCTAGAGACATGGGATATGCAAGAATTTGTGTTATTCGGATTCTTAAAATGTTGTCAACCTCATCTATTAAGACTATAGCATGTTTCACTGTTAGGCGGTTGTTATTGCAAATATCTAAATATGATGAAGATGAATTGTGAGGTCACTCTCTATCATTGTTTTAGGGAAGGAATTGTTGATGCGGATTTTTTTTTTTGCTAAGTTGGGATGGCGATCGATTTTTTTTTACAGTAAGCAATCGATGATAGAGTCATATCTCGCTAATTTCACCCTAGTACTAATTTTTGTAATAAAAAAAATGGTTATATCTTGTGTTTTTCTACTTTCTTGGTCAAGATATCTTGTGATTTTAAATATAAGGAAAAGTTAACTAACTACATCATATTTAATTAATGATATCATTCCAAAAATGCTTTATAATTAGTTAAAATTTCATTTTTCAATGACTCTTTTAATGTTCATTAAACAAATTCTCATGAGAGGTGTTTTAGAGAATACAGTTTTTTTATTTTGAAGTTAACTACTTTACTATTTTGTAAAAATTAAATGAAGTTAACTACTTTTTTTAAAGAATGAGATAATTTTTATTTATTTTTTGCTCATATATGAAATCGGAGGGTATGTATGATATTAGGAATCCTCTAAGTATCTAATGTGAGTAAGACCAACGTGACATAGCTATGTCACAACGGGTAGAGAAGGACATCCGATAGTGGAGAACATCCGAAGAGGAGTACATCGTTAGTGGACCTTTCGGGACATACTCAACTCAGAAGCTTCCTGTAAAATGAATTAAGATTAATTATGTGTGATACACCTATGTCTCTTGTAAGCTATGTATTTCAATACGTATATATATATATATATATATATATATATATATATATATATATATATATATATTGTTGCTTACCACCTAACTTTTCAGCATAGCGGTATTAGTACATCAAGTAGAGGGTAGTAAGAAACCTCCGGGGAAGTCTCACACCCATTTTTATTGATTTCAGATAAGTCAAGCAGACGGGGTAAGAAGTCGATGGAGTAATAGCTAACAAAGTTGCTTCCGAATGTCTTTTATTTCACTTGTTTTGTATTATGTATCATGTGTTGTTTAAACATGTTGTAGTACGACTCATGACAGTTTTATGTATTAAGTTTTAAGACATCGGTACTTTCGTGCTATGTATGTTGGATGTATCTAAAAACTTATTGTAATTATTAATGTATTCCAGTACCATTATGTATGTTCTATATCGTATTCTAGATATTCCATATGGGATGTTACAATTGGTATCATCATTACCAATAGTATTTTAAAATTTAAGCACAACATTGTATTTGAATTATTTTATCCTTCATTTTTACCATAAACATTATATAATTTTTAATGTGATTTATTAATAGTAAAAAGAGTAAATTACACTTCTTTCCTCAAAAAGAAATTTGAATTACACTTTTTCTCTCCAAAATGGAGCAAAGTTATACAACGGAGGTTTGAGGCTTGGGTTTGGATTTTGCTGCTTTCCATGAAATACAATGTGGTTCATATCATTGTGTTAACAAGATGGAAATGCAGGGAAGCAGAGAGACAGCCTTAAACATATAAAAAGAAAGAAAAGAAAAATCTCAAGTGCACGAAGGTGCATCATTGAAGGTGCGTGGAGAAAACACAAGAAGGGGGGGGGGTTGAATTGTGTTTTAGATATTTAAAAAATTTTCTAGATATTTAAATCTATCAAAGTCTTTAAGCACAGTGGAATAATTCACACAATCAACTTAAGGCTAAGTGAATGATGAAGGAGTAAATGAGAGAGTGAGAGAGAGAAAGAGACAACAATTTATACTGGTTCCCCTCACAAATTGAGAGTACTCCAGTTCCCTTGTACTTACAAGAGATTTCACTATAATCACTAAGATTACAATTCAGATGCTCAAGCACACAAGCATGAGACTTCCTTGCTCTAGGTCACACAAGACAGAGAGACTTCCTTGCTCTAGGTCACACAAGACAAAGAGACTTCCTTGCTCTAATCACACAAGATCAGAGACTTCCTTGCTCAAGCACACAAGCATGAGACTTCCTTGCTCAAGTCACACAAGACAAGAGACTTCCTTGCTTCTACACTAAGCTGAAGACTTCCTTGCTCTAATCACTAAGATTGAGACTTATCAATTACTCACGCAGGAGTAATACTAACTTCTAAGCTTAAATTTATTACAACATAATAACTTCAGAGGCTTGAGCTAGTTTCTATTCTCACTTCATTTGAGAGATATTTGCTATTACAGTTCTTTGTTCTCACTTTATTCTGAGAGATATTTTCTATTGAAGATCGTTAGTCATCAATTCTTTCTTTTGCATATTTATATGAGTTGAGAAAGATATTGAGACGTTGGAGAAATTCCCGTTGTAAGTTGGACAGCTGTAGCCTTTGAATATCCGTTGATTAAAGCCACGTCTTCTTTGCAGTTTAGCTTTACCTTTACTGTTTGTCCAAAATACAGTAATAAGGTACAACTAGCTCCTAGAGAGAGTAGGATCACATCCTTTGTGACCGTTGTAATTAGTTGTCCTTAGACAAATCATCAGGCTTGATAAGAGTAGTTGATGTAGCCCTTCTGATGACTAGGGAAATTCCTTTGCTTCTGATGAACCTTTGATAACTTGGAGTCTGATTGGTCTTGAATAAATGGCCTCTGATAGTCCTTCGTATTCCAGCTTCTGAACGTCTTCATCTTCTGAATAACTCATGACTAGCAGATAGCTTCTGAACTCTTGTAGGCATCTGAACATCTTTGAGCTTCTGAACTTCTCTGAGCTTCTGAACTCTTGCAGACATTCTGATCCTTTTTGAGCTTCTGATCTTGTTTAGCTTATGACCACGTTTTAGCTTCTGACTCTTTCAGTGTGTAATGATTCAGACTTCCATAGGTTTCATCAGAGTCTAAATCAAGTGTGCTCTTGATATAACGTTGGATTCTCCTGCACACTTAATTTAAACATTAGTAACATCAATTGTCCATTTAATACTTTGTTATCATCAAAACTCAAGGGTGTGTATTAAAACACATTTTGTTCCAACAATCTCCCCTTTTTTGATGATAACAAACATAAGTATTAAATACAATTGTTGTTGAGAAAAATCAGCTATGTTGACATTAGGCTTCTGAGTTTTGCAAGCTCCCCCTAAGTCTTATATCCCATAGGGTTAGGTTTGTAAGCTCCCCCTACTTTGTATCCATAGTTAATTTAATCAGTTTCAGAATTACTTTATTATATGACTTAAATTATTCATATTTTACTATATAAAGAACAAGGTTTGCAAGCTTCTTCTTTTCATAGTGTGATAATATTTGAATAAAGTTGCACCCTTACTCAAGTACTATCTATGAATAATAAACTTCAATTAATAAATGTATTCTCCTTGAAATTATGCGCTTAATGAAGATGCAAGATGAATTAAATATTTAAATTAAATGACAATAGGATCAGAGGCACTAGAAACGTATACACACACACTTGGTTCTGATGGTTATCATAAAATACAGTTTCAGAGTTCAAAATATTTTTCAAATAGTTCAGAGCTTAAAAAAAAATCTTTTCAAAAATAGTTCAGAGCCTGAAACACAAGTTTTGAAAACAGTTCAGAGCATAAAGCAACAACTTTTGAAAAATGGTTCAGAGCTCTTTTAGCACAATATTTTGAAATCCTTAAGATCAGATTGTCATATCAAAGCATGTACCTCATGCCACTATTTTGACCATTCTCCTACGTTCTCTCTCTGAAGCACTACAAAGCCCTAAAAAGCAAAGTAATTTCGCTTCTTCCAACAATTGATTTACCAATATTCTTTCTCCCCCTTTTGTCATTATCAAAAAAAGAGTATAAGCAATTTAATTAACAAGTACAACGTCCAATATGGTCAAGTCAGAAGTGGTTGAACGCATTTAAGACCTTGTCGGTGAAATGAGCTTATAAAAGGAGAGAGGTACCTAGTCATTTTATTCACACAGAATAATCTTAGGTTATTGATAGATCTTTTGAGAGAAAAAATGAAACGCTCAGAGAAGAAGAAAGCAGTTTCAAAGAGAGATAGTCAAGATAGGAGAAAACATAAGAAGAAACCAATAGAAACAAAGTCAGTGTCTGTTACAGAAGAACTCAATTCAGAGTCTGAAGAAAAATCTTTGGACGCTGACTGTTTTAAGTTCTGAAGACATATATTTCTGAAGAAAATCAAACTAATGTCCACAGCCTAAGAAGGGCAAACTGACATTCCTGAAGGAAACCAAACTGATGCATGGTTTCTTCAAGCATATTCAGTCCCTTCTCCAAGGTCATCCCTTGGAGGCTTCAAGAAAGTAGTCTTTAGGAAATTTTATATGTAATCCAGAACTCATGTTCTCAATGAAATAAAATTCATTACTTTGGCTTGCTTATTTTAGATTTCTTATTAATGTTTCTTCTCTTGTTATGTAATTTGATTCTTTAAGAATACCCAAATATTGTACTCATTGAAAATCAAATTTTATGAATAAAAGCTCAAGAGTTTGAAGTATCAATTTTCAAGATTGTTTGTCTAAAAAAAATGAAAGTCATTAAATCAAACAAAAATGCTAAACAGAATCAAAACAGACATATAATCATTCAGATAAACATAGTGAATATATATGTCAGATTAGCAAAAAATAATTTAACACATACAAAGGTTGAACCTAACAATGTGCCTAGCAAAATATTAATCAATTATGAAGTCATATAAGCAAACAAAGAAATCCTAAGGTTGGGGTTGACTACAGATAGAAGCTAGAGTTATCATGATATTTTTCTGATTAGCATTTACTTCTTCCATCAATCCCACAAACTTGTCCACTTTGGCTTCAATTCTTCTGATATCAGTCTCATAGACAGGATTCCTCAGATGCTGTTGACTACCTTGATCACCTCTCAGATTGTCTTGAAAAGGTACATTCAGATCGTCCACTATTGAGGCTAACCTTTCCCTAAGGTTTTGCCCAATATTTTCTCTTGCAGCAGAGGATTCAGGATGATCCCTCTCTGTGTCTACTTGAGTCTGAATGTCCTCCTTAGCATTGATAGCTTTCCCTTTGTCAAATTTCTTCTGTTCTTCCACAACTGCCTTTTGAAGAATTGTGCAATTCTTTTACCAGTTCTTCTGTCAAATTTACCCATTGAGCAACATATTCAGATGAAGGCATATCAGTTTCCCTTAGGTCATAAAGGCCATGTATCTGTTTAAACAAGTCGTTGCATTTGCTCAAGACATCATGATTGTTTGATTTGGTTGGGTGAGGTTCATTGGTTAAGGGTGTATTGGTGAGTTGAGGATTGGAATGGATAGGTATTTGTTGTGTCTGTTGAGGACTAGGGTTGGTTTGGACAAAGCCTTTTAGGTGGAAATCTTCTATAAGAAGTTCTTTGACCATAGCCTCAACATGGTTTGATGGTGGGAGGTTCAGGTTTTCTTCTGAAACAACATGTTCAGAATGTTCTGAAACATTAGAGGGATGTTTAAGTTCTTCAGATGATTGTTGTTCAGGTTGTGTTTGGTTTTCAGGTTCAGATGGAGTTTGGTGTTTAGGTGTATGAGGGTCTGAAGATGTTTGAGTCATAGATGGCTGAACTATTTTATGCTTAGCTTTGGCATTAAGAAGTTCAAAACTAGCTAGGATTTCATCTAACTCATTAGGATTTAAATCAACTGAAGAGGATGATGAAGAGATATTGATGAATTCTGGTTCAGGGTGGGTTGTTTCTAGTATAGGAGGTTTTGATTTGACAGGTTCTGATATAAGTTGTTTTATGGTAAGATTGTCTTCAGAACTTGCCTGGTTATAATTTGGAATGGGTTGGGTTGATGATGAGGTTAAATGAGTGTCTTGAGTAGTTACAACAAAAGGTTTAGATAGAGATACATCACCTGATTTGTCATGATTTGAGCCTTCAACAATCTTCTTCTCAGTCTCTTTGGTAAGTTTCTTTAGTCTGACACTAAGAGGTTCATCATCACTTTCTTCACTTTCTGAGCTTCCAACCTTGGTCTTGGTCTTTTCTTTTCTTCCTTCCTTTACAGCTTCACTCTTATATGCTTTCACTAGCCTCTTCCTCTTCTTCTTCAATTCTACCTTCTCAATCTCAAACCCTTTTCCTAGGTTATCCAGCAGTTGAATGTACTGATTGACAATACCACTAGAAACCGTATGTATGTCAATTTTACATGTCTTCACCAAAGAAGGTCCTGAGTGAGATTGAGGTACAAAAGGATCTGAAGGTTGCACCTCATGTCCTGACAACAAGTTCACATGAGAGAGAGTATGAACAGACACTGTGGAGGCTCTGATTTCTCTTAACAAACAGTCATGACCCGCAGCTTTGATTATGTCTATCACTCCACATCGATAGAAAATCTCACTGAGTATCCTTGGATAGATGACATGTACATTAGGCTTGGTCTGATTCTGAGTGTTAAACACTGCTTTGCATAGGTGATTGAAGATGTATTTAGCCCAATTTAAATCATATTTCCTTGTGAGAAAATAGACAAAGTGTCTATGATCCCATGACAATTGATCCGAATTTTCACTCCTTGGAAATATAGAACTCAACATAATTTTGGCTAATACTCTCTGAGTGGGCTTCAGATCACCTATTCTGTTGCTCTCACAACTTTTTCCTTTAACATAGCATTGTTTTGTCATATTCTTCAGAAACTCAGAGTTTTTTGCTTCATTGTGATCAAAGGTGTAGTAGATGTCTTCATTGGGGATGGATAGCACCTTAGCCAAGTTTGAAGCAGTGAGAATTACTTCAAAGCCGCACACAACAGAATGCACCTCAGTTTCCTCAATAATTCTTAATCCTAACTCTTGAGGGGTCTTGTCCTTATTTTCATCCTTTTCTTTTCTCCTTGCAGCTAGCTCCTTATTATAATCTTCAACTGTCTTCACCTTGCTTCTAATCCAGAAATATTTTACCAGAGTAGGATAGATTGGACCATTTAATAACTTCATGTACCTAAAGCTCCTATTATGATCAATAAAGAACTTTAGGACATCAAAATGATTCTTCTCCAAACTATCAAAGTCCACTGGTTGTTCCATAACCAAGTTCAGAGATTTTCCCTCCATCTTGAAAGACAAATCTGTGGAAAACATTTCTTCACAAGCAGTAGTGTTGATAGGGAAGTTTTTAGTAAACGTAAACAAGGAATCTGGAGCTGATGTAGAAGTAGATGCCATTTCAGAAGGTTAGGGTGTAGAGTTTGCTAATTAAGAGAGAAGGAATTTTTTCTGTGGTATTGAAGACGAAGGTGTGGAATGTGATAGTGTAAAGTGTGCAAGTGTTTAAGTGATTTTGTTTAAAAACAATAAAACAAATTAAAGCACACAATACATTAAATAAAAAAAAAACGAACCATCATTAACTATTTCAAACCAATCAGAACGTGTGTACGTGTTGTCTATTTAGCGCCAAAACGTTTCAGTGGAAAACACTCAAACGTTTGCAATTCATTTCCTTTTCAGAGGCTTAACCTTCAGAGGTTGAAAAGTTCTCATAGTCTGAATTACTTCAGATGCTGAAACCTAAAGTATGTCAGAGTCTAAAAACGAATCTTTCAGGACACAAAAATATATGTTCAGACAAGATTTTCCAAGGTTTTATTTCTGAACATTTTGTTCAAATAAATCAAGTATCCTAAAAGAATATTTTTAACCTTTGAATGTTATTCCTCTGAATTGTCATTGAGACTTTAAGAATACTCACATTGCATTGAAGCTTTCTTGTTTCAATTGTAGTCAGTGTCATAGCCTGAACAGTTACTCCTCCAAGCTGAGTTACTGTCATCTTCAGAACAAGCTTCATATTCTTCATCATAAGGATCATATCTTCTTCTGTTCCTTATGAATTTTTCTTCATCTTCTTCACCATCAGATTCATCAAAAATGTGCCTTCTGTGCACAACTGCTCTCCTCCCATTTCCAGTCACATGAGTCCATGTGAGTGGAGAGTCTATTTTCCTCATTTGTCCTGCAGCCAAATAAACAATTTTTTCTTTTGGTACCCATTTGCAGATGGGTCCTAGACTGTTAGTTACCTGACCTCTATTCTCCATTTGTACCACCTGAAAGCTCTCAGGTACGAATGTTGAATATAGATCAGAAGGTGAAGCATTTTCAAATATGCTTGATGAACTTGGTTTTTCATATGTATCAGCACATGAATAGCCAATTCCATTTACACCATTATTTTAAAGAGAAGACAATAAATAAATAATGTCACTACTGTCAATGTGTTTATTACCTGAAGCAAGTGATCTGCTATTAAGTATACAATCAGGTCCAGATTTACAAAACAAAACCCCTAAACAACTAGCTTCAGGAGGTGCTGCTAAAGCCAAATACAAACCCACACCAGAACAAAAGATGAAAATTCAAGAGACCAACCCCCACACGCTAAGAGAACCAAAACCAGCAGAATTACAAAAAATATACATACAGAATTACAAAAAAATATATACATAAAAATCAAATTCACTGTCAACACTCACCAGAAATACCAAGGTTGTTAAAACCGGACCGGACCGGCCGGTTCAACCGGTTCGGCCGGCAACCGGGCCTCAGTCCGGTCCGGTTGACCCTCAAAATCGTCTGGCAAAAGAACCGGCTATTGAACCGGATAACCGGGTATGAACCGGGAATAACCGGGAGACCGGCGGTTCAGTAGGTTAAACCACTTTCCCGTTTTAAAAGAAAAAAAAAATCAGAAATTTGGGTAGAATTAAAAAACTCCAACTTTTTCTTTCTTCTATAATCATTTTTCGTATAAAGG
Organism: Trifolium subterraneum; assembly: GCA_951799995.1. Classification (NCBI taxonomy): domain Eukaryota; kingdom Viridiplantae; phylum Streptophyta; class Magnoliopsida; order Fabales; family Fabaceae; genus Trifolium; species Trifolium subterraneum. Next base: position 16,353,968 of record OX637464.1, on the reverse strand, counting down.
TTTGGATCTGGAGGTGAAGATGAATTGATGTGATGTGCTTATATAAATGGGGGAACTATAGATTGAATGTGAGGAAGAAGTTGAGTGTTCAGAGAGAGAGAGGACAAAGAAAGATGATATGAGAGTTAAAGAAAGAAGTTTCAATGTTAATGGGAAACGGGAGAGAGAAGAATGAAGTGGAAAAAGAACAAACAATTAAAAGATCACAAGTTACTAGTTTTTATGTGTACTCTGTTTAATTATGTTCATTTTCAAAATAAAGAAAAAATAGTAAACATACTCCAAGAAGTAGCTACTTACACTTTCCAAGAAGTAGCTATTATTCTAGTCTATTTTTATTGAGACTATCAAAACTCGTGCACATCCAATCAGTCGGCAAACACCTATTGTTTTTGGTACTAATATTTGAATTTGAATCAAAATATACTTGTATGGTGCAACAAAGGTTTCACAGAGCCATAACTAAAATCACAATAAACAAAAAACAATTGCATAGAAAAAAAATTAAAAAATAAATACTATAATGAAAATTGTTTGAAATAAAAAAGAGGTTAGAAATTGTAAAAGGTCACTATCGTAAAAAAAAAGAAAAAAAAGAAGTGAAACTACAATTGAAATATTTGTATTGGTTTATTACATTTTTTTAAAAGTGTATTGCTTTATTACTAATATTTTATTTTTTTATATAATAAATTAACATTATAACTATTAATAGAAATATTTTATTCTTAAGTAACAAAAATATACAGATTCTTTACTCTTAATGTTTTAATTTTATAAGTAGATTTATGACATTTTATATTTTTAATTGTGTAAAACTATGAATATTGTGTAATTTTATTTTATTATAATTTTATATTATACATTAATTAAAAACGGTTGAACCCGGTTGAACCCCGGTCCGACCAGTTAAACCTTGAACCAGTAAGCATTCCGGTTCAGTGACCGGTCCGGTTCTGATTACCTTGAGAAATACAACCAAATCCCTTGATTCAATAGCATGGAGAATTAGAATTCCTTTGAAAAATAATTCCTATCCTCATGCAAAAGATCTAAAAAATCTCAAATCTAGTTAGAAAAACCCCATTGGTTTTTCGGTGACAATGACTTCCATTAAATTCATGTGGTTGTAGTCTTGTAGAAGCAGAATCACATAGTAAAAAAAGAGATCTGGGTACTAAAAAATCACATATCCGAAAAGATTAAGAAAAAAACAAGAAGGCAAAATCAGAGAAGTTAAGAAGATCTGGGTACTAAAAAAAACGAGATTTGGGTACTAAAAAATCATCTCTGTTCTTGAACAAATTAAGAAGTTAAGAACCCTAGCAGAGAAGAGAATTTCGCAGAGAGGGAGAGAAACTTTAGAGAGAGAAAAAAATTGGGTTTGGGTATTTATAGCCCCGGATTCAGTGCGCGCGCATGCATCGCAGAACTCCCATCACAGGCCGTTGATCTTCATCAAACGGCCTAGAGTGTTTTTAATCATGATCTCATCACGGTTGTCTGATCAATCAGACGGCCTAGATCACAGACCGCTGAAACTTTTTTTTTTATTTTTTTATTTCCGTGAAAGTTTGCGACGGTTTAGACCGTGGGTAAATTTCGCCGCTAAATTTGCGGCCGTTTTGGCCGTCGGTAACTCTATCGGTTGTTAAAAAAAAATTATTATTTAGCGGCCGTTTTTCCTTATTTTGTAGCCTTTTAGACCGCTACAAAGTTAGTGGGGGCTAAAGTGGCCAGTAAGTTCAAATTGAATCCACCACTAAATGAAGGAATTCTTGTAGTGCTTTTGCATATTTATACGAGTTGAGAAAGACATTGAGACGTTGGAGAAATTCCCATTGTAAGTTGGACAGCTGTAGCCTTTGAATATCCGTTGAGTAAAGCCACGTCTTCTTTGCAGTTTAGCTTTACCTTTACTGTTTGTCTAAAATACAGTAATAAGGTACAACTAGCTCCTAGAGAGAGTAGGATCACATCCTTTGTGACCGTTGTAATCAGTTGTCCTTAGAACAAATCATCAGGCTTGATAAGAGTAGTTGATGTAGCTCTTCTAATGACTAGGGGAATTCTTTTGCTTCTGATGAACCTTTGATAACTTGGAGTCTGATTGGTCTTGAATAAATGGCCTCTGATAGTCCTTCGTATTCCAGCTTCTGAACGTCTTCATCTTCTGAATAACTCATGACTAGCAGATAGCTTCTGAACTCTTGTAGGCATCTGAACATCTTTGAGCTTCTGAACTTCTCTGAGCTTCTGAACTCTTGCAGACATTCTGATCCTTTTTGAGCTTCTGATCTTGTTTAACTTCTGACCACGTTTTAGCTTCTGAACTCTTTCAGAATGTAATGATTCAGACTTCCATAGGTTTCATCAGAGTCTAAATCAAGTGTGCTCTTGATATAACGTTGGATTCTCCTGCACACTTAATTTAAACATTAGTAACATCAATTGTCCATTTAATACTTTGTTATCATCAAAACTCAATGGTGTGTATTAAAACACATTTTGTTCCAACAATATCACAATAAAGACAAATAAATTTGACGGTTGCAAATGCTTGTCCACCATGAAAGACTTATAAAGCTTGTGCAAGTTAGACTCCGCCCAGATTATATATACTTTATTACAATTTCAGATACCTTATTTTAAATATTGTATCATGGAAAGAGATACTAATTTTTCATATTATTCATTTTCTATCATTTTTCCTTACGTCCTTACATTTTCTCAAGAATCTCCATTGTTACTGATATCTGGAATCTATGAAACTTACCTTCATGGTACACTCCAAACCTTATACCCAAAAGGATCACAACTAGGCTTTTCTGCGGTTGATGCATAAAACTTTTTGACTGCTCAATTAAACATTAAATATAAGTTTGGGTTGTATCACAATCAATTATCTTCCTATAATCAGTCTCCTTCCAAAAACAAAAACCAGTAGTTCTCTTAAAAATGTAAATCAAATTACAATTTGACGTCAACGGACAAAGATGAACATCTTGATTACAAAGAAAAGGGGGCCTAAAAATATATAAATCAACACACAATTGACCAAAGGGGATTGTCAGAGATTCAGCCAACACCCAATATATGAATTTCAGTTGACAGTAACTTTCGAGACAATGAGCAACTTACAATCTGTGTAGTTGGCCAAACATATTCTATTTAATTCCTCTTAAGACTCCCTCCAACGTCTACCAGCTTCAATCATTGATCATTGAATGATACAGTTATTTGGTGAATTTCAAACACCAAATGAGTTGCGAATCTCAAATAAGCCTTAGTTCATACTCTCCAGCAGTTGTTATGTATCTCACCCATGGAAGAGCCTGATACCCACTTTTCTCAATGATCTTCAAATATCTTACCTGTAAATCAAAATATTAAAATGTTTGATTAGAATCTTTTTTAATTTCATCAAAGGCCATTTAACTGATAAAGGTTATCACAATATATGGTCAACAGTGATGCACTTAAATATTCTACCAAGCATCCCATATTACTCAACGCGAGACTTGGACACCAGACACCCCATATTACCAAAGTCTATCATCACACTGCTCTTGAGAGCCGAAGGTAGCCCTTTCCAAGGGACCGACAACCAGCTCTGATACCATTTCATAAGTATCTAAGCACTTGAGGAACCCTCCCTTAAAAGCTAGCTATCAAGAGGGAAGAATCAAGCCGCTTAAATACACCACCGAGCATCCCATTCTACTCAATGTGGGACTTGGGAACCCCTATAACAGAACTGTCAAGCATGGAAAGGTATAAAGTGGTGTATATTGCTGATGTCAAGTTCTTTTTACCCATTAGGAATTATCTTCCAAATTAATAACTTAATACTCTGAACTAAATAGAAACAAATTTGAACAAAAAAAAAATTCAGCCCCGTGAAATAATGAAAATGACAGGTGAGAGTGAGACGCTAACAGACAAATAGTGCAGGAAGGCTTGAAAGATACATAATACTAGAAATGGAAGTAACAAATAATCAGGAAATAAGAAAAAAATACGGGTACATTTAGCAATACCTGTATTCCAGACACAGTAAAATATGGTATCTCAAATTTTACACGGATAGGAGCTTTCCTCTCGGGAGCTGCTTCCTCGTCTACTATGCTGGGAAGCCGAAACTCTGCCCTTAACATGTACTCCTAATGGTGTTAAACAAGAGAACCAAATTCGTTATGTCACAATAAAAGCGAGTATCAGTCGTGGATGTTATTATCGAAAAAACACCATTTCCAAGTCAACTAATACCTTGCCTCCAGGAAAGGATCTTATTTTCCAGATTAATGCATCTTTCTCAGGTGCATATGCTGCAGATCCCATTGATGTCCGCACATTTGGAGTGGTTGCATCAGCAGGCACAGGTAACTCGATCTCCACATTTGTAGCAGTGCTGTAAAATTAAATTATATGAATAGAAAGAGATGTAAATACATATATGGTGGTCTAGATCGAACAACTGAATCAAATTAAATTTAAAGTAAGTAGTTGTTGCATTTTCCATGAAGGAAAATGGAACATATATAAAAGTAAAAAGAAAAAAGTCAAATCAGTACCTACGTTCCTTAAATTGACTCCTAGCTTTTACCGTAATCTCAATCCGACTTTTTGAATGCTTTTCAACTTGTGCTTCCACCCAAAATAAAGGCTTAACCTGGAAATAAACATCATATGATCAACAAAGACTCTGAAAATATATTTGTATGTCACCGCCACTCAAACAAAAAACATTTAATATCTAGAGGGGAGGAAACCTGTGTGCTGAGCCTATATGTCATCAAATCAAATGCCCCATCAGGTGGGATAAAGGAAATTGTTCGATCATTCTCAAATCGGGCCAATCGTACACACCTTCATCAAGGATCAACACAATTTGAGAACTAAAGTAAAAAATAGAGATAAACATGCTTCTAGAGAGTATATTAAAATGTACAACAACAAAATTTATCCAGTTATTAATATAAGAAAATCAAGCACACATACTGATGAAATTTGATGTCCTCCAAGTCAATCGCTTTTCCCTTGGTCGCTCTACCTTGTGCCTCTAATAATACTCTATCATTTAAACCAAGTTTACACTCTGGCATACCACTGTATTACACAACAAGCCATGGATGAAATATCAAGTTTTCATATAAATACTCAATCACAGAAGTTGCTTAGATTAATAAATACTTCAAAAACATAAACATAAGTGTTGTATTCTAAACCAATATCAACAGCAAAACTAGGGTGTAATGAGTCAAGTGGTTGGACATATCGCCAATATACCTAATGATACAGTGTTTAGCACCAGATATTTCAGAAAAACATACTTCAACCGCTATTTTCATTTGGATTTCTCACATTTTTTATAGTCATTATTACAGCTGGTTTCAGAAATATTGGATATATCATCACACACAAGAGGACGCACAAAAAATAGAAACTAGAAACTCAAGATCAGCAGGCAAGTAGCCCATAAATCAGTGCGAAAGAGACTATGAAATGGATTTCACTAAAGCATATCCAAAACCCACCTAAAATAGTGAAATACTGGTAGTAAGTACGTATTAATTAGGTGCCAGTAGGCGTATGGTGTGTGTACTGTGTAGACCCTGATACCATTGTCACAGCAGTTTGTTTTGCTTTTACTTTGCCGAGTATGCAGCAGAGTGTGTGGATAAGGCACAGGTATGCGGCGGTGAAAATTGAAAACGCACAGAACAAACTGTGAGGGCTGTGCATGATCAGGACCTTATTCATGGAGATTTTGGGATTTGTTTACTTTTATTCAAATGGTGGGTGCAATTTTGGGGTAAAACTGGTGTGGTTTTAAATAACTTATCCCCTTTCCTTTAGGTACAAATTTGAATTTGCTAGACCAGTGCTATTTTGTGTTTCTATTCTGGTCGTGGGATTTCAAATTCTGGTATTCTCTCTTTCCTTACCATAATTCTTGGCAAGTGTGTTTTTTTCAACTATTAGAGGGTGTCTTTTTTTGTCTTCTACACAAATTTCCCCCCTTCTATAACCATTTTTATTCGAAACATATATATTTTTAATATGATTTACAGATGATTTGTATAATCATTTTTTTTGCAATTTGTATAATCATGCTTAAATATTGAGTTGTTGAACAAATACATATTTTAATTATGGTGTTTGTTGTGTTTGAACAATTTAGTTCTTTCATGTTACAATTAAAAAAAAATAAAAAAAATAAAAACTTATTTTTATATTTTATTTTGATGCACCGGTACCTTAGCTTTTCAAAAAATCGCATCTGTACTCATAACCAATACATGTACCATACCATACCCGTCCTTACCCATGATTCCCAGCCAAAGATCCAATGTCAAACACGCATGCATTTTAATAGAAGAAAATATGGAAAGTTCCCTTGAATACAAAACTCGAACACTAAAAAACTTCACGGATCTGAAAACTTCCCAATTTGTTTCCAAAGGCCCTAAACTCTATCCAAATTCTAAGATGTCTCCCTTCCTCATATATCTTTACACATCACATCCTAGCCTTTATCATTTTACCATACTTATTATACTCTTACAAAACATATCCAAGGCCACATGTCATACGAACCTGCATTTTATTAGGATAAACTAGAGAAAATTCCCTTGAATGCATAACTAGAACACTAAAAGACTTTGAGGGTCTGCAAAGTTCATAATTGCCAAAAAGCCTTAACTTTATCCAATGACATGATGCTTCCCTCTAATTCCTTCATCGTATATCTATACACATCACAGCCAAGCCTTCATCTTTTTACCATACTTTCATTCTTACAAAACATGTCCAAGACCCCATGTTATACTTACCTGTATTTTATTAGAAGAAAATAGGGAAAATAACCTTACATTCCCCTCATCCTCAAGCTTAATAGCATGGACAAATTGAAAACAATCCCACCAGAATGTTACTATCTTAAGTCCCGAGCTGGAGCAGTGTCAATTATAACATATTTCAGAGACCTTTATGCTACCAGTTCCACAAAAAAGTCCCATCCCTATTTGTCATTGCTATTTCAGAGCCTTGTGCAGCCAATTCCCCATAAAAGTCTCATCCAAAAATTGGAAAGTAGAGGAAAATTTAAGTAATAGAATTCAAGCTGAGGAATGAAATGAAGGAATGTTTTGGGTGTTGATTGTAATAAAAAGTTCTGCTTATGTTAAAACAAATCTTTTAATATGTAGCAATAAGAACAGTGATTCTTTATGATGCTAAATATTCAAGAATATTGGGTGATAATGGATCCTATTTCACATTAGTTTAGAGTTGCAAGGATAAGAATGTCGCATTGAAAGGTTGTTCATAAAAGAAATGATGAGATCATGAATGATTGCATTAGAGAAAAAGTTGGAGCTGCATCATTGAAGGAAATTTAGGTTAAATTGTGCCTCAAGTGGTTTAAATATGTGAAAAGAAGACCAATAGAGGCTCTATTCAGAACAGTTGGATAGATGAAGGGTAGAGTGTACACTAATAAAATATTAAGTGAAACCATAAAAAAGGACCTAGAATTAAATGGTCACAGTGCCACAATGTAGAATTGGCTTTGAATAGAATGCAATGGTGTCATTTAATTTATGTAATGTAACCAAACCCACCTAGTTGAAAAAGGCTTTGATCGCTTTTATTGTTGTTTGTTTCTTCCGTTGTGTGCCCTAGTGTTAATATGTTGCACAGCTCACCACATTTATTTTCCATGGCTTAATTGGACAATAACTCCAATGTAAAGAAATGAGTTGCTTATAAAGTAAGACATGTTTATTCTTCAGGGAATATTTAATGACATGGAATGGATATGGATTTACAAACATAAAACCAGATCTGCTCAACTTAGAGGTAGATATACTTTGTTTTCATTGTATAAATATAACTTGGGTCGATCGTAATCAAATCAGGGATGGTAAAATCCCCCATAAGCAGCTTTTAGAAGCTATTCTGAAGAGCTAATGAAAATAAGCTGAAAACAACTTATAGGCATGTTATATACTATTTTTATAAGTACTTTCAAACACTTAGCGGCTACTTATGTCATGAGAAGTCCAAATAAACTACAAATAAGGTCTTCCAAGAACCCTACCGGAAATGATGAAACCTAAACTGCCCATGTGTGAGTTATTTTAACAACACCTTCAAGTCAAGTCGAATAATGGTAAATCGCTTATCTTTGGGCCTTCGGAACACCTCCCCCAAGGATGTTATGTGGTTGTGTTTAAGTGATGTTAGTTACTTAACTTTGTATAATGTAGTGAGTTCAAGAAAAGATAATGGGGCTTCAAGGATTTCAACTACCTAATCCCTGCTCAAACACATCCTTGAAATTGGGTTGTGGCAGCATTATTTTCACACCATACTGGAGAATACTCATCATTAGTTTGAAACTAGTGTAGAAACCACTTATTTCGAAATAATTCAAACTAAACTATATAGAGGGAAGTCAAATAAGGTTATTTAATGTTATTTAACATTGAATTGAATAGTAACTAAATATAAGTTTTCTTAATGACTAGATATAAGTTATTATGATATATTGTCAAAAACAAGAAGGAAGGTAATAGGTGATTATGGAACATCCTTCTGTTCAGAAGGGACAGCTAAAAGATTTCTGACATATATCCCCAACAAAAAACCTATGTAAGCCAAACTACTAAACCCAAATAACTAGTAGCTCATCGTAATAGCTTGAAATTCAATAGTTCTCAAGGAAAGTATAAAGCAAACCTCAAATATGTTCTCATCTTCAGTGCCCCAACAACATCAGACCTGATTATTTGCCCATTGCTATTGACAAGTATGTTAACACTCTCCACCACATCCAAGAAAACCTGGAAGCAAAAAAAGTATTAATTGGTATTATAGACCATAAAACCACACATTAAAATGATACATCTTCAATATTATAATGCCCACCTCATTTTTCTTGTAGTTTATCCCTTCACTGCGCCAAGATACAGCATTAGTTACAGCCATGGGAGGTCTCTGCGTAACTTCCATTCTATAAGCATCTGTCTTAATAAATTCACTAAGAATCTTCGCCTCGGTATATTGGGGGTAGCCAAAGTCCATTATTTCATCAAGTAGTTCATACTGCCAACCAAGAACAAAATAATTCAGCATTTTACCCAAATGAATTAATGCAACTAATAAAGATCTAACTTCATCGATACACAAGCACTTTACCACAACAACAAAGTTATCCCTAAGAGATTCCTCTTCCAATTCCTCAAAATAATGCTTGAATACCTGCCTCAAACACATTCCAATCAATCATTATAACATAAACTAGCAAATTAATATACAAATTTTGTCCCCGTGAGCATAGCTCAGAGGGTAGGGGTCGAGGTTCCAATCTCAGACACTACACTTATTCACCTTAAGAGTATAATTCCAGCCACTACGTTACTTGACCAGAAAAAATATACAAATTTTCAATTGAAATGATTCAAAACAAATAGTGCTTACATCAACTATGCGATGTAGGAAGAAAATGAGGCTAGCTGCATTACAATTTTGTCTAGTTGCTATCATGAGGTAAACATTGCTATGCTGTACAAACATATAGCTCACACCATTATCATATACAACTGGATCTTGAGACTGTGGATCACCCTGTACACAATTCCAAAACAAATTTCACCATTCATCAAAATCCTTAATCCTCCATTCCAATTCCACCATAATTAGCAAAAAATTAACAAATTTCTTGAAGAAAATGAAATCATTTTAGAAAACAATAAAATCAGCAAAATTGAGATGTTAAATGAACCTCTTTCTCGATGAGCTTGGTGAAGAAGCGTTCAGCTTCAACGGCGGTGACATCGCCACGGTAATCGCGCCAAATGAGAACGCGGCCTTTGATGTCGAGAAGGAAAAGAGCAGAAGCTGCACCTGACATTGGAGAGTGATTCCGAGCCTGGATCGGATCGGATCGGATCGGAAATGGATCGGGATTGGGATTGGATCAGTGGTGTGAAGAAGTTGGAAAAGGTTAGGGTTCAGTGAAGCATGTTTGAAAATTGAAGATGGATCATGTTGGTAATTTCAGTTTTGCAGTTTTTCAGATTGGAGTTTCGTGTTTGGTTTATAGTTTATAATTCTTCGTTTTATTTTTCTTTTGTTTTTCCTTTTTACGTATTTTGGTCAAGTTATGCTTCCTTTGTTGCAATTTGGATGAGAGATGTTATGTTAGATTCGTGCTGCGGTGGGTTGAAAGTTGAAAGAAGTGCGAATTCTGACAAAAGTCACAAAACGATGCCGTTTGCAATGCTGAGAAATTAAAATAGAACTGCAAAATCATTAAAGAAAGCTAACAAAGACAAACGTGTTGTGATTTTATTTTTAATAGAAATTACCACATTACTGGTTATTCAAATTGTAAAAAAATACTATAGGCTGTAAAAATTGGCTAATAGCAAATAAGCTACTTCATAATTGATTTTATATACTTAGGAAAAAAAATTGATTTTATATATTTGATTTTTTAGAGTTCGGTAAAATTAATGTTTGAAATAATTGATAAATGTAAAAATAACATAAAAACTTATCTTTAATTCATATTTTTTTAAAAATATCAATAATAAAGGTGTAATTAAGAGAAAAGTAGGATATGTTATTAAGGTACTTTAAGTTTCTTTTGGTATAAACGAAGAAGAAAGGATTCTCTTAATTTATTTTTCATCAGGTTTTCTCAATTGTTACATTTTAATCATTAACCAACTTTTCTTCATTTTTCTAATTAAAATTAAAATATTATTACATGTTTATGATTCAATCGTTTATGCACACATTATTTCCTCAATTTTCTTTCCGATAATCTTTTCTCCATATTAGGGTACAAGTTTAAATGCTATTTGTATTTGAAATGATTTATTGATTGTTTTAAGTTTGCGAGATAAAATTATCGGTATACAATTCTATTTTGATGATACTAACTTATTTTATTTTGATATAAGATTAGCTCTTATCAACACATTTTAGTCTCCAAAATTTGTGAATAGGGAAAAATATCTTAAATTGTTAAAAATCGATCATTTTAGTCCTGTGAACTCTTTTCATCAAAGTGTTTTGGTAGAACATACTAGGGTGTAGTCCGTGCTACACACGGATGGATCAAATTGGAAGGCAGACATGAACAAAACCACAAGAAATAGGTCAAACAAAAACTTTGCATATTTTGAACATTTATAACAAAATTGATAAATGAAAACTGGATATAGTAGCAGTTTGCCCCAAGCAGTCTATGATCTATAAACAAAAACTATAGCAAGTTATAATTTCCAATTATCAATTGACCACATTCCAAGCTATAGACTCTTTGTAAGACTTCAAGCAGCAATTCTCGTGCTACTCAAGTTCATGACACGAGCTACTACGCCTTTGAAAGATGGTCCTTACAAAGTTTAGTTAGTGTGAGTTCAAAGTCTAGATCACTATATTATAGAATATAATATTTGGATTTAATTCCCAACCATTTATAGCAAACACAAAGGAATCAACCCAAATGTGATACCATAAAAAGACTGAATTTATAGGACTTACTATAGTTTCCATTCCATGGTATCTGGTACTCATTTAAAGATCTTACACATAATACACACCTCAATCACACAAATTGATATGGTTTTGTGGGTTTTGGTATTGCGGAATTAGGTGGGATATATTTGATGGAGAAAGCGGAGAAGAAAGTATATTTGTTACATGGAGAATACTCTCATGTTTTATTTTTCTTTCTCATTATATTATTCATAACTATATGACTCTATATATATAGATACATAAAAACAAATCATATAATTTAAAAACAAACTAATTCTAAAAATTTTAAACAAATCTTAAATATTCTAAACTGAAATATAAATCTTAAATCCTAAAATTATTTTATTTAAAATATAAATCTAAATTATATTTAATTCTAAAATCTTCAACAAAAAAAAAAGATATTTTGGCATTATTCTCAACACTCCTTCTTGAGTGAATATCTTTTTGTTGTACCCAATCTGAGATTTGTGCTGAATTTTTGTTTGTTGTCGTTCCTCAATACTCCTCCTTGACCGGATATCTTTGTGTTGTATCCAACCTGAGATATGAATTGAAAAACTGACTGAATATCTTTGTATTGTATCTAACCAGAGATTCATGTTTGTTTTAATATCTTTGTATTATATCCAACCAGAGATTCATGTTTTTTTGTTTTTGTTGTTGTTGTCTACATCTTCATATGATACATGAGTATATTTTTTATGTATTGGTTATGAGTTATGGGTTTTGTAATACATGTGTATGTCTCCTACTTTTCATGTATTGGTTATGGGTTATGGTTATATAATACATGTGTAGGTATCATACTTTTCATGTATTAGTTTTGGTTTTGATTTTGGTTTTGGTTATGGGTTATTACATATTGGTTATGGATTTTTGTTGATTTCTTCTTTTTCTTCGTCTTCATCATCATCTTCTCCTTCTTCCATCTTCACAGGTCCTTTTGAACGATGGCGCTCTGATGCCACTGATAGGATTTTTTTGGTGTATTTGGGTATTGCGGAATTTGGTGGGATAGATTTGATGGAGAAAGTGGAGAAGAAAGTATATTTGTTACATGGAGAATACTCTCATGTTTTATTTTTCTTTCTCATTATATTATTCATAACTATATGACTCTATATATAGAGATACATAAAAACAAATCATATAATTTAAAAACAAACTAATTCTAAAAATTTTAAACAAATCTTAAATATTCAAAACTGAAATATAAATCTTAAATCCTAATATTATTTTATTTAAAATATAAATCTAAATTATATTTAATTCTAAAAACTTCAAAAAAAAAAAGATATTCTGGCATTATTCTCAACACAAATACCTATATAAGACACAACCATTCAAAAAATGGTCTATTGCAATGATTCTGAAAGACAAAAAATGAAACTATTTCCTCTTGAAATGTGGAGGTAAAAAAAAACAAATAATTTTAAAAACAAAAATCTATATTTAGTGGTTGGCAATCTTTGTGTTAGAAGGTGCAGCAGCTAGCAGCTGTCACTGATGCTCCTTGAAATTGAAAATCTGGAAATACTCAATATCATTTACAAATTCCTGCACCAAAAGGTTCAATAGGACTCTACATCAGCAACATCATATTTCATTCAAACACACTATACATGTTTGTAATATATGATACATGAAATAACTCACCTGTTCAAATTAAGCAGCTATTTCCAACTAATGAAACTTGTAATAGCTTCTCCATTTTTAATCTCTGCATTAGTGAATGTTAGGGCTCGCATATGTCTGTCACAGTACATATAATATTCTGACTGGTAAGAACATATACAGTAGAATCATAAATTTGATGGATGCAAGTGTACCACCTACACAAGAGCAGAATCATAAATTTGATTGCAATCCTTCAGCCTAGACAATAGCTATTTTGGCAATACAATAATTTGAACATGCAGAAAAAGTATCTTATAACAATCCTGCATCCGATAGTAGACCCAACTTCTTCACACTACTTAATAAGTTGTACATGAAGAAAAAGAATCTTAACAATTCGATGGACACTCTGTTGTTCTTAATTGTCATTTTGCATATCAACATTATTAGCTAAGTTAGTCCAACACATTATCACAAAATATTAATCATGCATGATGAATATGTATAAATAATGGATTAGTGCGTACAATCTTCTCTAAAGTAGTAGCATCTTTTTACACCTCGTAAAATGGTTCATTAGACTCTGGCAGTGGTAGTTTTCTGTTCTTAAAAGTCACATCAATAACCTGTACCAAACAATAATTATTAATTATGTCATTTACTGCTCCCCGTGTTTGAGGTTTAAAAAATTCTATGAACATAACTTTGGAGCAATAAAAAAGCATGACAACAATTGGTTAGAAAGAAATAATAGCCAAATCTTTGAGCTTATTGGCACAAATCATGGAGCAAGATACACACAATTATGAATTTGGTGCCCTCCATTTCCTCAATAATAATATCCCATAGAAATAGAAAAAAATTGGGCTTTAATGCAGTTTTGATCCCCCTATTTTGAAAAATCTGAACTTTTGATCCCCCTGTTTTAAAAACCAACTTTTTGATCCCCCTATTTTGAAAAACTTGAACTTTTGATCCCTCAACTCATTTTGGTCAAAATTTTGTTGATGTGTCAACCTCATTGATGATGTGGCAGTGTTTATGTGTCAACATCATATTCCATGTCATTATTTATTTTATTTAAATCAAATATTATGTTTTAAAGGTATAAAATGATTAAATAAATAATTAAATAATTAAAATTAACCTATATATATATATATATATATATATATATTACTCAATAAATAAAATATATATGATTAAAAATCAATAAATTACCCAAATATATTATTAAAAACCAATAAATTACCCAATATATAATTAAAAACCACTAATTTATCCAAATATATAATTAAAAAATCACTAAATTATCCAAATATATAATTAAAAATCACTAAATTACTTAAATATATAATTAAAAGTCAATAAATTACCTAAATAGATAATTAAAAATCACTAAATTACACATAAATTGATCATCTGTTATGTTGATTACAAGATAACAAAATACCAAAATTCTCCAAAGCATTAGGTTCGATTGCACTGTGTGCATCTCATGTAGAATTCAAAATACCAAAACACTAGTAGGTTCGATCAACGATTGAGAGGGAGAGAACAAAGTGGGTCGATGTTAATTTACTTATTAATGATTTTGCACTTCTAAGGGTTCCATGATTTGAGAACCAACTTTGTATTCCCACTCTATTTTTTTATTACTGCGTACTTTGTTTTTTTATTACTAATTATTGATTTTTAGTTTTATATATATATATATATATATATATAATAATGTAGTATCCAACAAATTATTTGATTTAAAAAAATATTTGATTTATTTTAAAAAAATATTTGATTTTTTGTCAAAAAAAAAAATATTGATTTATTGTAAATAAAAATAAAAATATTTGATTTTAAGAAAATTAATGAAGTATCCAAAAAAAAAGTTGATGACATGAAATATGACATGTCAACATGGACACTCCCACATCATCAACAAGCTTGACACATCAACAAAAATTTGACCAAAGTGAGTTGGGGAATCAAAAGTTCAAGTTTTTCAAAATCGGGGGATCAAAAAGTTGGTTTTTAAAACAAGGGGATCAAAAGTTCAGGTTTTTCAAAATAGGGGGATTAAAACTGCTTTAAAGCCAAAAAACAATAATCTCACATTAAAAAAAATAAAAAAACACACAAATACAAAAAAAAAGGAAACGGTTAAAACTCCGGAAAAAGAGTTTAGTGCTTCAATACTTCAATCTAAAGAATTGTCATCTTATTTTATACGTAAAATCAATGTGATAATTGTTCGAGTTTAATTGTTGCGCAATGTCAGTGTAAAACTTTTTTATACATGCATTAAATGATGTGTTGCTACATCATTTAATGAATGTAACACGTTATGTATTTTTAAACACAATACATAATGCGTTGATATATTATTAGACGCATGTGTATATGTAAATTAAATTCCAATTGTTCAATATTAATCCCATATTTCTTTTTCTTATTGAGATATGTTGAATTTAAATTCCCACTAATATTTTTGTGAAGAAGTAAATATAAAATCTTTTGTAAATACCCTTTTAATCCTAAGATCTCCACTTCTATCATTTTCCATCCAAAAAATTTCTAATCAATACTCCCTCCGTCCCATTTTCAATGTCACATTTGACTATATTGCACTATTCACATATATTGTTTTGACCATATTTTTCTACTAATAAATAAAATAAATATTAGCATATAAGATGTTGTTGGATTCGTCTCGATGAGTATTTTTAAAATATCAAATTTTTATAATTTTTACTATAATACAATTAAAAATATTAATCGTCAAAGTTATGCATCGGCATTCGTGAAACAGTCAACTGTGTCAATCAATTTGGGACGGAGGGATTAATTTTTTTATTTTTTATTTAAAAATATTAGAATATGGCTTTGTAAATTGTGCCGCCACCGTTCACAAGCGGTTAGTGCCACGTAAAAATACAGAACGTAGTTCAAAATTTTGTTTGGTCCATTTCAAAATTTTCTTGTGTGAGAAAAACTGAAAAGGGAGAATTCAAAAAAAATGGTGGAAACAGTAGCAGTAAGATCAACACTGAGCGACGAGTGGGAGATTTACTTCGCACGCTTCATCCCTTTCCCTCATTCCATCACTTCTTCATCTTCCTCCTCCGGTCTTCATCCTCTTCCTCATCGTCTCCGTAACCGTCCTCCTCGCGGCACCTGGATCTCATCTTCCACCACTGCTTTCCTTCGATTCTCCTCTGATCTATCGTTTTCCAATGTCATCCTTACTGTCTCCTTCAACGCCAAACTCCTCGTAACTCCTAACTCCTCACTCTTCCATTTCCTGTTATTGTAACCGAAACGGAATTGTTATTGCTATTACTTTATCGATGTATCTGTTTTTGAGTTTCGGAAGTGAAGAAGCTTGATTCAGTATTTTAGGAGTTTTTATATTTTGCGTGTGTTTTGGATCGAAGTGATTTTGTTGGAGGAGAACGTATTTTGGAATTTGAATTGTTAAATTTGTTGTGTGATTTTTTTGCAGGAAGAGCATTAAGTTTCGAAACTGCATTTTTCGTGGCCTCAAGTATCGTGCGATCCTGGATTTCCTGCAAGGGGAATTAGAACTGTGTTGGTTAGTTACAAAGATTCCTGTGGCGAGGTAATTTTGTTACTACATGATTATTTTGTTAATGTTGCGTAAGATTTTGTTAATTCATATATACAGTGATTTTCACCGATTTATTAAGCAGATTAGTTCCTAATTTTGTTTCGATCTATAATTTTATTAGTTAAATTGTTAAATTAGTCCTTGATGTGCATTCGATGATCATGATGTGATGTGAGGTATGGTTCTAAATTGCGGTTTCCGTTATGTTGCGAATTTCAATGATTTTGATATTGCAGTAATAAATTCAGTTGATGAAGGAGTTCTATTGCTCTAGAGCAACTTTGTATTTTTGAAGGATCAATTTAACTATATTTAGTAGATTTTCATTTAACTAGAGAAATTTGTTAATTGAATTTGTTTCATAGAGTACTTATTAATTGAGGATTGCATATCAATATCCTAGTTAATTGCCTTTCTAATTTTATGTGGTTGTGTTTATTTTGGAGATAAATTTGTTGATAACTCGCCTTAACGCCAGTAACAAATTGGAAATCTAGTGGCACATATACACTACCTTATTCAGACGGAGAATGATAATTGTTTGTAATGCTACTTTTCCTGTTTTGCAGATTCAAAAGTTTGCTATGCGGTTTCCATCAATCTATGAAACACAATCATTCATCAGTGCTTTGAAGGTAAACAATTGTTATCGTAATACAATAAATCACCACAATAATACATAGAACCAGGGGTTGCACTTGTATAAAACTATATTTTCTCCTCGTCGATTCTTGATGATTGCGTTCCTTCGCAGGAGATCCTGAAAGATGACAAGGTCCCAGAACCTTTAAATATCGACTTTGGTTCAGAAATTTCGTCTCAATCAGAATTTATGTCAACAAACAAGAACCCTTACAGGTATAAAACAGCTATGTGCCATTGGTTAGATTTTGTTGGAGTAATGTGAGGATGTGACTTTGAGATATTGAGATTTTTTCTATTCTTTTGAGTTTTGACAAAACAAAGATATTCAGCTTTGATGCATCGTTAATTGTCATTCTGTTTCTCTGTTTAATACATAACCATTAACTGATCTGGTTTCTATTTCATGTACATCCTTTTCCTCACTTTTATGCGGAGTAAATATAGTCTCTCATTGCCGGATCCGACTCCCGTAAAGTGAGTAATATCAATTGCTTATGAACATATCAACAGTTGATATTTATGTACACATGCTTAACAAATTATGGCTATCTTGAAATATCAATCATTGATTTTCTCACTTCACTCACAACTCATTTCAAATGAGATAAATCCCTCATTACCTATATTGAAGTATCAGTTGACTTAATTGTGATGGAGATTGGACACATATACTGAACCATGGTGTTTGTGCTTGTAGAGCTTCTGAGGAACTAAGTTTTATGACTCAAGCTGACACTTACATTCCACAAATGCCACTATGTATAAATAATGAAGGAGAGGGACCTTCAGGAACCCAAAAAAAGGAAGTAACTCCTGTTCACAACTTTGACTTTGAAAGCATCCTTCTAGGCTTGCCACCCAGTTTTGCCACATTCCTGATGGATTGCTTTGGGATCAACCATGGTTGGGGAACTTTTCTGTTTTAAGTTTAACATAATATTTGTTCTGATTTTTATCAAATCCTATTTCATTTTAATAAAATAATATATCTTGCAGCTCAACCACCAACTGTTAACGAGGAGAATGATCTGAAGTCCCAAATTGTGGTACATATTTTGGATTTCTCATTTTGCTTAAATGTTACTACATGATGCTTTAATCACCATAACTACATTGATATGATGCTCTCTAAGTTGTGAATATTTGGAAGTACATCTTCTTTAGTGATTGTTTGTTACTCCTGATGTTCTTTTCCTTTAATTTGATGGAGAGATACATGGAAGATTCTTCTTTCCAAGGTCGCAATTCCTCTCATTACTTATCTGAACCTCTCTTACATTGGTTCAATATGACATGCCATTTTATTTAGTCAGTGCTTGTGTTTTTTCTTCAGTCCTAGAGTATGAATAGAAAATTCTAAATTCTGAAAACTTCTTAATCTTCTTTAGCTTGATTATAAAGGTTTTTATGCATCCTGTATTTTTATGTACCTTGTATATCAGTGAAAGTTTTTAGTCATTGCTTGTTCTACATGCACTTACCAATTTCTTGTTGTTAGATATGTTGGTCAAGGTGGAGAAAGTTATCAGCGAAATTGGCGGTGATATGTCCCTATAGTAGTCCAGGCCATTGAAAATGACACACCTAGCAGCAGCTTAGCATCTCTCCGTGCTTACTGAACCATGGTGACAACGTTCTTCCCAAATTTTGAGCGGCTTTCTATTGATTCTTCCATTCTTTCTTAATATCACACTGTTCAATCCATGGCGAAACATGTCTTTACTTCTTTTACTGTTTCAGCACATTAGCATCTCTTCGTGCTTACTGAACCATGGTGACAACATTCTTCCCAAATTTTGAGCGGCTTACTATTGATTCTTCCATTCTTTCTTAATATCACACTGTTCAATCCATGGCGAAGCATGTCTTTACTTCTTTTACTGTTTCAGCACATTACAATACCAAGAGAAAAAAGAAAGTCATTGTATGGTTGTTCAGTGTTTAGCAAAACTCAAATGGAATGGTTTCTGTTTACAAAATCTTTTTGTTAGTACAGCGATCTCAGAAAATTTTCAATTACATCCGGTACAAAATTCTTAGCATATGCTTTTCAACATTTTGTTACCAGATGACATGGAGTCTTTCAAATTCATTCACGAAATGAATCAGTGTACACTGTTAATCCAAGTTATTCTCATCTCAACTTGAGTCTAATAAAATACTGGTTGAGTCAAAATATTTACATGATATTGTGGAGAAAGTACACACAAACATATAAGTAAAAGTAAATATTTATAGCTAAGTATAGCTACAATTCAATGTTGGCGCAATGATTTGGTAACAACCTTTTCACTATTTCATATATTTTCTATCACAATTGTTCATTTCAAGAGTATCACATCTTTCTATTAGTTCTATTAGCTTAAAAAGAAAAACCAAAAAATATTTTCACAAAGGAAACATAGCCTAAGTTTTGAGTCGATTGGAAGGATGTTTAGTGATTTTGGATGATGAACAAGACCCATACATGAAGAGGAAAAAGTTCATAGTAATTTAACTATAGAATAACAAACAGTTGTCAATTGGTGGCCGAATTGTTCTCTTGAAATCAGTCTTATTCGCCTTAACGGTCTACTAATTTTCTGTCTTCAAAGCACTGTCAGATTTAGCCTAATATGGTGTATCATAATTAGTGGCGGCAGAGGTTTGGATCTAGATATCGTTTCTGTGACATTTTGGTTGTATGTCAAAAGCCTTGTTCATCTGGCCACGAATTATTGAAGTCATTGCGTTTGTAGTTTCTTCGATTATCCGATGGTTATTTGTGACATGTAGTGAATTACCAAGATGTCCGAATCATATTTAGTATCCTTTCCTGTTGTTTTTTTTCTTCTGGTGTTTGGCTGCTATGTGTTTTAATAAGATTTTTATGGCTTCATTGGTCAGAATTGCTTCTGTTAGGTCCAAGTTGGTTGGTTTATCTAGCAAGGGTTCTGGTTGTTTCTTGTGCTGGGAGTTGAATTGTAGTGGGGTGTTTGGTAGTTTTGCTTGTATCAGGTATTGTAGTTAATTGAATTGTATTGGGGTGTTTGGTAGTTTTGCTTGTATTAGGTGTTGCATTTGGATTGTTTTGGCCTCATTTTTGGCTTGTACCTCTTGGCATTACTTGTGTCTCTTTTTTAATAAATTGATTTTTGGCCTTTTAAAAAAAAACCTATAAAATCAATACTACTTACAACAAGCAACTCAAAATGTGCATTGTAGATGTGCATTTTGGCTTGTTTTCGTTTGTGGGATTTCCCCTTTTTGGCATTGCGGACATGACATTTTGTTTGTTGTGTGATACCTTTTGTGGCCTTATGGTTGCTTTTCTTATTTCGTCCGATTCATTTAATGTTTGTATTTGCAGGCTTTAGTTTTGTGTCAGTTGGGGGTTCTTTTTATTTTGTGTCAGCTGCGCAAATTGGTCTTGTCTTTCCAATTGCTTTTGGTATTTTGTCTGCTTCCTTCTTCTTTTAGGCTATATAAACCCATTGATGGGTTAGTTTTGTTCATTCCAGTTCCTTCCCTTTTCTCTTGTTTTGTTCTTGTTTTGTTGTTGCTTTGTTTTAGTTTTTGGTGATGGCTATAGGATTGATTTCCTTTCTGATGTTGTTCCGGGAAGAACTTCTTGGTGGTTCATGGTGAGGGTGGTTAGGATTCGGGAGGTTACTGCTTATCTTAGACCTAACCAGGTTAACTCCATTGAAATGGTTCTTGTTGATGCTAAGGTTTGTCGGCTTTTCTTTGATTTGATTAATTTGTGGCTTTTTTGGATAATAGAAAACGTTACAAGCGGTGATACCAATTGGTATTGTAGAAAGCCAAAATCGCTTGTTTCTTTGTGTGGCTTTCTCCTTTTTCCTTTTTATTTTAAATAAATTTTTTATTTATTGTTTTATGAAGTTGGGGTTTCCTTTTTTTTTTTTTAAGGCTTCTTATCGTCCGTTAGGGTTGGTAGGTTTTTATTTAGTGTCAGCTGCAGACTTTATATCTGGCCTTTGGCAAACTTTATAAGCACTCTGTAGATTGCAAAAATTGGCTTCGTTTCACTGTTCATTCCCAATCTTCCCGTTTCCTTCCATTCCCTTTTCTCTTGTTTTGTTTTATTTCATTTAATGATTGTAAGCTTTTGTAGCACTGTAGATTAGCAATTTGGCTTCTCTTGTTTCCTTTATGGTATTTTTGCCTTAGCATTTATTGATTTCTTCAAAAGCTCTACCCTTTTCTGATTTTTGCTTTTGCCTTCAATGTTAAAGGACCTCCTTTATCTCTTTTTGCCCTTCGTTTCCAATATAAATACTTCGCTTCTGGTTTATCATTCTTCACATCCATCTCTTGTGCTCTCATTCACCGCGTCGACCACCGTCTGCAAAGTCTATTCCCTGCTCAGCAGCAGAGTATATCATTGTCTTCTCAAGACTCATGCTGCAGGTAATAATGTCCCAATAATTTTTTGTTTGTGTTCAAAGAATTTGAGTTTTGATTTGGGTCTAATTCTTTACTTTATTATGGTTTGAGAGTTGATGAGGAGGTATATAAGTTGTGCTATTTGATGCTTTTCCCCCAAATTTGTTTTTTTTTGGCTAACAATTTCCTTTGCAGATTCAGCTGGTACTAAAGTTAACGATGCATCTTGGATGAAGTAAGTATTGCTTCTATAACTATTGTTTCTTAGATAGAAGATGTGAAGTAAAAAGGAACAATAGATGTTATGAAAACACTCAGAAATTAAAGAAAAAAAATGAAATTGTTTACTTCATCTTAATATGAGAAAGATGTTAAATAGTGCCATCAGAAAGACCATGGTATCGAGTTACCTATCATTGAGGAGCTTTCAGTTCTGATTGTTTGGTGCTTGTTCATTCATCTTTTTGATTGATGATATTGTATATAAGAGGGTACGATTTCTTTACCTTATTATAGAGTTTTGGACATGTTGTATGTGTGTTAGCCATTTATTTCATAGTTCTATCTCATATGTTTTGTGTGATTAATAGACTGCATTTTTGGTTTGTTTTGGATTTTTTTTCATTTCTGTAGGAGTAAAGCTCTGCAGATTCAGGGCCCTTGATAAAGGAGGTAAATGTTTTTTATTTTATGGTCTTTAGGAAAATGGGGAATAACTAGACTTTTCTTAGGATGTTCTTACTCGCTGCTCAGTTTGTTTGTTTTTTTCTATTGACTTTCCTTCAAAATATATTCATTTTTGTCCAAATTTATTTTTAAGAATATCTGATGTCACTCACTCTAATAATTTCTATTGTTATTTTGTTATATTATCTTTTGCAACTCATCCATTCTTAAACCTCTATATCAGTTATTGAATGATGAGCAATTTTTATTTCAATTCAATATTTTGGCTTTAAAGCATTTTTAATCCCCCTATTTTGAAAAACCTGAACTTTTGATCCTCTTGTTTTAAAAACCAACTTTTTGATCCCCCTATTTTGAAAAACTTGAACTTTTGATCCCCCAACTCACTTTGGTCAAATTTTTGCTGATGTGTCAAGCTTGTTGATGATGTGGGAGTGTCCATGTTGACATGTCATATTTCATGTCATCAACTTTTTTTTTGGATACTTCATTAATTTTTTTAAAATCAAATATTTTTATTTTTATTTACAATAAATCAATATTTTTATTTTTTTTGACAAAAAATCAAATATTTTTTTAAATCAAATAATTTGTTGGATACTACATTATTATATATATAAAACTAAAAATCAATAATTAGTAATAAAAAAACAAAGTACGCAGTAATAAAAAAATAAAGTGGGAATACAAAGTTGGTTCTCAAATCATGGAACCCTTAGAAGTGCAAAATCATTAATAAGTAAATTAACATCGACTCACTTTGTTCTCTCCCTCTCAATCGTTGATCGAACCTACTAGTGTTTTGGTATTTTGAATTCTACATGAGATGCACACAGTGGAATCGAACCTAATGCTTTGGAGAATTTTGGTATTTTGTTATCTTGTAACCAACATAACAGATGATCAATTTATGTGTAATTTAGTGATTTTTAATTATTTATTTAGGTAATTTATTGAATTTTAATTATATATTTAAGTAATTTAGTGATTTTTAATTATATATTTGGATAATTTAGTGATTTTTTAATTATATATTTGGATAAATTAGTGGTTTTTAATTATATATTGGGTAATTTATTGGTTTTTAATAATATATTTGGGTTATTTATTGATTTTTAATCATATATATTTTATTTATTGAGTAATATATATATATATATAGGTTAATTTTAATTATTTAATTATTTATTTAATCATTTTATACCTTTAAAACATAATATTTGATTTAAATAAAATAAATAATGACATGGAATATGATGTTGACACATAAACACTGCCACATCATCAATGAGGTTGACACATCAACAAAATTTTGACCAAAATGAGTTGGGGGATCAAAAGTTCAAGTTTTTCAAAATAGGGGGATCAAAAAGTTGGTTTTTAAAACAGGGGGATCAAAAGTTCAGATTTTTCAAAATAGGGGGATCAAAACTGCATTAAAACCTAATTTTTTTTTGAAATAGGAGTACCAAAAGGTTGGTTTTTAAAATAGAGAGACTAAAAATTCAAAAAATTGAAAATAGGGGGACCAAAATAGCATTTAAGTCAAATATTTAATATGATCCACTAAATAAGATACTTTATAATTTTTTAATATCCATTCACGTTACGGTTGCTCCAATAATAACGACTCATCATTAACATATGAAATTCCCTTAAATATCTTCACTGGAGATGGTCTTAGCTCAACTATCCAATTAAGATACTCATCTCACCCTATGTGAGATCAATGTTGTTGTTAAATGGTTTATATAGAAGGAAAACAACTATAATCAATTTACTAGGCTCAAGCGTTTATGAGTTTCACCAAATAATAGATCATTCGAGAGAATCTGAGTTCGATTTCTGGGGGAAACAATTTCCGCCAAAATTAAAAAGATATTATATTGATAATTTATTGAGGCGTGATGTTCTAAATGCTGGCTCACTTTTGTGTCCAGGTGGATGCGGTAAAATTGAAACCGCTAAGCACTTGTTTTTTAAATGTGATTCTTTTAATGCTATTTTTTTCTTATTGATTCTTTTAGTGTTATTTCGTACAAGGTGCTTTGTGTTGATGTTGGTTGAAAATATACATGTTAGAAAATCTCACATTAATGAGATTTGTAAAGATTGCCTTAAAATATGTTTTTGCAAGATTTTGTTTGTTTTAAATTGGATATGTTTAAAAACAAAAGTTTATATTTTTGGCAAGATTCTGATTGTTTTTAAAGCATATTTGTTTCTGTTATTTAGGCATATATTTTTCTATAAATAGAGAGGGTTTTATTCGTAGAAAAATAAGAGAGTGAGCAAGATGTAGAGGCAATGATTATGGTTTACCACCACACAAGGGCTAGGGTTTTAGAGAGGAAAAAAGTTTTTCTCTTAGTACAACTCTACGGGTGGGCGAACTATGTTTGTGGTACACCTTGGATAGTCTAAATCATTGATTCTCTTGGCTACGGGAAGAGATTAGGGAAAAAGTAGAATTAGGATCGAAAGCTAATTCTTGTAACTCATTGAGAATATTATTGTAACCAAACTCAATGAGATATTGTTTATTCTCTGGTTGTCGGTTTAGACAACGGTGGTGGTTTTTTCTCCGGTTTTGGAGTTTCCACGTTATATTCTTGTGTTTTGATTGTGTTCTTTGATTTTTTTCTATGCCGGTTATTTCCCAACAACTGGTATCAGAGCTTTTGGTTTGATTCAGGAGGGAGTTCCGATGTGAAGGGCTAGAGAAAATTGATGGAAGAGTTGATACAATCAGGGTTACACAAGGTCAGCGGTGGTAATAATACTTAACATCATCCTGGAGAGGCGGTGCTAAAAATACTCTGGTTACATCTAAAACAACAACTTTATTATGAGGATGCAAAGGTGCTAGTGGAAGTTGGGAATCAGTGGAGTATTGAGTCATGGACTTTGGATGCTCCTATTGCATGTGTTTGAAGAAGGAATACTTTGAAACTCTCGAGCTAGTTGAAGGTGGAGTCGTTCATCTTGGTGATGGGAAAACTTAAGATTTAAGGTATGGTTTCAGTTTGTCTTACAAGGTTTGACAATTGTGAGCTTCTTTTACACGATGTGAGGTATGTTCCTGGACTTTGATGCAAAGATAGTTGGTTCTATTGTTGGTCATGCATCGGTTACTAGTGGTGATTCACATGATGTAGTTAAGTTGTGGGACTTCGATTGATACTTGTTAGTGACATGAGTTTAGTTGGACTAGTAAAACAAGGTTTACTAGGTAGTGGAACTTACTATATTTGTTGGAGACTAACAATGGCTTGAAGTATGTTTCAGAGTAGTTCAAAGAGATTTTGTCCAGGTGGAGCAGTATGTGTTCTTATGGTATTTCCGCTATACCATGCAAAAGGACAAGTTATTGTTAAGGGATTCAGGTGGAGCAGTATTGGTTGGCATTGATGCAAGGTGTGTGGTGAGTTATCTCGATGGCTGATGAACCTCGGGGAAAGCCAACATTAAAGTTGACCATAAATTTTCAGCAAGGTTTCAGGATGTCGAAATTCTTGGGATGACTTGGTTCCAAGTGAAGAAATTCTTGGGAGTGGAGAAATATTTTGGGATGGTTTAGTTCCAAGTGCAGTGTACTCTTTATGGTGGAGTATGATAATTTAATTTGTCGGTATATACAGTAAGAATTATGATTGTCGGTGAAGACAATGATTGTCGGTATAAACAATGGAAGCGGAAGATGAAACTATGTATTGTTTTCAATCAAGGTGGAGATTGTTGATGTTGGTTGAAAATATACATGCTAGCAAATCTCACATTAATGAGATTTGTGAAGATTGCTTAAAATATGTTCTACAAGATTTTGTTTGCTTTAAATTGGATATGTTTAAAAATAAAAGTTTATATTTTTGGCAAGATTCTGGTTGTTTTAAAAACAGATTTGTTTCTGTTATTTAGGCATATATGTTTAAAAACAAAAGTTTATATTTTTG
This sequence comes from Trifolium subterraneum, assembly GCA_951799995.1. Classification (NCBI taxonomy): domain Eukaryota; kingdom Viridiplantae; phylum Streptophyta; class Magnoliopsida; order Fabales; family Fabaceae; genus Trifolium; species Trifolium subterraneum. The sequence continues at coordinate 16,327,490 of OX637464.1, read as the reverse complement.
GAAACATTGACGCCGATGCGTCGACTCAGACGAAGGATAAACAAAATTGGAGGAGAGTTGTGAGGGAAGAAGAAGAGAAAGAGAAGAATAAAATTGAAAACAAAGAAGTGAAAAAGAAGCAAGATAATCAAAATTGGAGTACGAAACTCAGTAGGGAAGAGATTTCGCCACCACCGTCGGATTCAAGTCCAAAAACATTGGAAACATTGATGAAAGTTTATGGACAACGTGAACAAATTTTCCTTTTTATTTTCAGCGACCAACAATTTGGTTTGGTTTTTTTTTTAATGCAGAACTGGTTCAACAATTTAAATAACCATTTGATCTAGTTCAAGTTATACTGTTACTGGTTTGATTTGGTTTTAACGAACTGAAAAATAGTTCACTTCGATTCACATGCAATTTTGGTTAAAAACCAAATTTTGCTCATCCCTAATTCTCTCAATTGTAGTTGTTTCTGATACAACTCAATTTGTGACTCTTATTTGTCTGGGAAGGATGTGTTGGGAAATAACCGGCATTGAGAAAATAAAAGAACACAAGAAAATAGAAAAACACAATCACTTCTCTAAGCGATGTGTTGAAACAAGGAACTTGAAGTCGCTTTATAGAGTATTGAACTCCTCCACCATTCACTTCTCTAAGCGATGTGGGACTTCTCCAATATATTTTTCCTGGCCTTTTTTCCTTCATTAGCAATGGGGGACTTACATTGCAATCAACCCCAAAAATCTTCACCTTGATTGTAATGGTCTTCAATCTTCATTGTCTACACCGAGTATCATTATCTTCCGCTTCCATTATCTTCACCGACAATATAATTCTCATTGTCTATACCGACAAATTAAATTATCATACTCCACCATAAATAGTACACTGCACTTGGAACTAAACTATCCCAACAATTTTCTCCACTTGGAACTAAACCATCCCAAGAATTTCAACATCTCGAAACCTTGCTGAAAATTTATGGTGCATCTTCCATGTTGGCTTTCCCGGAAGTTCATCAGCCATCGAGATAACTCACTACACACCTTGCATCAATGTCAACCAATGCCATGTGTTGTTCTAAATCCTTTTGCAATAACTTGTCATTTTCCATGGTATAGCAGAAATACCATAAGTGATGGGGAATTAACACAATAATAATAATAATGAGCAATAGGCAGCGGAAATAAAATTCCCCAAACTTGTAAGAACCTTGAGGATCAACAACAAATAATATGACAGACAATAAAGCAAAATAAAAACACCGGAATTTTAACGTGGAAAACTCTCAATGTGAGAGTAAAAAACCACGGGTCGTCCAGACCAAAGAAATAGCTCCACTATAATCAAATATGGGTACACAAGAGTCTCCAAGTGATGCACAAAAATAAGTGCTAAAAACCAATTACACAACAAATCACAAAAGCTTTCAAAACAAGAACAAGAAGATGAAAAATCCCCCAAAAAACCTGAAGCACTGAGAGCTCGATTTCTCTCGTCTCATATATGATTTCTACGATCCGAACGGTCAAACTGTAGCCCCGGAAGCTGCGAACACGCCCTCCAAATTTGAGCCAAATCCAACGGTTAACGAACGAGAATTGAAGTTTTACTGCAGCTGGTTTTGTAAAAACGGGAACAGCTTTCTCTCAACTTTTCTCTCTTTGTTGGTTGTTCTTTCTCACAAAATTTACTCTCTTAATAACCCTAGTATGACCACTCTCCACTTATATAAGTGAGACATAATGGACTAATAAAATTTGACTTTTCTCCACATTGGAAGGGAGCCCAAAACCCAACAAATCTCCCCCTCACAACTATGTGGAGGAAATCGCCAAACCGGCGATATCACAACATGCTTCAAATTTTCCCCTTGGTAACGCCTTGGTCATCATATCTGAACCATTATCATCCGTATGAACCTTAGCTAGTTCCAACAACTTAGCATCCAAAACATCACGTATCTAATGATACCTCACATCAATGTGTTTGGCCCTATTATGAAAAGTCAGATTCTTACCAAGATGAATAGCACTTTGACTATCAACAAATAACACATATATGTCTTGAACAAAACCAAGCTCCTGCAAGAATTTCTTAAACCATAACAATTCTTTGCATGCTTCGGTAATGGCAATGAACTCTGCCTCTGTAGTAGACAATGCTACACACTTTTGCAATATGGACTGCCAAGCCACAACTACCCCTGCAAACTTAATCATGTAGCCCGAAGTAGACTTCCTAGAATCAAAGTCTCCAGCCATATTTGAGTCAGAGCACCCTTCTAAAGTAGGCTTATCTCCTCCAAAACAAAGCCTCATACAAGTAGTACCACGAAGATACCTTAAAACCCATTTTACAGCATTCCAATGCTCTCTACCTGGATTTGACAAAATTCTACCGACTGTACCAACAACATGTGCTATATCTGGTCCTGTAGACACCATTGCATACATCAAACTACCCACAACAGACGCATAAGGAACACGTTTCATATCAAATGTTTCATCTTCACTTGAAGGACTTTGTTTAGAACTCAGCTTGAAATGAGTAGCAAGAGGAGTGCTTACCGCCTTAGAATTTTCCATCTGGAATCTCAGCAGAACTCTTTTGATATAGTGTTCTTGTGACATCCAAAGTTTCTTCTGCTTTCTATCACGCATGATTCTTATGCCAAGAATCTGTTTAGCTGCTCCCATGTCTTTCATGGCAAATGACTCGCCCAACTGCTTCTTTAACCTGTCAATGTTAGAAATATTTTTCCCTACAATAAGCATATCATCAACATATAACAACAGAATAATGAAGTCATTGTTAGAAAATTTTCTAACAAAGACACAATGATCTGAAGTAGTCTTCTTGTATCCTTGTTCAGACATAACAGACTCAAACTTCTTGTACCACTGCCTTGGAGCTTGTTTCAACCCATATAGGCTCTTTCTCAATCTACACACATAGTGTTCTTTGCCTTTAACTTGAAAACCATCGGGTTGCTTCATGTAGATCTCTTCCTCCAAATCACCATGAAGGAAAGCCGTTTTCACATCTATTTGCTCAACCTCTAGATCAAGAGTAGCAGCCAAACCCAACATGGTTCTGATCGATGACATCTTTACAACAGGTGAGAAAATCTCATTAAAATCAACACCCTTTCTTTGACGGAAACCTTTCACCACCAATATGACTTTATACCTTGGAGACTCAGAGTTACTCTCATGATGACTCTATATATCCACCTATTTTCCAAAGCCCTTTTTCCTTTAGGCAACTTTACTAAATCATAAGTGTGATTATCATGCAAGGATTTCATCTCATCATTCATTGCATCCAACCACTTTTGATTTTCATTACTTTCCATGGCTTCTTGAAAATACTCAGGTTCACCCTCATCAGTCAAAGTCACATACTCATCAGATTATACCTTGTAGAAGGTTGTCTCTATCTGTTGAACCTCCTAAGTTGAACTTGAGATGATTCTGGAGCTTCACCAAGATCCTCATCTTGTGACATATCATTCTCTTCATCATTATCAGCTGGAATATATACTTCTTCTCCAAGTTGTTGATCATCAACATAATCATGTTGCTCACCATTTTGAATATCACCACCAGTAGTATCCAGATTATGAACAGGCAACCGAACTGGATCAATATTAGACAAACTAACATCTTTCTCGGGTGTAGTTTTCTCCACCTTATCAATGTCTTCAATAGTTTGGTCTTCCATGAACACAACTTCGCGACTTCTGATAAGTTTCTTCCCTATAGGATCATAAAACTTGTAACCAAACTCATCCTGCCCATAGCCGATGAAGATACATTCTTTTGACTTTGCATCCAACTTGGATCTTTCATCCTTTGGAACATGCATAAAAACCTTACAACCAAAGACTCTCAAATGATCATACTTGACATTCTTACCAAACCAAATTTTGTCTGGAACTTCACTGTTCAAAACAACAGTAGGAGTGAGATTAATAACATGAACCGCCGTGTACAGTGCTTCACCCCAATTATGTTGAGGCAACTTAGCTTCAGATAGCATACATCTAACTCTCTCAAAAAGTGTTCCATTCATCCTCTCTGCTAAACCATTCAACTGAGGAGTTTTAGGAGGAGTCTTTTCATGTGCAATACCCTGCTGCTTGCAATAGACATCAAAGGGTCCATAATACTCACCACCATTATCAGAACGAACACATTTCAGCTTCTTACTTGTCTGCCTCTCAACCAAAGCATGTAATTCTTTGAACTTCTCCTACACTTGGTCTTTTGTCTTTATAGCATATACCCATAGTTTCCTGGAACAGTCATCAATAAAAGTAACAAAATAAAGTGCACCACTAAAAGATTTTACCTTTAATGGACCACAAACATCAGAATGCACCAATTGAAGCAACTCTGACTTTCTTGAGGGAGGATGCTTCTTGAGGGATACTCTAGTTTGTTTACGAGTCATGCAATGAGAACACTTCTCCAAATCTGCATTCTTTAATCCCGAAAACACATCCTTTTTGGCTAAAACATTCAGCCCCTTTTCACTAATATGACCAAGCCTTCGGTGCCACAAAGATGCTTTCATGTCAATAGCATTCACACTGTCTCTAGCAACCAAAACTTTTGTCCAGTACAGTTTAGAATTTTTCTCCCCTCTAGCCACAACCAACTTACCTTTACTAAGTTTCCACTTTCCAGAACCAAAGTGATTATCATAAGCACAATCATCAAGCATATGCACATAGATCAAATTAAAATGGACATCAGGAGCATGTTTCACATCTCTAAGCAACAATTGCATTCCCATGTTCGTTTGCAAGCAAGTATCACCAACACCAATTACCTTAGCTACACCATCATTACCCATCTTCAACACTCCAAAGTCACCGGAAGTATAAAATGTGAAGAACCCCTTCCTCGATGTAACATGCAATGTAGCACCACTATCAACAATCCACATGCTATCATCTGATACAAGATTAACGGACTCATGATCACGGAGAATAACAAGATCATCATTGATATCAGTAGTAACACGATCATCATCATGATCTTCACAATCTCTTTGTTTGTGCTTACCCTTCTTGCCTTTGTTATCTTTTCTCCACTGATAACAATACTTCTGTATGTGCCCTGATTTATGACAATAATTACACTCGATATTCTTGTATTGCCCTTTGGACTTGCTTCTGTTATTCTCTCTACCACCCTTCGGTTCTTTCTTCTGACTTCTCCCCCTATTTTCAGTGACAAATACCTTGGGTTGAGATGAAGTACCTTGTGCCTTCCTTCTCATCTCCACATTAAGAATACCACCCTTAGCCGTTTCCAAAGAAACAACACCTTTAGGAGTAGAACTTGTAATAGAAACTCGAAACATCTCCCAAGACTCTGGTAAAGATAACAATAGAAATAGTCCCAAAAGTTCATCTTTAAATTTAATACCCATTCCTGACATCTGATCAAGGAGCCCCTGAAATTCACTCAAGTGATCTGAAATAGAAGTCCCCTCCTTATACTTCAAACTTATGAAGCTATTCAACAAGAACAATTTATTATTCCCTGATTTAGAGGCATGCAAGGACTCTAACTTCTCCCACAAAGTTTTTGCATGTGTCTTATTAGGAACATGATTATAAATATTATCTTCAACATATTGCCTAATAAAACCACATACATGTAGATGTTCAAACTCCCATTCTTCATCAGACATAGAATTCGACTTTGTGGAATTAAATACCGGTAAGTGCAATTTCTTCACAAATAACAAGTCTGTCATCTTGCCCTTCCACAAATGGTAATTAGAACCATTCAACAATACCATCTTCATATTTGTATTTGACTCCATCGTTCAAACAAGTAAAATTGCCCTTAACCAAGAGCTCTGATGCCACTCTGATGGGGAATTAACACAATAATAATAATAACGAGCAATAGGCAGCGGAAATAAAATTCCCCAAACTTGTAAGAACCTTGAGGATCAACAACAAATAATATGGCAGATAATAAAGCAAAATAAAGACACCGAAATTTTAACGTGGAAAACCCTCGATGCGAGAGTAAAAAACCACGGGTCGTCCAGACCAAAGAAATATTTCCACTATAATTAAATATGGGTACAAAAGAGTCTCCAATTGATGCACAAAAATAAGTGCTAACAACCAATTACACAACAAAGCACAAAAACTTTCAAAACAAGAACAAGAACAAGAAGATGAAAAATCCCCCAAAAAACCTGAAGCATTGAGAGCTCGATTTCTCTCGTCTCAGACCTGATTTCGACAATCCGAACGGTCAAACTGTAGCCCCGGAAGCTGCAAACACGCCCTCCATATTTGAGCCAAATCCAACGGTTAACGAATCGGGAATCGAAGTTTTACTGCAACTGGTTTTGTAAAAACGGGAACAACTTTCTCTCAACGTTTCTCTCTTTGTTGTCTGTTCTTTCTCACAAAATTTACTCTCTTAATAACCCTAGTATGACCACTCTGAAGATGCGTGGAGAAAACACAAGAAGGGGGGGGGGGGGGTTGAATTGTGTTTTGGATATTTAAAAACTTTCCAAGATATTTAAATCTTTTCAGAGTCTTTAAAGCACAGCGGAATGTTCACACAATTAACTTATGGCGTTAAGAATGATGAAGGAGTAAATGAGAGAGTGAGAGAGAGAAGAACACACAACAATTTATACTGGTTCCCCTCATAAATTGAGAGTACTCCAGTCCCCTTGTTTCCAAGAGAGTTTCACTATAATCACAAGGATTACAATAGTTGCTCAAGCACACAAGCTCAAGACTTCCTGCTCTTAGTCACACAAGACATAGAGACTTCCTTGCTCTGATCACACAAGATCAAAGACTTCCTTGCTCAAGCACACAAGCTTGAGACTTCCTGCTCTAAGTCACACAAGACAGAGAGACTTCATTGCTCTGATCACACAAGATTAGAGGCTTCCTTGCTCAAGCACTCTGGCTCAAGACTTCACTGCTCTAATCACTAAGATTGAGACTTACGTGCTTCTACACTAAGCAGAAGACTTTCTTGCTTCTACACTAAGCAGAAGACTTACTACTAACTTAAGAGCTTAAAACTTATTACAAACATAATAACTTCAGAGGCTCTAAGCTAGTTTCTATGCTCACTTCATTTGAGAGATATTATCTATTACAATGCAAATTCTCACTTTCTTCTGAGAGATTTTATCTAATGGTAAGCGCTAGTCATCAATTCTTTCTTTGGCATATTTATATGAGTTGAGAAAGACATTGAGACGTTGGAGAAATTCCCGTTGTAACTTGGACAGCTGTAGACATTGAAGATCTGTTGAGTAAAGCCACGTCTTCCTTTGCAGAGAAGCTTCACCTCTACTGTCTGTCCAATAGTATAGTTATAAGGTATAACTAGCTCCTAGAGAGAGGGATCACATCCTTTGTGACCGTTGCAATTTAGTTGACCTTAGAACAAGTCATCAGACTTGATAAGTTGTAGTTGATGTAACCCTCTGATGACTGGGAATTCCTTTGCTTCTGATGAACCTTTGATAACTTGGAGTCTGATTGGTCTTTGAATGGTTGGCCTCTGATAGTCCTTCGCAATTCAGCTTCTGAACGTCTTCATCCTCTGAATGACTCATGACTAGCAGACAGCCTCTGAACTCTTGTAGGCCTCTGAACATCCTTGAGCTTCTAAACTCCTCTGAGTTCCTGAACAGCTTCAGACGTTCTGATCTACTTTGAGCTTCTGAACTTTGTATAGCTTCTGACCACCTTGTAGCATCTGAACTCTTTCAGAGTCTAAATATTCAGACTTCCATTGGTTTCATAAGAGTTTAAATTAAGTGTGCTCTTGATTAAACATTGAATTCTCCTGCACTTAATTTAAACATTAGTACCATCAATTGTCCATTTAATACTTTGTTATCATCAAAACCTAAGGGTGTGTATTAACACATATTTTGTTCCAACACACTCTCCAAAGTAAATATTTGAACTGCATCTCAAATACTCTAAAACAAGAGCATAAGAGAAAAAGAAACAAACACAAATGTAAACTTAAAGTGTTTACAAGTGCTATTGCTTGGTGTGTTGAAACAAGGAACTTGAGGTCTCTTTATATAACATTGAACTCCTCCACCATTCACTTCTCTAAGCGATGTGAGACTTCTCCAATATATTTTTCTTGACATTTTTCCTTCATTAGCAATGTGGGACTTACATTGCAATCAACCCCAACAGGGTGTTGGTTTAGTTTCCAATCTTGTTTGGATTGCGTGTAGTTAGTCCATTTAGAAAGCGTGTATTGATTGTTTATTCTAGAATAAGGTGATTTCTATTGAGACTTTGATTGATAAGATTAAAGTTTTGTCTTGGTGGTGATTAAAAGCTAAGGGGGTGTTTGTTTCATGGTTATAAAGTGGATTCCCAAGAATATGATATTGGAAATATTTATTCCCATGTTTGGTGGAAGGGATTTTAAAATTTTTCCCAGCAACAAATTATTCCAAGGAAATTTATATACCCACGTACATGGACATCCTATTCCCAAGGAAAGAAAGCAGGAATGATTTATTCCCAGAGGTTACAATGGCAGTTAGCAATTTAACATTAGTGATAATGCAATTCACAGCACCATACACCCACGATGTGTGTGGGTTTTCTTATTTAAAAAATAATTAAAAACTATTCTTAGGAATTTTTTAATTTTAACCAAACCATTTTTTGTAAAATTCCTTGGAATAAAGTTCCCACTATTATGTTCCTGGAAAAGTTAATCTTGGGATTAATCTTTACATCCATCAAACAAACACACCCTAAGGAAAAAGGATAAGTGCTTGATCTTAATCAAAGTTTATATGTGATGATAATTGGTGACTATTCTTTGAATTGAAATATTCAAAATATCATATATATATATATATATATGGAGAACTTTTTAGTGAGAGGACTCCTTAATGTGAGATATGAGAGGATTAAGTATTAGCCATAAGATTAAAATCAACGATTGTGATTTAATTTTTCTTAAAAACGTGCACGCCTTATTTATACAGCCGATTAGTCTTCTATCTCCTTCTCAAAAGTTCAGAATCCCACCGCTCCTTTTCCAATTCACTGTGCTTACCATTCCTGAAACTAATTCACTGTGCTTAATTATCATCTTTCATCTTCCTCAATCAACCGCTTGTTGACTCAAGACTCAAATAATTACTATTCCTCCAATTTTTTCACAAGCAAAATGAAGTTTTGTTTTGATATCTCAAACCAAAATTGATGGGTCTTTTCTTTTTGTAAATCAATCAATTACGTAATTGATAAAAGAGGTAAAAATATATTGAAGCAACTTGATGGGTTTTTTTTTTTAATTTTTATTTTAAATCAATCAATTACTTAACATAATTAAGGGAAATTTAATAGTTTCAGGAATTGGAGATAAGGGGTTGTGAACTTTGTAATCTAATCTGGAGATTTGGCTTATTAAAAACCCATGACTTTCTAGTTGCTCTGCTGCGTTAATTTTAATCCAATCTAAAAATGAAAAAAATAAATGGCCTTTAACTAACATAGATTGAAATGACCAAAACCATTGCATAAAATTAGTGTTTTGTTGATTATCCTAATTTCTTGGGAGGAAGTACAGAGAATAAGGCACAATTACGTTTCGGAGAGAGAACGAAGAAGGTGAACGAGTAGTGACTAACTAATGAAGAAAACAAATGAACCGTCACACGAGGACTAATCACATGTGTGTGGTTGTAAAAATTAAATTAATCTATTTTAATCCAAGGGCTGTGATTTAACCCTTTCACCCTCTTATTTTAAATCCCCTTTCACTTCCCCATATATATATATATATATGAGAATCATATCACATGAACATAGTTATTCAAATAATTTTGGCATGTTATTGTTGAATTTTTTAAAAATATTGAGAATATATACATACACTTTGTTCCTTTATAAAAATCAAATAAATAAACTTTGTTTTTTGTTAAGTAGTCTAGTGACCAGAAAATCCACCTTAAAGATGAATAAGTGGAGTGTCCTGGATTCGAACCCGGCCTCCTATACATATAATGCGATGTCTCTACCAACTGAGCTATGCTCACGGGACTAAATTTTGTTTCTTTTGGGTAACAGTTATGGAAGTTGATATTGAAGCTGAAATAATTTTAAAAATTAATTAGATTTCTTTTGATAATGAAAAATTAATTAGATTTCTATTACAGTATATCTTTTGAGATTTTAAATACTGTAATATTTTTCAGCAGCTCCACTGTTAACATTTTTTTGTTCATCTGCATCATCTTCAATTCTTCTTTCATTTCTCCTTGTGCTTATCGCAACACACTCAAAAAGCAATGAAAGCGTTACTAAATCCAGAACCTATTCTCTCTTCAACCTACTCATTTTTCCCATCCAAAACCCCAAACTCCACTCGATTTTATCCCCATCCATTCCCCAAACTCCTTCTCCAAGATCGCCACCGTTGGATTGGCCGGAGAAACCTTTCATTGGCGGCGAAAGCTCTTCTGGATCCAGCCACCATTGAGCAATTCGGGATTCCGGAGTTCGATGTTCGGAACCCGACGTTGTCGTCTTCTTATCGGAGGTCAACATTGACTAAGCCTAATCAAACGGTGTTGGAAGCTCAAACTAGGGTCTGTACTGGTCCGACGCAAACTCGACCGCTTGATGAACAACAAGCCTTCAAGGTGTTTGATACAATTCTTAGATCAGGTTCTTCTTTCTTTTAACTCACGTTACTATATTATTGGTGTTTGTAACTGTAACGGCATTTGTAAATGCTTGATCGTAGGTTTTGTAACAGTAGAGCATGTTAAAGCTATGTTGGGAATTGGGATTGATGGAAATGAATTAAGTTGAATTGAATTGGATGATTGTAATGTACTGTACTATGATAACTTAAGTGAGTGCTTATAGCATAAGTGCTTATGTATAAGTTTTTTTTTTTGGTCAAGTAGCCTAGTGGCTAGACTCACACATTTAAATGTGGAATCCGGGGTTCGAACCCCGACCACTCCAATAATGTCCCTGGTAGTTATCATTTGAACTACACTTATGGGACATGTATAAGTTATTTCTATAACAAGATAAAATAAACTGTTTTCATGTAAGCTATCATGGAGAGGTTATGGAAATAAGCTGAAAATAGCTTATGGACGTATCATAAGCTGTTTTCATAAAGTTTTCCCAAACAATCTCACAAATGCTTGTGTCAGATAGATAAGCTCAAATAAGTCAATACAAATAGAGGAAGAAAAGACTAGAAAATCGGGAAACATTGGAAAGGAAAGAAGTAGAAAACATGCTACTAACAAGGAGATGAAACTTGAAAGACTCATGTAGGAAGAATGCATTTTTAGAAACAATGAAAACAATGTTTTCGTATTTTCAACCCACTTGGCTTGGTCTGGTGGTATTGGCTTGGGACATGGGAGTGTGCTCCTCCTTAAGGTCCCAGGTTCGATTCTCTCTGGTGCCAATTTGAGTGGGCTAATTTAGCTTCTTCAAAAAAAATGTTTTCGCATTTTCAGAATTTCTGAAAATGTTAGATTTTTTTTGATAAATTTTATAAGAAAAAGGATGAGGGATTTGATCTATATTCTCATATGTTTATTAGTTGAAGTGAAAATGAAAACAGAAAATATGGAAAGCTAACTGAAGCCTTTTCATGTTCATTCTTCTTGCTTTTCATTCATTGCATATATATATAGCATCTCAATATAATTGGAACAAGCATAATCAGCATTTTCCATGGAATCTGAAAACAATGCTAACTTATAGAACTGTAAAACAGAATTGGTGACTAGTGTCGTGGCTCATCATTGAAGCTTCTAGTTCTAGAGCCCTTCTATTCTTCTAGTGCATTCTATCACATCTCATAATACTTGTGTTTCGTGTTTATTATATCTGGGCCATAGTAATGATTTTAAGTTCTATTGTTTAGAATGAGATAAGATAGTTTGGAATAAAAAAAATGGAGTACAGGATTGGCTTTTAGAACGGTATGTTTTGAATTGTTGTGCTGGTGTTCTATTAGAATGGAATGAAGATGAATGATGCTAGGTTCTTTGGTTGATTTTTATTGATTTTTTGGTTTAGATTGTTCTAAAATAGATGAAATCAAATGAAAATGATGATCCACATTTCGTTCTATTCAATTCTGTTACTCCACTTTTTCTTTCATTCAAAGGCGTCCTAAGGTTTTTATAATGAAAAACTTGAATTGTTTGTGTTAGCGTTTTCTAACCACTTTTCATTTGATCTCAGCTAGGGGAGAAATTAAGGATGAGGAAGAAGTTTCTAAAGCACAAATGGGGGCATTTTTTGCAGCGATGACAATTCGTGCGAATGCCTTTCCTGAGTCGACACAATGGAGTGAAGGGGAAATGCGTGCAATGAAGACGTTTTGGCCACTTCTAGTTAGAGTGCTTCCACCAGATGTAGTATTCGTTGCTGACCCTGAAGGATTGATGATGGGGTTGGGAAGTTCAATTGGACCGCAGTTTGTTGGCAATGGCACTAGTGAAATGAGATTGGTCGGTGCTCTTAGGGAGGTGTTAGCCGGTGGTCATCTTGGATTTGAGGAAGTCCAAGGTGTGTTGAAGGATGTTCTTCCCTTCCAAGTGGGGGGCGAAAAGCCTCATGGAGCAAGTGAGGCTTTGCTTGCGGCTTTTTTAATTGGTCAACGCATGAATCGGGAAACTGATCGTGAGTTAAAAGCATATTGCCTCGCATTTGATGATGAAATTGGTAAAGTTTTAATATGATTTCAAATTTTGTTCTGGCTTGTTTTTGTTACTTTCTAAATCTGCATGGTTAGAATTCCTATTGTTAATTGTTTCATAAGATCATTCTCTCAGGCCCTCCTCCTATTGCTGATGTCAAGTCATTGACTCATTACGGTGAACCTTACGATGGAAATACACGCTTCTTCAGGAGTACATTATTTGTTGCTGCAGTTAGATCTTGCTATGGAGAGTCTTGCTTGCTCCACGGTGTAGATTGGATGCCACCTAAGGTGTGTGAAATTTTCTTTATATTTGGTGTTTAAGTGGCAAACTAAGATGTTTTCCTTTTTGAAATTCTTTCCTTGTTGAATCATTTTCTTTTTCATATTTCTGAATACTTGTCTGTGTTTTAGGGAGGTATAACTGAAGAGCAGATGTTGAAGTTTATGGGGGCAAATATAAGCTTATCCCCATTCAACGCCATGAAACTTCTCGAGGTTTTTTTGTTTCCTGCAAATATTTTGTAGCACAACAATGGTTTTATCTCTTCATTTAGCCACTATATATAATACTATTTGTTTAGAGTTGAGAGAGAGGACAATGAAAGAGCATATAATTGAATCCACAGAAACACAATAAATTCAAAAACTAACACTACCCTATGGACTATAATTACATGATACTGTACAACCATAGCTACCCTATTTACATTATTTCTAAATCGCTCCCTCAATTTAGGGCATACAAATTAAATGCATCAAGCTTGTTACATGTATTGCTTATACAAGGACCTTCCAAAGGCTCAGTGAAAACATCTACAAATTGACCATTCGAACTAACAAAGCGTACTAGTAATGTCTATTTTATTTTTTCTTGAATGAAATTACAATATCTCGTGATGTAATTGGTTCTCACAAAATATTGAATTTGATGTGAAATGCAAAGTTGTGGTTCTCACTGCACTTATTGCATCACTATGGCCATGTTGAAGGCAAATGCTGCACCAAAGCTAGACAACAGTTTAAGGTTGTCAATGTTGCCCGTGTCACTATTCCTGTAGTCAGTGAAGAAATTACTATTTTAATGCCGGTTACAACGAGTTTCTGCAATTAAAAGCTGCCCACCAGCCAACCTCACCTACGACCTCTGTTGCAAGCGAGTCAAGCAACTAATGATGAGCAATTAAATAGGAACTTGGACCAACTATGTACAATAAAAATAAGGGATGGGTAGTACCTACTCCTGTCGATTGTGTCTGGGGACCCTTGGCCACGGATTTTTTTTGTAAATAAGGTATACACTATACAGTTTAGATTAGAGAATTACAACTTTTTACCACAAATGTGATTGTGAGCAAGTAAATCAATACCCCAAGGACCAATTGACCTCGAATAGGAGAGAAAAGTGAAATAATTACAATTGTATACAGCAATGGAACCGGAGCTGTAACACTAAAATAAATACAAAAGCAGACTGTGTGATAGTGAGAATTGAGGGCTGGTATTCCTCGAATTAGGGGCATGCGTGAATCCAGTATCTTACACTACGGAGCTTATTTTCTATGTTTACATGATACTGTACAATCATAATTATCCTATGTATGTTAACAATATCTATCTTTGTTATATTTCCAGGATGATGAAGTTGGTTTTGCTTATGTAAGTCAGCGTGAAGCTCGCCCGTCTCTGTATGAGCATCAAACCATATATTATTTGTCTAGGCCTAATTAACTTTGGGATTGCATTGGGAAAAGTTTTGATGCTTTTCTATTGGAATTTCTAAATTGCAAAGTCTCCTGGTTAATCATCTTCTTGTAGACATCTGGAATATATCATGCACAATTAGAGATTGAATAACTCAGTCAGTCCCTATAGACAGTTTTATTCTAAATTATATTTAATCTTTACAGTTCAAATTCATTGAATAAAGTTCCTTTTGTTTCAGAACAATGTAAAAATGCACCCTGTAACCTAAGTTTGGTTCCCTTTTGGAATGTAACTTGAACTCTTGAAGGACCAAATTGAGGCTGCATTACCTTGTTAAAAAGCTATAGGGACTATTTTCATTGTTTGGAAAATGGTTTTGCACTCTAGGGACAAAATTGAATTTGTGGCATAATTATAGGGACTTATCCAATATGTGGATGAGAAGAAATATTGAAAAGAAACAAAGAAATAAATTCAAGAGAATGCCAATTCCATCTTCTCTTCATGTCTAGTTATTCAAACAATGGGTAAATGAGGATTTTAAGCTAAATTATATTGCTATTTGGGAATGTTCAGTATGGTGCTGTATTTATGTATAATAATGTAGTATAGCAGTACTATTGGAATGGCATAGGTTAAATATTGTTACTCTTTCTACAGATACTCTTTAATTGGAATAAGGGAGCACATAAAGAAGCGCCCTCCAATTGCAACAACTGAAAAGGTTCAGCAATATGTAAAGGTGAGACTCGGACTTTATCTATTTTAGTCTATTGATTTATTATTATGGACCAAACTTATGTGCAGTTCCATACACACAGTTCTTACTGTACTAGATATATGGGGGTAGTTATTTTATTTTAAAAGCAATTTTCTTTTATTTTTTAAAATTAAAACAAACTAAAAAACTACCTTTTTGTGAGAGGAACAGGAGAAACTACATCAAAAGAAATGCATATAAGTTTTGTCAATACTATTGCATATTTAAAAATTTAAAGGCACAATCATACCAAAGAGTTGATTCACTTTTCTTAAAGTATCAATAAATTATGAATAGATCCACATATTCTATTTATTAATTTTAGGTGTATCATCATTATTTGTTAAAAGAATGCAAAAATGGTTTTTGTACCTCACTATCTTTCCTCGATAATATGACTATTTAGTTTCACATTCTTCATATTATATGCACCAGGTGAGAGTTTTATGCACATGGATGTTACTAAAACTTGAACTGTTCTTGATGTTAAAAATTACCAAAAATAGAGTTCTTTGTGAAAGTCTATAATTAAAAACAAAAATATTGGTGGTAAAAAAAAACAAACAAAAATCCTGGTTGCTCAAAGGAAATAAATGTGCCTGGGAACAAGTTCTTCTTTTGATGCCTAGAGCTAGATATTTTTTCATTTACATCACGCGTAGAATATTTATATTAAGATTGAACGTTGGTTTCTTCACTTTTAGTCACTTTAATTAAAGTTAGGGTCATGTAACCAAGACCTGCAACCTGCAACTATTTAAAAAAGAATAGGAAATAAATTTGGTTGAACTGTATGAAATTCTGCATTTTGAAGTGAGTACTAAACTATATGAGTTGGCGAGGAGAAGGTATTTTTGTTGTAAACAAAAGGTTGACCAATCGAACTGGACCAGTGGGGTGCATAACATAATTTCAATATTTTTTTCTTGTTTATATAGTAAAAAATGTTTACTTTTCAACAGGCAAGTGGTAAGGAAGCTATTGTTACTGGATTTTATCATGGAGGTTATGAAGATTCATTGTTAATGCTCATGAAAAGAAGGGGTGTACATTCCGGTTTGGTAGTGAAGGTTGGATTTTACTTTTTGTAATCATGGATTTCTCTAAGTTATCTTTTTTTCTCCATAAACTGTAAATTATTGGTTGTATTACAACCTATTGTTTTTCTTTCTTACTATAGTTGGTTAAATCATGCTATTATAATATAATTAATATTGAAAGATGCTTACACTTTGACAAAAGAAGCCTCTTCATGTTGCCCTGCTTATGCTCATATTTTAGGGAGAGGAAGGAGCCCTGTCAATGACTACAAGACTGCGATCAGTTAGCACGACAAAGGGAATTCCAGTAAATTACTGTTCAGGGTTTCGTTCACTTGACGTTGCATCCACATCTGAACTTGGTGGTATGTATTTGGTTTCCTTATTTACTTCTATTAGTTCAATATAAATTTTTTGCTTAAATAATAATTTCATAATCGTGTCTGTGTTTATAATTTTTCTTGTCTACGCTATTTTTTCGATGCTCATTGTCATTGACAACCCTATCACTGCTAGTTTTGGATTAGCAAACTGATAATTTTGCATAACATCATACATTAAATTAGTACACTTAAAAAATATTTTTATTTCATATTGCAGGAGTTACACGTGAAGGATTTAGTCTTGAGGTCAATGCGAAGGACTATGGTTTCCAATCCACAGACACGCCAAGAACTGATAGATCCGTAAAGCTCTCTAGATTTTATGTTTTCTCCTTTTAGTAATGTTCTATCAAATATCACGAACTTACAAGAAATATGGCTACAATTCACTTTCTCGTATAATATGTTCAAATTTTTCCATTGCTGTTAGATAAATTAGATAGACACCCATTAAAAACTAAAAATCCTTGTTCATGGCTATCTCCTTTTGCACATTAACCCCAAAGAGTTTATTCTTTTGAATTAGAATTTAATGTGTTAATAAACAAATATATTGTTTAGTATTATCGCAGGTATAGGAAGCTTCTAATATAGAGCTGAAGTTTTCAGACCAGCATTAAGTTTTTTGTTTTTGAAACTTCAGGTCTCAAAGAACATTGAATTAGGTTTAGCAGCTCTCAGTGGAGAAAAAGGACCAGCATATGATCGGATTGTCTTAAATGCTGGAATGGTGGATCACTTGCTTGGTGCTGAAGGTGCTGAAGATATATCTGCAGCGTTGGATAGAGCCCGAGAAGCCATTGATAGCGGTAATGCATTGAAACGGCTCCTAAACTATATCAAGCTCTCCCACAAAGTTAGTTAAAATAGTTCCATACAAACATTGCAAATACTTTTTTACGGAGCGGGACACATGAGGGATTAAAGGGGAAGGTAAACCTCATATAATGAGAAAATTTTGGAGTCTCAGAGAGTTGATTCATTTTATCAATCAATTTTGAGGTTTTTAGTTACACCTTTGTATAACATTCTACAACATTATTTGTAAGTAAAATACTACTTTTCAATATTTGAAATTTTTGTGCATTGTTGTTTTATTAGAAATCGAACTTTAGTAATTTTCTCCAAATCTAATTAGAGAATTTGAACCTGTACTGACCAACTTGTTCTGGATTACATTTATTGTGTTGGATAAAAAGGCGCAACTGACATATTTACTAGTATAACTATTCTGGCAATCACCATCTGGATCCGTCCTCGAGTTCTTCCACAGCCTACCTGAACTAAACATTCCTGAAATGGTCTTGAAACTTTGCATTTGAAATGCGGGTTGGGGTCATCTCTTGTTGATAATACTATTATTTCATTCTTTAATTCTTCTGTTTCCAACTGATTTTTTTTCATTCTTTAAATTTTTCTGTTTCCAACTGATTTTTTTGATAAATGGAGGGGATTTCAACCTGAAATGCACATCATGATCTCCTCATATTAGTGGAGCACCATTTGAGCTTTTGGACATATCTACTTGGCACATTAAGCAATTAAGGGTCACATGACAGATGATTTGACCAATGGATTTATGTGTTTGAAGGTTTATGTCGAAATGCTTTATGCCATTTGAGTTATCAGGTTTTAAGTTAATCTTATGATGTTTGAACAAAATTAAACTTTTATTAGAATATGGTTTAAAATACAAATTGATGAAATAGCTTGAAAGTGTGAATTCTAAAGTAGAAAGTTATTTGGCTTAGAAACTTATCAGTAAATTAAATCAACAGACAAAAATGAAAAACTTGTTAACAAAGTTAACCAATAGAAACTAAGTGCATACAAAATAGGTAAAACTTAAGTTTAAAAGTGAATGAGAAACAAACAAGCAAAATCGACAAAGTCAAACACAAGGTTGTCTTGAAAATGACGATATAATCATGTATACTGCATTGTAATCGTATAAGTATAAGAATGATCTCACTTGGACTGATCTAAGTGAATTATAGATCATATCTGAATTTGACGATTACCATGTTGTACTCCCTCCGGTCTCATATATAAGAAACAAAAAAAAAAGGCACACCCTTTAAGAAAGTGGAGTAAATGATTAGGAAAACCATGTCATTTCCACTTTTACCCTTACTTTTTGTTTAAATTAAATTATTATTTACTATGGGGAAAAGTAAAACAAAGGATAAAATTGGAATATTCAAAATAAATGTAATGATTGTAGTAACTTTTTCTTATATTTAAGACTTTGTAAATTTTTTTTTTGTTTCTTATATATGAGACCGGAGGGAGTAGTTCACATAAAAACATTTTTTATGATGACAAAATGGTAGCATTGTGAAATCTAGAGAGGAGCAGTGCTCCTTTTTCATTTCTCCAGCAAGGTTTTTGGGTAATAGTTGTAAAAAATGATTGAATATATCTTGGTGTTAAATATATTTTTAATTCACCTCAAAATAGTTCCTATAAAATACTACAAATAGAGACTAAAAATAAATATTAATTTTTAAGAGACTAAACTTAAAAGCTCGTGATTTTCAAGCAGTAATCTCCACCCAAACTTAAAAGCTAGAGAAATTACCTACACGAGCAGCTCTTGTCACTAGAGGCATTTTAATTAATTCACATGATGTATCTAGGCATGACAACGGGGCGGGGGCGGATTTTGCCCTCCCCAACCCCAAACCCATAAAGTTCGGGTTTCCCCAAACCCATCTCAATTCCATGCGGGGATAAAAATTATAACTCCAAACCCCTACCCAACGGGGATCGGGTATCCCCAACGGGGTTCGGGTATCTCCATTACGCCTCTTTCCACATGAATTATGATTGTATTTTAGTATTTTTTTATTAAAAAAAAAGGTTAAAAGTCCAAAATTATTTTGTTTTAACAATATTTTTTTAAAATAAATAAAAGAAATAGAGAAAATCATTTGTTTATTACTCAAATTAAAAATAAAAAATAAACATGAATATAATTTAAGAGATTGTTTAAAAGTTTCTAATTTCAAAGAGGTAAAATCTAATTTTAACATAAGCTGGGCGGGTTCGGGGTGGGTATCAATGTCTCCATTACCCGCCCCAAACCCATCTTTGAAACCGGGGAAAACTCATACCCAAACCCAGTCAACTCGAGTTTTCCCCGTCAAAGCGGGTAAAGTTTAGGCAGATACCCGCATGTATGAGTTTTATTGCCATGCCTAGATGTATCATGTGTTTTTTGCTGCAACGAGATAGAGGATTGTCCACACCTCTTTTTCAATTGCCATTTTATGCAACAGGTATGGAGCAAAATCTTCAATTGGATGGGCTGTGCATACCATCATTATGATGAGGGGTGGCAACACTTCAATTTCTTTGGAGACATTGTGAAATCCAACAGGGGAGCAAAAGTTCAACATTTGATTTGGCTTGCGACAACGTGGTGTGTATGGAAGTTAAGAAATAACATTACTTTTAGGGGTGTAACAGTTGATTTCGATGTGTTAATTGGTCAAATTAAACTCCTCTCTTGGTTTTGGTTCATAGGTTGTTCGGGTAGAAGTTGCAATTATATGTATTCTAATTGGTGTGATAATCCCTTACTTTGTATTCTTAGTATTTAAGGGATTTGTGTTGTATTGCAAGGATTTGAGTACTCCTTGTACTCTTTATTAATACAATCTTCATTATAAAAAAAAAGCTCGTGATTTTATAGAAACTGAAAACATATTTATCGAGGTGTTTTTTTGTAAATTTTTGCAGCTTCTAGATTTCGTGTAGACCCCACTGCAAAAAATCATTAGATATTTTTTCATTCTAATATTTTAATAATTATTTCATCCAATTGACGTTTTTTGATTGATAGCATAACTCTATATTATCTAGTGAGAGCTGCAAAATTTTGTTGGGATGAGACGATGAGTCGTGTTTTTATCTTTTATTTTAAATTCTTCAATTCTTTGAGAAGACAACACTACAATCAATGAAAAATTAGAGTATTTGTTGTTACCCAAGTTAAAAATAATTAAAAATAATTTTCGGCCACCAAAGAGATTCCTGAGATGAGTCGCGGACTAGGGGTCGTTCTCTTTAGACGTTTCGCAGCACTGCCTAAAATTGTGCGCTATCAACCACAAAGTCCCCATGATAAAACAACCAAGTTACAACCGTATACCGATTTCGATAGAAATCGGTCAAAGAATACACCTTCTTGAATTGATACTACGATATCAATCTATGATTCAGTGATACTACAATACCACTCGTATTGATACTACAATATTAATCAATGAGTCAACGGTACTACGATACCGTCGATATTGATACTACAATATCAATCAATATACAATGACACTGAGACCACTATAATATGGTACTAAAACCAATCTTAAATCAAAAGAGTAATAATACTATGATCATTTTTAACTTGAAGGAACTAGTGATATTTTAATCACACTTAAACCAAATAATATGATTTTTTTTGTATTCAGAATATCAACTTATGCAGTATACAAAAAGATTTATTTTACTTTCTCTTTGTACTAAATCTATTGATAAATCACAATAGAACACATTTGTGCGGCAGACATTAAACTTAAATTCTATATACAAAAGTTCTACAAATTTGTATAAGGTTAAGTCAGCATAATTGGTAATTTTTTTTTTTGGTAATTAACAAAACATACTGCATCAAAAATCAAAATCATAATTTAGACTAAAATAACATTCTAAATCTTGTTTATAAAACTATCAGTCAAACATGACAAACAAGAGGCTACATCTTTCTCAAAAAAGAGTTCTAACATATTGAAAATTAGATTTTAAACCATGGCACTTTCATCAAATATATATGAGTTGCATAGATTTCGATTAATAATAATAATAGCTCCATTTTAAAATAAGGCAGCTATAGATTTTCCATGGAAATTATAAAGAATCATGTACCTCTCTTTGTTCTACCAATGTGAATCACCAAAGCTCCACACATATATATAGTAATAATAATATAATAATATTAATAATAATGCTCCAGCAAGGAATTGGCAGTGACACACGAGGATTATTAATATTAATATTATTAATAATAATATTAATAATATTATGATGCAGCACCGTTGAGAATTATGCCTAAATATCTTTTTTGAAGATTTTATAATTAAATATAGTTTAGATTTATATTTGAAATAAAATAATATTAGGATTTAAGATCTATATTTCAGTTTAAAATTAGGATTTGTTTAGAATTTATAGGATTTGTAGCTCTATATATAGAGCCATATAGTTATGAATAATATATGAGAAAGAAAAACAAAAACGTGTAACAACCTATTTTCTTCTCCGATTTTCTCCATCAAATATATCCCATCAAATTCCGCAATATCAAAAACACAAAAAACCATATCAAACACACACTCAACTGCTAGCTTCCTCCTTTTTTTTTCCGGCAACGGATGGTATATGCTTAAATGAATAGACCATAGTATTCTTAATGCCGCCATCAATTAGAGTTATTCTCCCATGAATTTGACAACTACAAATTGATGGAAAATAAATCATAATAAATTAAATAAATAAAATTGTTCTATCTCATCAAAATAGGACTTAAGAAATTTAATTTTCAATTCACACATGGATGTGAACTTTGTTCCAATAGTATTCGAGTCCTAAAAATTTACATTTGCATCTTAATGAAGTTTTGGAGATTTGAGTAATGTATAGTGTGTTTTGTAATATATATCCACCACAAAAACAAAAGTAGTCTTTCTTTTCTTTAGTGTTTTTTTACCTGTATTCTTGAGGGCTCCCCCGTCTATGGTTGTTCATGGTTCATGAACTGAGCCATATAAATGATTCAGTTCCGTAACTGAAACCACTTTTTATAAAATTGGTTTATTTTTAAAACTAGTTACAATGTTCAGAACCGGAATACATATTTTTACTGGTTTAAAACCAGTTTTTTTAATAAAAACTGTTAAACCAATTTCCCAGAAAAAATTTCAAATTTTTCATTTCGAAAAAAGATCGGAAACTTTTTTTTCTAAAAAAAGTCAGAAACTTTTTTCCGGAAAAATCGAGAACTTTTTTCCCGGAAAAAAGGTTGGAATTTTTTTTTTTTCGAAAAAGAAATCGAAAAATGTTTCCCAAAAAAAAGTCAGAAACTTTTTTCCGAAAAAATCGAATTTTTTCCTGAAAAATCGAGATCCTTTTTCCGAAAAAAATTGGAAACTTTTTTTCTAAAAATTTCTTAATATGGTTTAGTGCAGTTCGAATTACAGTTTGGTTCAGTTAACTGAATTTTTGAACACCCTTACCCCACCCATAAATAGATATCTTATTGTGAGAATTTCTTTTGGCTGTATTTCTTGCGCGCCCTTCTTATTTTTAATTTTTTTTTGTTGTGTTACATAAATAATGGATATTACGAAAGTGAGAAATTCTAGAAAATACCGTTTGCTATTTCTCGTGATCCATTGTTATATTAATTTTAATGTTGAGAGATAGAATGTCTAAGTTGATGTAATTTTTTTGTCTAATTTTTAAAATTAATTTGTTTTGTCTAATTTTCCAGTCTTCCCTATAATCATTTTTGTTTTCTATAACAGACTAAATCGCTAGTTAAGTAACAGACAGCTGCTAACAATTTGCTACTTAACTAGCGAACTAAACCTGCTTCGTAAGTAAATTGCAGTGGTAAAAAAACGATAAATAAATATTCGATAAAACAATAACATATTAAATTGGGATGAAGATCATAAATTAAAAACATAAATTTAACACAAACAAACGAGACTAAGGATTAGATAAACTAACTACTCCGTCTTCATCGTCATCGGCTATGAAACACGGACTCTGACACGGACACCGCGACACGACACGAACACTACGACATCGTTAATGTAAAAAAGATATAAATTGATAATCAAAATATATCAATAGTATTCTAAGTTGAGGAAGTTATTTCTTAAATAATATGTGTTGGTTATTTAAAAAATATGTTTCAGATAACATATTTATACTTGTAAATCTAAGTTGAGGAAGTTATTTCTTAAAAAAAGTTTCACAACAAGATATGATAGTATTTTACCTTTATTTATTCATCTACTATTGAAAAAGCTAAAAATATTGTAATCAAAATGTAATGATTTCAATCCCTCTTTGATCAATAATGTTTCGACACATCTTTAACTCTTGTAGATACGTCTGATATGTGCCTAAGGAGAGTATATGCAAATAAAAAAATTGTTTTTGGGACACTTGTCCGACACGTGTCGTACGAGTGTTTTACAGGTGTCGAACACCGATCAAAGGAATGTCAAAGTAAAGGAAAAATTGAATGTTTTTGGACACCGGTCTGAAATATCCGACACGTGTCGTACGAGTGTCGGACACCGCGACAAGCCTAATCATAGAGGTGTATGTGCTTCATTGGTCATTGGTGTTGGATTTTGTATGTTGGCTACATTTTGTTAAAACATTGCTATGACAAGATGTTGGACCAAATGTCTCGACATATGGATACAACATCAACTCGTGTTATTTCGCACCTTGTGGAAGTTCTATTTTTAAGCGTGATATCTTTCAAGATTTGTTTAGGAAATATTATCACGTAACTGTTAGCCTGTATTTTTCCCAATGAGGTAATATTAGCTATGCAAATAATTGCACTAATTCCCAATGAGGTAATATTAGCTATGCAAATAGGAAAGATTTCATAAGAAATCTCAAACTTTAAACTTTATCTGACAAATACCATATGTGTCGAGTTCAACACATAATTTTCCCGTCGAATTGGAATTTAGATTTCTATCCTCCCATAGGTGTCGAATCAGAGATTTGATTTCTGGGTTTGGTTGTTTCGCCCATATATGGTCGAATCATACTATGTATGTGTCGAACTTGACACTTATTATTTGGCGTCGAGTTGGATTTGGTTAATTGTTTCATGCATGTATTGTATATTATACATGGATACTTGACTTTGTGGACTTAGCATATTTTTAAGGATTGTTTTGCTTCCTGGTTCGACTTCGACAGATTGCAAATTTCAAATATTTGAAGACATGCAGCCAAGGACACGCGTCAAAGTATTAAGAATTAGGACGTTGTAGGAAGTTACAGTTTCCTTTGTCTACATATAGTAGTTTTTCTTATGAAAATGGGTCACAAAATTCACATACGAAATTCCTGCAAAAACTCACAATGCTCATGCTGTCGAGAAAGTTGAGTGTCAAAAGAAAAAAGTATGATTCTGTGAACCATTCATTGTAAACTCTTTACAAATTCATCGCAATTTACCATTCCTATCAAGTCTTTTGATTTCCTTTAAATTCCTGCAATTTATCATATTTCATTCTGTCCAACGAAATTGTTGTTTTCCTTTTATTGATTTATGCAAAGTTTATTTTTCTGCAAAACTTTCCTTTTTTACTTGTTTTACAAGTTCTTTTACAATCAAACACTTTCAAACCTTAAAACTTCAAATAAAAATCATGAATGTTTATACTTTCTGGAAATCCATGCACAAAATCATTGTCCCAGAATTTACAAGTTGATCCTTCAAGTAATTAAATTAAACTAGCGATTGTTTTACCAAATTTCAGCGTAAACAAATTGGCACGTCCAGTGGGACTCTTTTTGTGTGTTATTTTATTTTTGAAAAGTTTTACAAAGATCGAAAACTGAAAAGTTTTAGCCTTAAAGAGGTCTCTAATGATCATGGTGATTTAATATCAAATTGTGGCAATGAGAAACGGTTTTTGAAACCGTGGTGAAAATGGTTTTTGAAACCATAATTCCCAAGAAGCCAACACAAACGTGGTACACCTTGTCTCATCCTCTTTTTATCCAAAAAATGTTGATGATTATGATGTTACCATAGCTTTCACTTTTATTGGCACCAAGACCGACACTAATAGTTTTTAGTTTTAAGGCCTAATACTAATTTTCAGGGAATGTCTTACATATGGGGGGGGGGGGGGGGGGTTGAATTGTGTTTTAGATATTTAAAAACTTTTCTAGATATTGAATCTATCAGAGTCTTTAAGCACAGCGGAATAGTTCACACAATCAACTTTAAACTGAGTGAATGATGAAGGAGTAAATGAGAGAGTGAGAGAGAGAAAGAAACACAACAATTTATACTGGTTCCCCTCACAAATTGAGAGTACTCCAGTCCCCTTGCTTCCAAGGGTATTTCACTATAATCACTAAGATTACAATTCAGATGCTCAAGCACACAAGCATGAGACTTCCTTGCTCTAGGTCACACAAGACAGAGAGACTTCCTTGCTCAAGTCACACAAGACAAGAGACTTCCTTGCTCAAGCACACAAGCATGAGAATTCCTTGCTCAAGTCACACAAGACAAGAGACTTCCTTGCTCAGAGTCACACAAGACTAAGAGACTTCCTTGCTTAGAGTCACACAAGACTAAGAGACTTACTTTGCTCTAATCACTAAGATTGAGACTTATCAATTACTCACGCAGGAGTAATACTAACTTCTAAGCTTAAACTTATTACAAGATAATAACTTCAGAGGCTTGAGCTAGTTTCAATTCTCACTTAATTTGAGAGATATTTTCTATTACAATTCTTTTATTCTCACTCTATTCTGAGAGATATTTTCTATGAAGGTCCTTAGTTATCAATTCTTTCTTTTGCATATTTATATGAGTTGAGAAAGACATTGAGACGTTGGAGAAATTCCCGTTGTAAAATAGACAGCTGTAGTCTTTGATTATCCTTTGAGTAAAGCCACGTCTTCTTTCCAGTTAAGCTTTACCTTTACTGTTTGTCCAAAATACAGTAATAAGGTACAACTAGCTCCTAGAGAGAGTAGGATCACATCCTTTGTGACCGTTGTAATTAGTTGTCCTTAAACAAATCATCAGGCTTGATAAGAGTAGTTGATGTAGCCCTTCTGATGACTAGGGGAATTTCCTTTGCTTCTGATGAACCTTTGATGTCCTGGAGTCTGATTGGTCTTAAATAAATGGCCTCTGATAGTCCTTCGTATTTCAGCTTCTGAACGTCTTCATCTTCTGAATAACTCTCGACTAGCAGATAGCTTCTGAACTCTTGTAGGCATCTGAACATCTTTGAGCTTCTGAACTTTGTTTAGCTTCTGACCACGTTTTAGCTTCTGAACTCTTTCAGAGTGTAATGATTCAGACTTCCATAAGGTTTCATTAGAGTCTAAATCAAGTGTGCTCTTGATATAACTTTGGATTCTCCTGCACACTTAATTTAAACATTAGTAACATCAATTGTCCATTTAATACTTTGTTATCATCAAAACTCAAGGGTGTGTTCTAAGACACATTTTGTTCCAACAACATAGACATAAGATTGAATATCTTTTAACTCCAAAGTGCTATGGAGAAGTTTTTGATAAATCATATTTAAAGAAAATGATCAAAATTGTTTTCTAATAATTAATGTGTATGTACTTGATTTCATGAATCAAATTTGGTTAGGTACTTAAGCCAATATCTAGAAGATTCAAATTAAATTTTGATGAAACACTTTGCCATGCATGATGCTAAGATGTAAGTTGTTTTAAAATTGGTAAAGTGATCAAAATTTTGTTGATCTTATCAGTATGAAAAGATAATCAAAATATTGGTCAAACATGGTTCGAGAGATACTATAAACTAGTCGAAACCATAGGATGTTGTAAACATGATCGAATTTTCATATTGTTCATCTCGTTCTAAGAATGATGTTTTCGACCAAGCATTTATTAAGGTTTTGACCAAAACATTGGTAAAGTCTTACCATTTTTCTTTCGACCAAAAAGAAAAAAATTATGATGACGAAGTCAAAATCATCTTCTCTAAAACTTGGCTATGTTTCTTTCAAAAGAGGTCATTAAGTGTTTTCTCTAAATTGGAGACATGATTAAAATTGTTATTCCTCTCACTTCCTTTGAGAAACAACATTTTTGGGGGCCTCTGTTGACACCAAAATTATAAAATCAATTGTATTGAAAAGTCTTGGTGTTAGAAGTTCAAAAGAAGGAAAAAACTCATTTCGACAGGTCATGCGAATATTAATTAGAGTAGATTCAAACTTTAATGTGTTGGTCGAATTCTTTTAATTAAGTTTGGTCGAATTCTTTTGATGTGCTAATATATAATAGCAATAGCACTAGTTATCAACAAGGAAGAAGTGGAAATTCAACACAAAGAAAAGTGGACGTGTGGCATTATTGAAGCAACACATCATGCATTCCATTGGAAGTTATTTTTACATATATTGTAATATGCCAAGTGCGTGGTTTTGATATAGGAAGTTATTTCTTGTGTAACTTAGACTGTAAGATCTAGTGGTAGTTTTTCCTACAAGGTCTATATATATATATATATGTTTGTAATAAGAATTAAGGGTTGGATCCTATTTTATGAAAGTCTTGTAACACCAACGCCGCGTTGGCAAATGGGTTCAGAGGTGAACATAGAAGGATTCCATCCACCATTTACATTCAAATGCCATTTTATTTGCAAATCATTTGACATTCATACTTTTCTGGAAAATAATGCACAAATATGTCTCAGGATTTACTAGTTGATCCTTCAAGCAATAAACTCTAAAGTAGCGATTGTTGGTGTTTAAATTTTGTTGTGTTTTGGTTTTGTATGCATTTGAGAAGTGGTAAATCTCCTCAAAATTTAACAAGTGCGAAATCTCGTCCAAAAATGGTTAGACCACCCTTTAATAATCAAAACAACAATAAACCTTCAAATCCGGAGGGGCAACCAACACAAGCGTCTAATAATAACGCTACAATCCCTGCCTAGAGTCCTGGTACAATGGGAACAACTGCTCCTTCGACTGTTATAAGTGAAATTGGGACAACTGCTCCTATGACGAATATGACATTATGTAGTTCGATGGTGTCATCAGCGTCCCATATTTTTGGAAATAATCCCACTAAAAGAAATTCTAGTGAACATAGGTACCCCATTCGACATTTTCAATTACCCAGAGATCTTGTATATGGTATGCCTACATCTTTGATGGCAGGCTTACACACTCACCAATCCAATATGGAAATTCCAAACATGTTTTCCCCTTCAGGGTCTGTGGTGGGAAATCAAGGCAGAATGATCCCTCAGACATCCACAAATACATCTGTTTTGTCACTTCGACAAAAAATGGATGAAAGTAATCATGAAATGGTTCATACATTAACAGAAAAATTAGGAACTGTGATCAATACTTTAATTGAAAATACAAAGGACAGTTACCAAATGTTAACTAACCAAATGAGTCGAATTGCTGATTTCTTTGGGGCACCACTCATACAACCACAACCAATTCGACCAATAAAAGTCTAGACGCTTGTTCAAGCGATATAAATGCGTAATAATTCAGGGGTTCCAGTAAACAAAGTACAACAACCACCAGTGGCACAAATATAGAGCTACCAATCCAAAATGTTGTCGAACAAAATCCTGGTATAGTTTTGGTTAATAGAAACCAAGATGTTGACGAAGTAGTTAGGAATGTTCAACAAAATCGTTTTGAAGGGCAAAATAATTTAGCTCATCTAGTTGAAACAATCCTAGCCAAAAACGGCCTTAACATGGGTTTGCATAGGCTTAACTTTGTTTCTGCGTTATCTGAATATGTGCTCCAGACTGAATTACCAAGAAATTGGAAAATTCCAAAATTTACAAAGTTTGCTGGAGATACTAGTGAATCAATTGTTGAACATATTGCCAGATATATGGCAGAAGCAGGGAATATTGCAAACAATGAGAATTTGAGGATGAAATATTTTCCTAATTCTCTAACCAAGAATGCTTTCACTTGGTTCACCACCCTTCCCCCTCATTTAATACACACTTGGACTCAACTAGAAAGGTTATTCCATGAACAATTTTACATGGGGCAATCTAAAATTAGCCTTAAAGAATTGTCTAGTGTTAGGTGGAAGACTCCTGAGTCCATTGATGATTATTTGAATAGATTTCGACTTCTCAAAGCACGGTGCTTTACCCAAGTGCCTGAAATGACTGCTGGTGGCCTTGATCATTCCATTAAAAAGAAGTTGGATACTCAATATCTAAGGGATATGTCCCAATTGCTAGATAGAGTTCGACAGGTCGAACGCCTTACGGCAGAAAAAGCTAGATCCTCTAAGTTTCATAAAAAAGAAAAAGTTGCATATGTTGAAACTTATGAAAGTGATTATGAGTTCGACAATGATTATGACTGTGGCGAAAATAATGAGGCCAATATTGCTAAATTAAAACCAGGACCTCCTTATACTTGTAAATTGTTGAAACCATACAATGGAAAAAATCTTGTCGAACCAAAAAATGATAAATTTGTTGCTAAAATTTATACATGTGATATTATAAAATGTGATGAGATTTTTGATTTATTGGTCACTGATTGCCAAATTGTTGTGCCAAAGGGTTTAAAAACTCAACCTTTGGAACAAAGAAAGAAAAGAGGTTTTTGTAAATTTCTTAATTTTCTTGGTCATAAAACCTCACAATGTGTTCATTTCAGAGACTTGGTTCAGAAAGCCTTGAATGATGGAAGGCTAAAATTTGGTGATAAAACCAAACCACCACCAATGTAGATTGATGAAGATCCACTACAGGTGTCAGATGCTTCATATGTCGAACAAGTGGATTGCTTAATGGTGGATGCCATGGATCTTCCTAGAGGTGCACAACTGGTGGCGATTCCTGAAGATGAATATGATGAAAAAGTCAAAGTGGTTTATCCTCAGGCTGAGGAGGAACTCATTGATTTTTTGCAAAGATGCAAGTTAAACAAAACTGAAGTTATGATGTGCCATCGTTGCAGCACTGTATTTGACAAAAAGGCTACTGATGACCTAAAGAAGTATGTGCTAAACCAAAGGCTAATGACAAATCAGAATATGGCTCACCCTAGGCCTGTATATCAGAGGTTGGGTTACCAAGCTACTTTTGTTCCATCCAAGAGGACTCCAATCAATCAATGGTGCCCACCAAAAGTTTTGTTGTAAGAAGAAATTCAAGTAACAGCAAGCCTAAGATTTCCGTGGAGGCTAAAAAATATGCTTACAAAAAAAAATTACATCGGAAAAAATCCCATGACATGAACTCAGTGGCGAAGGCATCAGCGCCAGAAGAAGCTTCCACTTGAAAACATGCAAAATCATATTGAAAACAAAGGAAATCAAGTTGTCGAATTGGCCAAGAAGCCAGTGAAAGAGAGAATTTCTCCTCCCATTTCGACCAAAAAGCCTGAGGATAAGGTCGAAGACGAGCATATGGAAGCTGATGATTTCCTTGACTTTGAACCAGACTTCGACGTCTTGGTGAATGTAGTTGCAATACTTCCTGCTGAGTATGACATATGGTCAGAAGTACAAAGTGGAGAGGATGAATTTTACAGTAATGAATTGGCTCTGCATAAGCCAATGTGCTACTATGCTATGAGTAATGGTTGTCTGGAAGAACAAAAGGCCTCATTTGAAAAGGTCTGATGAAGGCATGCAAAGTCATTTTAAACCAATCTTTATCCAAGCAAAAGTGAATGATGTGGGATAAATAAGGTTCTAATTAATGGAGGCGCTGCAGTGAACCTGTTGCCTGAATTTTTGTTGAATAAAATTGGAAAGCGTTCGACTGATATACACCCTCATAACATCATCCTGTCGAACTATGAGGTGATACTCGATTTTAACTTGGTGCAATTCAGTTGGAAGTGACTGTTGGAAGCACAATGAGGTCAACTTTGTTTCTGGTAGTTGCATCCAAGGCTAACTACAATATGCTCTTAGAAAGATAGTGGATTCATGGTGTAAGAGCTGTTCCATATACTCTTCACCAGAGAATAAGTATTTGGAGGGAAGATGGGGTAGTTGAAAATATAGAAGCAGACCAAAGCTATTTCAGGTCTGATGTTCACCACATATCCAGATACACCTCTGACAAAAAATTGGCAAATATTCCGCCATGTACAGAGCAAGACTTTGCATTCACCCCTGCTACTAATGTCTATCACTCTGTCAAATTGGATCCAACACATGGGTTCATATGGGAGAGGGAAGAAATAGATGATGGTCCTTATGAGGAGGATGGCAAATCTACCCAACTAGGTGGAACATTGATGAGAACTATTATGTCTGAGTCTCATGCATGGGCTAAGATTTCGGCTTATCTTGCCGAAAATAGAATCAAAATGGCTTTAGAGGCCAACTTGTTACAAGAAAATATGACTGTCGAAGCCAAGAATCATGATCATGGCAAAATTTGCCAGAAATGCAAAGGTTGGATTGTATTTATGATTATGAACCCTTAGGATTTGAAAAAGATCCTTTAAGTTCCAATCCTAAAATGCAAGCACAAGATCCTTTGCAGGAGATTGACATTGGAGATGGCTTGGTCAAAAGGCCAACATATTAAACGGGTCGAACTCCTTAAGGAGTTTAAAGACTGTTTTTGCTTTGGACTACAATGAAATGCCAGGCCTGAGTAGAAATTTGGTGGAACATAGACTGCCAATTCGATCAGATAAAAAACCAGTGATGCAACTGCCAAGAAGGTGTGCACCAGACATCATGTCCAAAATCAAAGAAGAAATTGAAAGGCTGCTGAGGAGCAAGTTCATCAGAACAGCCAGGTATGTCAAATGGTTAGCAAATATAATCCCTATAATTAAGAAAAATGGATCTCTTAGAATATGCATAAATTTGAGGGATTTAAACAATGCTACTCCTAAAGATGAGTATTCCATGCCTGTAGCAGAAATGCTAGTTGATTCAGCAGCAAGCTTTGAATATTTGAGCATGTTAGATGGTTATTATGGCTATAATCAAATTTTTATTGCTGAAGGTGATGTGTCGAAAACTGCTTTTAGATGCCAAAGAGCCTTAGACACTTATGAATGGGTTGTGATGCCTTTTGGTTTAAAAAATGTTGGGGCAACATATCAAAGAGCAATGAATTCAATTTTTCATAATTTTATAGACACATTTATGCAAGTTTATATTGATGACATAACTGAAAACTGGAAATTTAGAGGACTAAAGTTCGAAGGAAATTTTTAGATGGACTGAAAATGAAATTTAATATATTTAGAGGAATCAAAAATATATTTAACTCTTATTATTTTACAAAAAATTAATAAAAGACGGATCCAAAAGGTTTTTTTTTTTTACCAATTTTCTTTTTTATTTTAGTACTAAAATAATACTATTGACATTAAATATTTGTTTTTGACTAGTCTTGACCAATTTTTTGTTTGACCGGATATTGATATTAAATATTTTTTTGACTAGATATTGATATCATTAATTAGTTATGAAAAACAATTAGATCGTAAACCACGTGCGTACATAAATGTTTGCACTTTCGTGCCTATAAAAAGGATAATTAGAAGGGTTTCTTGTCACAGTAGCGCTGTAGGAAGAGAAATTTGAGCAACATACCTCACCGCCCTTCTTGATTGATAGCACAAGTAATCTCTC
Source organism: Trifolium subterraneum (assembly GCA_951799995.1). Classification (NCBI taxonomy): domain Eukaryota; kingdom Viridiplantae; phylum Streptophyta; class Magnoliopsida; order Fabales; family Fabaceae; genus Trifolium; species Trifolium subterraneum. The sequence continues at coordinate 16,294,408 of OX637464.1, read as the reverse complement.
TTTCCGTTTCTGTTTTCTGTAAATAAATTCTCATTCGTTTTCTTTTCAAGTTTTTGTCTTATTTTATATGTTATATAAATTTTGACTTGAAAAGGGTGATATGAGATCATAATGAATTGGTAACTACCACAATTTATCATTGTTCTAAATTGTACTTATGTTGTGAAACCTCATATATATATTACTGTAAATGTTCATTATGTCGAAATTACAGTTGTGATGCCGGCCGCCGTTGTTGAAACCTAAAAAATAATATTTCGATAAACAATTTAAAATCATGATTATAGTCCAACTTATCATCAATATGTTAACTAACATATATCTTTGTATGACACTGGTAAGTCTAGAAAAAATAAACCTATTTTTGCTTTTTTTGTGTGTTTTATTGTTATTATTGATTGAGTAATTGGATTTGATAATTTAATTTGCAGTAGTGGCAAGAAAGATTTTGTACCCGTGTGCCATGCAAGCATCTACATCAAAGGTGTGACTCATCCTGTGATTTGGTTCCGTTCTTTCTGTCGGACAACCCGCAACGTTTCAAAGTCGTACACAAAGTGTTCGGATGGAGCAATGTGTACAAGCTGTTGCGAGAAATAGACTCAACACAACGCGAAAAAACAGTTGAGTCATTGGTGTATGAGGTTGAGGCGTCTGAGGAACCATGTTAATGGTTGTTTGGGTTTTGTTCACAATCTTGAACATAGGTTGAAGTAAGTTCAACATGAAATTGATAATATGAAGAGTGAATTGACCAAATACATTAGTTCTCAGTTCATCACATATTGAGTGATCTCACGACTGGGGTATTTGGTCAGTTCACTCTTCACATTATCCATTTCCTTTTGAAGTTCCTTCAATTGATGTTCAAGATTGTGAACATAATCCAAATAGCCATTAAAAGGGTCCCTTAGATGAGCCTCGGCCTCATAGACCAACGAATCAACTGTGTTTTCACGTTGTGAAGGGTCTATTTCCCGCAACATCTTAGACACGTTGCTCCTTCCGAACACTTCATGTACAACTTTGAAACGTTGCGGGTTTTCCAATGGAAAGAATGGAGCTAATTCGCAGGATGAGTCGCACCTTCGACGTAGATGCTTGCACGCTGCACATGAGTGCATAATCTCTCTTACAATCAGTGATATTGAAAAGCTGGAACGATGCGCATCACTGCAAAGCGTGGCTTGGTTCTAGGAGGAATTCACCATTTAGTGTTCTGTGACTCGTTCAAGTTAAGACTTGGCATTGATTGTGTATCGTCCTTTTACAGAGTCTTGGCGTTTTAGCTCTCAACCTATTTTGTAGGATTTGCGTCTTACTACTAATATACTGCTTTTCCCTGACGAGGTTTTGGCATCCTCTCAGCTATGTCTTTGATTTCTCTTTAGTCTTTTCCCTTTTCATGTTTTGATGCTTTGCACTCACATTTTTCGTTCTTGGAGTCTGTGATTTGTCTTTATTGTTTGCACTCATGGTTCTTGTTTTTGGAATCTATTGTTTTGTTTTCCTTTTTGTACATCATAATTATTTGGTGTAATAAATGCCTGTTATATTCATAATTTGTTTCAACGATGCTCAACAAAAGTAAATGACAGTAGTTTAAAACTAATGGATTTGGCGTAACATTTTTCTTGAAGATATGAAATAATTTATAATGCTTTTTAAATTTAAACTTAAACTAGGGAGATTAAATGTGAACAGGAGCTGGACTTAGGTCCAATAACCGAGTTAGGACGCCCATCTTCACTTCTCATCCAAGACATGATCTTATATGAAAGGATGATCGGTCCGATTTTTAAAACAGTACTGATCACAACTGTAATTTCGACAAAATCAACATTTTACAATAATACATATATAAAAGGTTCACAACATAATTACAATTTAAACAATGATGAAATATTTCGAGAGATAAATGGTGGTAGGGATATCACATTTTATATAAAGTGTCACGCCCGTTTTATTTTATTTATTTCATTATGTGTTGATTTATTTATTTGTCATATTTGTTTTATTTAATTGACTTATGTGGCATGAGAGGTTGTAAATAGTATAGTAGTGATTATTAGGGGTGTGTCATGAGATTGAGTAGTAAAGTGGAATGTTGGGCTTGGTTTATTGGGTTTAGAATAAATGAAGGGTAGTTTGGTAATTAGAAGTGAGGTTTGACCTAGATATAAATAGGTACCTTTAAGAGAGAGAAATTCATTTGTGTTGTTTTTTGTGGATGTAGAGAGAGAAGCTCTCGTGAGAAAAGAAGAGAAAAAGAGAAGAAAAACCAAGTTAGAGAGGAAGATTGAAGAGGAAAAGCTAGAGAAGTTCATCAATGAGGTAAGAGATTAGATTTACATAGCTAGAGTGATTAATGGAGGGGGGAGAATGTCTAATTCTCCAAACCCAAACTCTCCACACTCTTTTATTTTAGGTTTTTGGGATTTTTATGATAAAGATGAGAACTTTGATCTTTGTTGAACTTGATAACTCTTATTTATGTGAGAAAATGAATTTATGGCTTGACAATGGGTTATGTGTAGATGTTTGTTAAGATTTACATGTTTTATGAGTTTTGTGAAAAAGCATGATAAATCTTTGATGATTGAGGTGTTTGTATGTGTTGTAAATGGTACTTTTATGTGTATAAGTATGTTTATAACCTAAACGAACAATCTTTTTATAATTGGAACTTGAATTGAGTCATTTGGGGTGATTTTCGTGAAAACCTGTGAACAGAGCACCCAGTTCTGGGTAATCTCGTCAGGCGAGAGTGGGTGAGGCAACTCGCAAGTTCTCGCCCAAAAAACCCATTTCCTACTGTTTTTGTGTCGCTAGAGGTCGCCGGGCAAGGGTCCACGAGGGAGCTCGCCAGTTCTCGCCGGAAAGTCTGGAACTTTCTGTTTTTGGTTCGCCAGAGGTCGTTAGGTCTCGCCGGGCGAAGATGTCTGAACTAGATTTTATTCTAAGTTGATTTTGATGTTGATGATGGTTTGATACATGAGTTATTATATTTTTATGTATGTATATGATTGATGATGATACTTATAACATGTTTAATAAGTATGAATGAATATGTTGTAATGATGATGTGATTGGAAATGTGTATATGTACATATGCGTTATATATGTATATGATTGACGATTAATGATGATAATAATTGTTGATGATAATAATTGATGAAGATAATAATGACATTTATGTTGTTGATTTATGTATATATGTGTTATATATATATATATATATATATATATATATATATATATAGGGCACTTCAAGTGAGAGCAATGTCTTATAATGAGAGATGAGAGGAGAACTTAATAACCCTTAGATTAGATTTACGGTTTAGATTGTTAATTAATTAAAAAAATTCCTATGCACCATTCTCTCCTTTCCTTTCACGTTCACACGTTTTTTGTTTTGCCCACGTTTCTTATTTGCCGCAAAATTTTGCCGCACTAATACTATCTTTGAGTGCCGCCAACCATTACCAAAACCCTTGTCTCTATTCTGCTTTTTTGTCACTTAGTAATCATCTTCTCCAAAATTGTATTAGGTAATCCCCTGCTTCTTCCTGACTAATGATTTTGTGTTCTTGAATGTCATTTTTTGTTCTTTTGAATGGTGTTGTTTATCTCTCGAAAGTCATTTGCCAAAATGGAAGAACAATTGCTGCATGTTAAAATCCTTGAAAATTCAAGAATAAATAAATCAATCCCTACCCTATTTCCTCTGTTTGTCGTTTGTTTATACTTTTGCTCTTTATTCTATTAATCATATTGTTATTGTATATAATTTATATAGTGGGATATATGGCTCTTCACAGCCACACAAATAATTGAAATTAGTGTTTAAACATAAACTGATAAAAGATATTTATGAACTTTAGACCAATATCACAGTATCAAATCATTAATTTTTGGTATTTGCTGCATATTTTAGCTTTGCATTTTAACTTCATCATTTTATGATTATATCATACATGAAGACCTGCCTTTCTCTTAGCCTCAGTATCTGTATGGAAGACCTACAAAGCCCTGATCTCGAATCTGATTCCTACCACAACTCCGAAAGTTCTAGATCGCCCATACATTCGGTAATCACGATAAACTGGCAATTGTTTGTTAATAATATTGTAGATCTTTTCAATTATGAGTTTATATATATTATGTATTTTTCTGTTTTTAGGAAAACGAATGTGTGCAAAATTGTGATGATGATCTAAAGCAGCTACAACATTTTTCACTTTCTGCAACAATCAAAAACCGTGGGTAAAAGCACAAAAACCGTTGCCTAAGTGTTTAAGCAACAGTTTTCCAGGCGTGGAGTATACGGCTGTTGCCTATTCAACAGGCAACGGTTTATTAACTTTAGCCCACGGAACTGTAAAACCGTTGCTTCTACAGAGGAAAAGCTACGGTTTTCTGTGTCTGTTTTAGGCTACGGCTTTCGTTTAGACTACATTTATAAAACCGTTGCCGTACTTTAGGCTACTGTTTTTAAGAAAATTTAGATCACAATGTTTTTAAACCACCTTGTAAAACCGTTGCCTATGCTTTAGGCTATAAATAAATTATAATTAGAATTATCAAATTACTTATATAAAATAATTACAGTAAAAACAATAATATAATTTAAATCACTTATAATGAGAACATTTGTATCATTACATCAAATAATATCACTACAAACAATAGTATAAAAGGTGAAAATTCTATCTTGTAAAATCTCATTCCGTAAATCCTTACAACCGCTTCTTACCTAAGCAAGTATTACACAATATTACATGGATAGCTTTCTAATTTTACCATGTTGTATACATTCACTGAGATTTCATTCTTACCACCTAAAGTATCAACTATTTTGAAAGGAACTCGAACTTGAAGAGTGAAATTGCAATTCTTCTATGATCCAATGCTTCCATAGAATCAGGCTGCAAAATCAAACTGAAGCACTCTAAGTGATGAATGTATTAGACCTTCCATGATCATCTAAAGTAGTCACCAACATATGAAGTTAAAATATCTATGTAGTCTTAGTTCAACTAATTTCTCCTGCACAAAATCGAACATATATACAATTAGAAATAACAAAGAAGACATCTAAACAATTATGGGCTGGAAAAGTAGAAGAATACGAGGATAGGTTGACAGTTGTAACTATACATTATAATTATAATTCCCATCAGCAGTTGCACATATCTTAAATAATAGAAAATTACTTGCAAATGATTTTAAACTCAATTTAAAGTTTACTTGAGATACATAGTGCACATATCTTAAATAGTAAAAAACCAAATTCTTTAGTTTAATTCATTACAAGACTACTATCGGTTCGCAATGCTTTTTCGAATTGGGTCTCGCAAATTCGTGAACCGGTTAGCAATGCTTTTGCGAATTGCTACACACAAATTCGTGCAAAATTCACACATGAATTCAAACAAATTCACTCATAGTGTTGTACTGGATTCCAATTTCTGTACTATTTGAGTCTTTTGATTGCAAAGTTGAAAGAGCAAAATAAAAGGATTTCAAGGTATATCTATTGATTGAAGTTACAAGAGTATAAGTAGATACAAGTGTGATTGGCAGTTCCTCATCTCATGGGAGCCTCTACTATCAGCACTCAATTGATTTGTATAAGTGTAGTTGATCCTATATGTAAGCAAGCTGGAGGATGTGTTGTTACAATAATAATAGAGTGAATCAACGTATAACAAATCTATCATAATCTCAGTTACATTTGAATTTCAAATTTGTAGTTATCAATTATGCTTATCACAAAACACTGCTGCCATAGTGCTATCTGAATTTCAAATTTGCACTATTTTGTGCGATGATTTGTTATCGATGGTGTTGTTTTGATGTATATCTTTGGTAATATTTTTATTGATATGGTATTAATATTCTTATCATCTATTTTTTTTTGTTAATTATATATATTTTTTTTTGTATCGTACCAAGTATTATATTTGAACGTACCATGAATCCAAATGGCAAACCGACTCTGTATACCCCCGACGTACCTAATTCTTTGAGAGTTGTGAACCGCGTGCTCGAATTTGTATCGCAAAAGTGAATTGCGAACCGTGTGACTATGTTCTAAACCTGCAAGTCCAAGTACATATATATTGTTAGTTGACAACTTAGTTCCCATAATAATAAGAAACAAGAGATGCTTCCATGCTTCGAGATTTAATTAAACCCAATTGGTCAAAATGAAATAGCAACATCGAAAGCACTTTCATTAAATTGATAATTCGACATAATTAAACATATTCTACTAAAAAACCAATGAACCTACTATGAGTTGGGTTAAGAATATAGTGATTTGCTATATAACAAAGTGAGTTCTATTGAGAATGTAAGAATAACAAAGGCAGCCCATCAACACAGCAATTGTTAGTTCACCACATGGTACTTCATTAACACCAAATTGGAAGTTTAGTTCATTTCTCACTAGACTTTGTGATTTTCTTTCTTTATCCCTTTTAAATTAATACCAGCTCACATGCCCTACAAATCAAACACACAAAATGTCACAAGTCAAAACAACATTATGAAACAAGAAAATAAAATTGCACCATGCCATACAAATCGTTGGAGGGTTTAAAGTAATTTTGACCAAGTACCCTACATGAAGTGTCTAACAAATTTGATAACTAAAAAGAAAAAGTACAGTTGATTTACATATAGCCAAAACCAAAAAGAAAAGGCACAACTGTTTTAAGACATGTTTAAGTTATTAGGAAAAAGTCACAAGTTATGGCACAAACTCTATCTCTTTTCAAGAAGATAAATTCCACCTATATACAACATATATGAAAATTCCTATCAGTTAATAATGAAAATTTAGACCAAACTTTTAATAGCTCTAAACAAGATAGTTTATGAAAATAATGTATAACTAAAGATGATTCCAACATTTAGTTATATAGAAACTGAACCTTTATAGAAACTCATAGCAATCCACCAAAACAAAAGAGGTATTTACCAAAATAATCGCTCGAAAACCCTAGAACCACTTCATTATGAAAATAAGGTATTAATCCATAGAAATCTCAATTTAAGTCCACATTTGCTAACAAATAAAGAGGTGTATCGACAGAAACAAGCGGAAATTACAAACCTGAAGTCCTGAACCAGAGAGCTTTGTAATCGGAGAAATCACATCCAGAGAGCTTCACTCATTGAATCTTAGTTTCTACTACAGACATCCTTTAACCGTTATTTCGATTACAAATCTGAACTTCAACCATCGTTAGAGCTTCGATTCTTGGGTTTTGAATGATTAGGGTTTGGGTCTTCAATGGAAGGAATGGTTTGCGTGATTAGGGTTCGGATCTTCAATGAAAGAAGAAGAAGAAGAAGGAATCGGTGGAAGAAGAGAGGAAATCGCTGGAAGAAGAGGATGAATCGATGGTTTGTGTTTTGCTACTTTGTCTGCGTTTTGCGTTTGTCTATTTTCGGTGTTTTGGAACAAAAGGTTTATATTTTTCTATTTTTATTTTAATTAAAAAATAGAAGAGATTGTAGCAACGCTTTTATAAGTTGATATGCAACGGTTTATTAAGTGTGACCTATACAAATATAAAGCCGTCGCCCAAAGTGGTTTAGGCCACGCGTTGTTATGCGCTACCTATTGAACAAGAAAAGGCAACGGCAATTTTTCTGCAACGCCTGCAAAACCGCGGTCTAATCTAAATAGGCAACGTTTTTAAACAGAATAGTAAACAATGTGTCGAAACCTGGCAACATGTAGAAAACCGTTGCCTGTGAGACTTCTGGCAACCGTTTTGCAGCCGTTGCCTATTTTTTCGTTGCCTAAAGTCTAAAATGGTGTAGTGAGCCTAAGGTTGGACAAATCTTTGATACATTAGAAGAGGGTCAAAAGTTTTACAAAAACTATGCACATGCTGTTGGATTTAGTGTGCGCGCCTCATCATAAACTAAAGATAAAAAAGGGGTGAAACGTTGGAAGCATTATGTTTGCTCGAAAGAAGGTTACTTACAAATAAGACAAAAGACGAGGAGCAAAGTGAACCCAATATCAAGATTAGAAGAAGGAGTCTTACAAGAGAAGGATGCAATGAAAATGTTGTTTTCTAATTTGTAGAAGGTAAATATGAGCTTACTCGATTTCATGAAAGTCATACGCATGCGCTTGCGTCACCTACGAAGAGACAATTTCTGAGATCAGCAAGAAAAGTAAATCCTGTTCACAAGAGTTTATTGCTTGCATTTAATAGACAAAATATTGGACCTGCAAAAACACACCGCTTAATGAAAGAGCAATTTGGCGGCTATCAAAATGTTGGGTTCACACAAAGAGATCTCGAAAATTATTCAAGAGATTTAAAAACCTTGACTAAGGATTCTGATGCACAAATTTTTATTGATAACTTTAGAAGAAAGCAGAAAGTAAATTCATCATTCTATTATGCATATGAGGTGGATGAAGAAGGTCGACTGAAACATGCTTTTTGGGCAGATGGTATTTGTAGAAAAAATTATTCGGTGTTTGGTGATGTGGTTTCCTTTGATACTACATACCAAACAAATAAATATTCCAGAATTTTTGCACCATTTACTGGAGTAAACCATCATAGACAAACTATTACTTTCGGAGCAGGCTTTTTAGAAAATGAGAAAATTGATTCATTCAAATGGTTGTTTGAAAAGTTTTTGGAGGAAATGGAAGGACATAAGCCAACTCTTATAATAACTGATCAAGATCCATCCATGAAAGTTGGTATAGAAGATATTTTTAAATCTTCTGTTCATAGATTTTGTATGTGGCATATTATGAAAAAGGTTTCTGAAAAAGTAGGTGTTTCCTTGAATGATAATGAGGATTTCAATAATAGATTCAAGTCATGTGTTTGGGGATCCGAGACTCCTTTTGATTTTGAAACAACATGGAAGTCTATAATGTCCAGGTTTGAGTTGAATAAAAATAAGTGGCTATCACACATGTTTGATATTCGAAGCATGTGGATCCCAACTTACTTCAAAGAAGTTTTTTTGGCTGGGATATTGAGAACAACATCAAGATCTGAAAGTGAGAATTCTTTTTATGGTAACTTCTTGAATCCTCATGTTAGCTTGGTTGAATTTTGGATGAGGTATGATTCTGCAATAAAAGCACAAAGGCAGAAAGAGTTACTTGCCGATAATAATTCGCTCCATTCTCTACCAAAACTATTGTTGGATCGTGGTTTAGAGAGACATGGAAGAGATGTGTACACTCATGAGAACTTTTATATATTTCAGAAGGAATTGTGGATAGCATGTCTGGATTGTGCAATTGAAAATAAGAAAGAGGAAGATGGAATGGATACATTGCATATAATTGATAATAGTGAGAAAAATAGTAAACTACGAGAAGTGGTTTATAATCCATCTAATCACAATTCAATTTGTTCATGCAAAATGTTTCAAGATCAAGGAATACCTTGTAGACACATACTTTGTGTTCTAAAAGGGAAAGGTTTGAATGAAATTCCCAATAATTACATCGTGAATAGGTGGACTAAATTTGCATATAGAAAACCTCTTTTTGATATAGCTGACAATGTTTCGGGAAAGTGTTATGAACTTGAAAATGATAACAAGCTTATTTCAGATTTGTGGGATCACTTTTTCAAGTGTGTGGACAAGGCTAGAATGGATAAGGAGAAATTAGTTTTTTTGTTAAATGAAGTTGTTAACATTGAAAAGAAAATGGATGAGTTTAAAGGGGGTTCTAAACAAACCAAGGATGATGATATACAGACCTTTATTGGTTCCAATATTCCAGATCAAGTTGAAATTCTTCCACCAAAGATGTCTAACACAAAAGGTAGTGGTAAAAGAATCAAAGGTGGAAAAGAGAAGGCTATTGAACAACAACAAAAAAGAGCAAGACATTGTAACACTTGTGGCCAATATGTAACTCATGATAGCTGTAATTGTCCCCGCAAAATATTTCCCTAGTTTTGGTAAGAAACACCCTGTAAAATGTATATTTGTTTTCAATTTGTGTTAAATGTCAAATTTTTGTTAACCTATTCTTATCTTCTTCTGTTCATTTTAATACTAGTTTTAATATATTTCTTAATTTGATATATATGGTTATTAGGTTTGGAAGAATGGCACAAAAGAATGATGGAGAGAGTTAAACAAAGAGAATTAGAAGATGACATGTCTCAAGTTTACTGTTATATCAGCAAAGCCGCATTGTGTCAATCTTTTTATGGGTGGATTTGATTTTTTTTAGTTGCGTCAGGTGCTATTTGCTCATTATGCAAGAGGTATGGATGTAGCATGGTATCATCCAAGACTTGTGTAGGGGTTTTCTTTGTATCAAGTGATAGGTGTTGCTTGAATTTTTGGAGTCTTTCTTTGCTTTGTTTTGATTTAGCAGCTTTTGTACTCTTTATTTTGCTTGGCATATCTTTTGCCATATAAAAATATTTTTCTTATTTGATTGTTGACTTTTGCTAAGTTATTGACAATGTAACATTTGTTTTCATTATCATTCATTCATGGTTATTGTTCATCGAGAGGTGGACAGAGATGGCAAAAGTTTCAAATGCCAATTCACTTTAGAAACCGACTAATAGACACAATTTTTTCTTAAGAATATAGTTTCTTGTATTCTAAAAGGTAGAATATAGCTAAGAATCAGGATAATGACAAAATAGATCATTGAATAATTGTTTGTTTTTTTTGACAAACACAAACTTAACTCATTTCATTACTTAATTGGTTCTCAATACAACGAGGAATCGAATAAAAAATACAACAAGTCCAAGAATTAGCCGCTCTAGCTAACTTATGAGCAACCAAATTTGTTTCACGCTTTACAAACTTGACCTCAAAGTTGAAATTTAAAGACAACAATCTCTTAATATTAGAAATAAAAATACTAAAAACTGACACACCAACATGGTTAGCTTGTAATTAACTGTCAGTTTGTTATTGATCTTTTGAACTTCAAACCATTCATTCCACATATGTGATGCTTGTATACCCAATTGTGTTGCATTCCTCTTCTCTTGATTCCATAGCCATTGATTTCTAGTATTCCACATCAGCCAAACCATCATAGCCATTCTCCCTGCCACCTCTTTATTTTCTTTACTGCATATGTCAAAAATTACCTCTCTTGTGTCACTAAATTGGTTCAGCCAAGCTGCTATCACATTGTTTAAATTCACCGCTGTCCAACAATTCTTGCTTTCCTCACATTCGAACAATACATGTCATGTATCCCCATTCGCTTCTTTGCACATTTCGCAAATTGTTGGGCATTGGACATGATGCTGTCGTAGCTAAGTTCTTGTCGGGAGACAATCTCGCCAAATCTGCCAAAGTATATTTTTAGCTTTTGGAGGTGCTCGGATCTGCCATAAAGGTTCCAGCTTTCTACTGCCCCTAAATAATACACAAAACAATCACTCTCCAATTTGATACAAAGCAAATCAACAACTAGACAACCATAAGATGTATTTAATATTTGGGGCATTTTCTCATACATTATGTATGCAACTAAATAATACAAAAAAAATCACTCACCAATTTGTTCGATTGTTTCTATTTTTCTTCTTTCTTTTGGTTTGACGGGTACCAAAAGAAAATTAGATTTACTCTATAACCCTTAAAAGCAAAGTTGGGTTTGAAACCCATTCTTCTAGGACCAATCTCAAAGATCAAAGAGAAAATTGCTTAATTAGAAAGACAACAAACACTAAAAGATGGCCTTTATGAAAAACAGATCTGAGAAGTTGTTCACAGTTTAGAGAAAAAAAGAAGAAGAAGAAGAAGAAGAAGAAGAAGAAAAAGAGAGAAGCGGTTTAGCAAAATCTAGGGGCGAACGTGAAAGGAAAGGAGAGAATGGTGCACAGGAATTTTTTTAATTAATTAACAATCTAAGCCGTAAATCTAATCTAAGGGGTATTAAGTTCTCCTCTCATCTCTCATTATAAGACATTGCTCTCACTTGAAGTGCCCTCTATATATATATATATATATATATATATATGTGAAGTTGATAGATGAGATGATGATGGTATATTTACATGAGATATGTTTATATACAAGAGATGTGAAATCATTCTATAGATGAGAATTCATTATGATGATGTGAACATATTGGTGTATATGCATTTATGCATTCCATTTTGATGAAGTAGGATTCGTTCCGCAATATAGATGAGAAATATAGACGAGACCTTGGATTTTGTATCCAAAATTGATGAGAGCCGGTACCACATGCATTTAGAGGTGTCTAGAGGACATTGCATGAAGATGACATTAAATGCATTAGGAATTTGTGCATTTAATTGTACTATGTATTATGTGCCAATGTTTGTGCATTAAATTCTCGACTTCAGTTTGGAAGCAAGCCAAACACTCGTGCAGTTCCACAAACTGTTCGAGCACAGTGCTTATGATCCTCGACATCAAGAGGCAACCGTAACAATTAGACGAACACTAGCGCAGAGGGAAATCTACCTAGCGAATATAATGTCTAACAGAAACTAAGTTAAAACCCTACATTAGAATCAATCATCGTTTGAAATATCCTCGCATAAACCAAATGGTCGAATTCACGGGGAAATAAATCATTCATCATTCATCGATAATTGAAAATAAACAAACCCACAAATAAAGCAAGACCATAAAATTGCAAAATATGAAGTTGGCGGGGAATTATAAATTAAACGACCACATGGCCGCAATTGTCATAATATTACAAAATAAGGCGAACATAGTGCTATAAACAACAAAATACAAAAGAAGACAAAACAAGACAAAGTAAATTACAATCTTCATCAGGGGAAGGAGAGACGATGGCACCATCTTGAACTTCCTTCAGCTTGGAAGCACCGTCGGTGATCAAGTCCACGCTAGGATTGAGCACCATCATCTGAGCAACAGCGTTGCCGAAGCTAGACCTGCTGGGCTTCGAGCTCGAAGATCCTGGATGTCATACCCCAAATTTTGCCCATACTTTTTATCATATAGGTTTTTGTCGCATTTAGTTTCAAGTATTTGAGCTAGCCTATTTGGTAATAAAGAGAATGTTCAAGGAGTTTTGTGTCTACTGTCATGTGTTCGAGTCCCACTTTTTCCATCTTTTTGTATTTTTCTTACTTTACTTATATTTTATTCAAAAATCATAAAAATACAATTTTAATTTTAATTTTCGTTTTTTTATTTTAGGCATTTTTTTTAGAAAACTTTATTCATTATTTTTTGTACTTTTTATCAAAAGAAATTAAAAAAATCATAAAAAAAAATTCAAGAAAAGTCAACATAAATAAAAAGGAAGAATCTTGCAATCATGGCAAATCTGTCTCAATGGAGAAATTTCTCATTCACTCATAAACTACATTCAATTCTTATAATTTCATTCCATTGCAAGTTAAACCTAATTTTCTTCATTATAAATAACAAATAGATTTTCAAACAAAAAGGGGAGAACACAAAAAATTCATATTTGTAAAACATTGTTATTACAACCATAACCATTGTTATTATAACCAAAAAAACACCGTCTTTTCTCATAGACAACCACTTATCACCACCTTCCACCACCATGCTCATTCTTCTTAATCCTCCATAACCACATAATAAACCACCTTCAATCTTCACCCTCAATATCAAACAATAACAATCTCCAAACAACAACACAACCACACATACTCCACTCTTTATTTCACCATCTTCCACCACATATTATCATGACACAAACAACATAATCATCACCATAAACCAAACCTTCTCAAAAAACCACCAACAACCTCCAAAAGTTTCTTCCCATAAACCAACCTTCACCGTTAACAACCAAGAACAACAACAAAGTTAAAAGAAACAAACAGAAAAAGAACAAGAGATCGGAAGAGAGAGATCGAAAAAGGAAAAAGAAAGAAACCACCGCCAAATTCGCCGCCACCGCCATTACAGTTGCCGTCGCGACAAAACATACACACCACCGTCACCGCTGCAGCGACTGAGAGAGGATGTGAGAGCGAGTAACGACTGGCGACAGCGGTGGCAAGCGTCTGAGCCGCCGTCACCGGTGATGGAGGCACGACGGAGAGAGAGGAACGCATGAATGAATGAAGAAGAAGGTGGACACGTACTGGTTTTATGTCTCCCTCCTTGTTTATTTCATTTTTTTGTTTTTATATATTATATTATGTTAGTTTTATCTAATTTATTAAATGGGCAGTGGGGTGTTTTACTGTATGCATATGCATTCCCACGTGATTAAATAAAACAATAAAAACATCAATTATAATTCTTTCTCTTAAAGCACTTTACATCAAATATTTTCTTATAGTAAACTCGAATGAAAAAGGAGTGGTTGGACGTATGGCCCTCTCTCTCCCCGGTTATCTGGATACTTGGCGTATGACTTGTGGTCCAGATAACCGTCATTCTAAAAAGTAAAACATTCTTTTTTAAATAAACAATAAATGGATGAAAAAGAGATGGTTTGATGTATATCACTCCTTCTCCCGATTACCCGAGTTCTTGACGTATGGCTCGTAACTTGGGTAGTCGTCATTCTAAATATTTAATCTATTCAATATGTAAAAATAACAAAAACACAAAAAATAATTCTTTTTTTATTAAATGCATACCAGCTTAGTTTTGGTAAATAAGTGGATAAAAAGAGATGGTTTGGTGTATATCATTCCTTCTCCCGATTACCCGAGTTCTTGACGTATGACTCGTAACTTGGGTAGTCGTCATTCTAAAAATTAAAATCAACTTCAACATGCCAACCTTACCATTTTCACGCCCCCGTGCGTTTATTTTTCAATCAAACAAACTTTTTTCGCCTAAGCGCGACCAATCTATTTTCATAAATAAAATCAATCAACCAACAATTATTTTCTACCCAGAACTGCGTGTAGCTTTGAATTTCTCATTGCACCCGAGAATACGTAGGAGCGAGATTCGTACATCTCGTCAAGCACACTAATAAAAAAATAATTTTTTCCCCTTTTGTAAATATTTTTAATAACTAATAAAAAGCATGCAAATAAATTAAAACACTATTTTTAACCCTAAAATTAATGAGAAGGCTCCCGTTGAGTACAACGGATGCGAGGGGTGCTAATACCTTCCCCTCGCATAATCGACTCCCGAACCTGGAAATGGTTGCGATGACCCTCTTTCCATTATTTTAAGGTTTTATCGATATTTTCCTTTTCCTTCCGGAATAAATAAAGTTCGGTGGCGACTTTACTGTCTAGCGAGCGCTTTCCGCTCGCGCATTTTTCCACCCGCTTCACTGGAGACCAAAGCTGCTCCGGTAAACCCGTTATACTCGCCATTGGGGTCCACACCAACTCCTCGGAATCAGGTGCAGTAGTGCTCGAGCATGGCCTGCTCTCCAACTCCTTCACCTTCCCTTCAAGGGTTTCCTTCTCAGTAGTCAAGCTCTTAATTTGGCCTTCCAGCCCCTCCTTCTCAGTGGTTAACCGAGCAGCTTCCATCTCCTTTGAAGTAGCAAAGTTTTCACAAGAAAGGGAGGTTTGAATTGTGAACCTTTAAAATATTTCCTATAAAAATTGTCAAACACAATATACTTGAAGAAAATAATTAGATTGTTAGTTAAACCAAATAACCAAAAGTGTTGCAGTCTGGAGAACGTTCTCCCAATCACTCTCTGACAGTATATGATTGCACGAATTAAATTAGAGTAAGGGAAGAGAATGCACACAATAATTTATCCTGGTTCACCCAAAATGCTTGGGTTAGTCCAGTCCCCACACTCCTAGTGAGATTGTCCACTAGGAGATGCTAATGATCTCAAGTTACACTTCCTTTGATCTAGATCCAAGATCAAATAATCTTCTAAGCCCTACAAGCTTAATCTACCTCAGTCACACTGACTATGAAGGTGTCACTCAATTAGTAGTTACGTACTAACTTGAGCTAATGATTACAATGATGAAGGATTTTGGAATCAAAGCCTATTCACTCAATACACTATGAGAAGCTTTGAAAAATGGATGGATAAACTCTCAAAACACTCACTGGATATTCTGATCCTATATATATGAATTACAAATCTGAGTGAGAGAGAAAAGAAGAGCTCGTGATAAAAACTTGTATTACAAAAACAAGTGTTGAAGTTGTAGTGGAGACTCTTGCTCTTCAAAGTTGCCAAGGACCTCAATATATAGATGAGTGATGATCAGGGAGTCTTGGCCACGAAGTATATCCGTTGGAAGCTTGAAAATAACGGCTAGTAGCTCTGCATAATGACAGCTCATGTAATTTGAAGAAAACAGATCAGTCTGAGATCGATCTCCAAAGTTTCTTCTTCTGACTTTTAAGAGAGGAGCGTATGAATAGCTGTTGTTGAGCTGCAATGTTGCTGTATGTTACTTAACAAACAAGTATAGCTGTTGTTCAGCTTTTGGATAACCTTTAAACAGCTGTATACAAGCTGGTGTCACTCCAAGTGATGATTTTCTCTTTCCAGCATTGGTCTGAGATCGATCTCCAAATTCTGGCGTGAATGACTTTCTTCTTTTTGGAGCAAAGATGCTAGAGCACGAAAAGGCCAGTTGTTATGGATAAAAATAGCAGCTGGAGGTTGTACTTGATGTTTCTCAATGTCCTTGTTGCAAGTACAATTGTCATATAGAAAGAGAAACAACATTGGAGAATGTTCTTTCTTTATTCCTTTAAAGTACAAGTCAATTTCCAAGGCTAGGTTGTGCTGTCTAATTCTCCATGGTCCATACAAGATCAGTTCCATTAATTTGAGTATAAAAATATCCTTGTCTCATATGCTCAATCTTCAGATGTTTAAATCATAGAACTTGGTAAAAGTAGTAAGTTCTCTATTCATGAGAGAAACCTTTGCCTTAAATGATCTCTTGGATATGTAGATAATTCGTGAGAGAAGCCCAAGATAAAAGTGATAATTTGTCTTGTACATAGTTGACTTATCCATAAGTCCTTTTGCATTGATTGTGTGAAAATGATGTTTGTGCAGGTCTCAGAGATCAATCTGAGACCGTTCTCCAAGCTTTTGTTTTTATCTAAAAACATGATATTTGATCTAAATAGCTCAATTGTTCCTAGCTTAATTAAAACACTCAAGAGCACTTGTTAGATACCAAAAAGATTAGAATTACACTAAAAAATAATTAAGAGGTTTGTTATCTTTAAAACATCAATTAGGGATTTTGCCTCAACAATCTCCCCCTTTTTGATGATGACAAACTTCTTGAATTATGTTTTGAGATGAAATTCTAATTTTAATCAAAATTCAAAGTGCTTAAAATAAAATGTCTAGTATTTTTAATTTGTAAGCTCCCCCTCAATTCAAGCATTCAATTTTCAAAATGATCATGCTTATGATTTTAAAAGAATTGAGTATCATGAGTATAATTTGAATCAAGCAACATTCATTAATCATTAGTCTCACATCAGTGAGCATTCAAACACAGTTCACAGCCCATGATTAATACAAAATGATTCAAACATGCATCAAAAGCAAATTAAGCAAATTAAACAAACAAATCCTGTTTTAGATAACACATACATAGTAGGAGAAGTTCATATGACATCAAAAGAAACTTCCCAAAATATCTAAATACTAAACAGGAACTATTAAAAACAGAGTTCATAGCATAAAAATCAAATATCCAAAGCAGCAACAAACAGGCTTGTATTTCAAAACATCATTGAGCTCCCCCTTGATTTATCAATTCATTCTCCCCCTTTGTCATCATTGAAAAGGGTAATCCAGGAGCAACAAGCAAAGTTTATCAGTCATTAGCTCCATCAGGAGCAGGTGAAGTGGTAGGACAATCATCATTAGATTTGTCATTTGTAACAGGAAATGAATCAAACTGTGGAGTTTCAATTTCAGGAGGTGGAGGAATGTGGAGTTGAGGACACACAACAGTGGTAAACCAAGTTCTCAAAGTTTTAGATTCCAAAATCAAATGATCCATCATGGAGTGTTGAACAACCATTCCCTTAATCACAATATCCAAATATTTTCTCATTTGTTCCATATCAGTTTCAAGCCTAAAGCGTTTGGTGGGCCTTGAAGGGCCAGGAAAGTCAAAGTTGACATTTCCCTCAAACACTAATTGTTGCGTTCCAGCATTTGTAGCATTAACAGATGAGCAAAATGAATCAAATGTAGCAAATGAAGATGGTATGGATGGCAAAGTATTATCAGTAGGTTTTGGAATAGGAATGGTGGAAATTTCAGGAGTATCAGAGGTGAGAATGTTCCTTATAAACTCAGATGTGCAAAAGGAAGACAAACTTCCTTGGCTAGATGTCATTAATGGTGAAAACATGGTGGTATTTTGTGGGACAGACACAGGTGTAAAACCTTGAAGAGTAGCAGCAGCAGTGGTTACAAGTTTATCACTCTCAGTGGTGGGATCAACATCACCATTGATTTGAGTTTGTTCATCAGTCTGGAGATCGTTCTCCAAACGGTCTCCAGAGGCATCGGCAAGAACATTCAAACTGGTTTTCTCAAAAACATCTCTTTTTCTCTTAATTCCAACATCAACAGCAGGGTTTTCAACATTCTTCTTCATATGATGCACATTTTTCAAACTAAAGGTGTAATAATGGTTTTCAGAGAGTGTATTATCCATATCAGCATAGTAAAGCCTAAACACCCTAGTCAAAAGCATGGCATATGGTAGGGCAATTTTCTTATAACCAGATGTGGCAACATGAATCATATGGTGTACGATAATATATGGAAGATTCAATTTAACTCCTTTAGCCATGTGATACATCATGAGAAGATCAAGATCAGTTACCTTATCTTTGCTCCCTGTACGAGGGAAAAATGAGTGTTGACACATGTTGTGGAGGAGTTTGTACTCAGTTTTCAGCATTGAGGATGGAGGAGAATTCTTCTTGGCTCCTTCTTTAGTGAACATTTTTCTCTTCAATTCATTTTTGCTGATCTTGACTTGGTCATACCAGTCATTTCCATACACCTCCAGCCCTTCACTTTTGATTCCAATTAAGCTTCCAATCACATAAGGATCCACCACTAATTCAACATCCTTAATGTTTGAGGTAATCAGGTCTTTATTTGGAAAAACTTGAGCATTGTAGTAGAATGCTTGGACCAATAGAGGATAAACAGTTTCTTTGATGTGAAAGAAACTTTTCCGCTCAAAGGGTTCCACAAATTTTTCTAGATCAAGTCCTCCAATGGATAGCTCAGCAAAATTATATAATCTTGACACTGCTACAGGTTTGGTCATCCAATACTTTTCAAAAATCTCTTCATCTTCAGGTTGTATGAGAGGAGCAGGTAGCAATTTCTCTTTAGATTTTTTTACAGTAACCTTCTTCTTTGTTCGTGGTGCCTTGACAGCAGTCTCAACTTCCTTCTTCTTTGGAGTTGGTGATTTCTTGGGCTTGACAGGTTCAGACTTTGTAGATGTAACTGGCTCAAGTTCAAAATCATCAATCTCCTTTTCCAAGAGATCAATCTCAGAGTCAGATTTATCTAACACATGCACTGTGGTGTCCACCACAGGTTTCTTGCCAGCACCAGACATTATTCTTGATGATCTTCTAATTTTGGAGGAATCAAAAGACTTGGATTTCTTCATTTTAACAAGAACAGGTGGAGAGTCCTTTGGACTTGGTATTGTAGTAGTAGGAGATGGAGAATCATCTTCTTCATTTTCTGGATTTGGTGAGTGTTTGGGTGAATCAACAGGTGATGATGGTTGATTTTGAGTTAGATTGATGGGTGAGTTTTCTGGAGATTTAGATGGTGAGGGTTGGAAAACAGTGTTTGGAGAATTTTGGGGATTTGGGGGATTATCAACAGTGATTTGCATGTTTGTAGTGATAGGTGTTGATTGGATTTCAGGAGTGTTTTCTCGTTCAGTGATGGATTTGTAAGACTCAGAAGCGGTTTCATAGGATGATGATGATGATGATTATGGAGTCGGTGGTTTTGGGGGTGAAGGAGATCGTTGTGGTGAAGATGAAACTGAAGGGTTTTTGGTTCGTGGGACCTTTCCACCACCAGCATTTTTAGTTCTAGCCAATGATGAAGATTTGAGCTTGAATGTGTTTAATGGAAGTTGAAAGAGTTTGAGAGATTATAAAAAGGAAAATCAGAAACTTAGGGAGGGAAGAGGGAGAATATAGGCTAGGTGTACTTTGATGAGAATGATGAATAGTGGGTTTGTACTTTTGTTTTGACAAAAACGTGGGAAAGAGAAAGAGAGAGAAAAACCGTTACCCAATGAATGAGGAGAGAGGGAAGCCCAAATCAATTTTGCCATAAAAGCCATGTTCATGAGCCCATTTAAATCAAATGACCGTTATTTGTTTTGTTATGTTTCAGCGAAGTATTCAGAGATCGTTCTCTGAACGGTCTCCCAGATACACAGATAAACAAACATCAAGTAGGATTGGGATTTTTGATGATTTTCAATTTTCCTTTGATAAAATTAAAACGATCCTCAACCAATGGTTTAGTAAAAATGTCAGCAAGTTGATTTTCAGTATCAACAAAAACTACTTCCACATCCTTTTTGTTAACATGATCTCTAATAAAATGATGCTTGATTTCAATGTGTTTTGATCTTGAATGTTGAATAGGGTTTTTAGACAAATTAATAGCACTAGTGTTATCACATAAAATTTTGATACATGTGTACCTTAGTGAGAAATCCTCAAGTTGATTTTTGATCCAGATGACTTGAGAGCAACAGTTTGATGCAGCAACATATTCTGCTTCAGTGGTTGAGAGAGCAATGGTGTTTTGTTTTCTACAACACCAGCTCACCAGTGCTTCTCCAAGGAATTGACATGCTCCACTTGTGCTCTTTCTCTCAATTTTATCCCCAGCATAGTCAGCATCACAATATGCTTGTAAATCAAAGTGTGATCCCTTTTTGTACCATAATCCTACATCAGGAGTTCCTACCAAGTATCTAAAAATTCTTTTGACAGCAATCAAGTGTGATTCTTTAGGAGATGTTTGAAATCTAGCAGAAAGACCAACTGCAAACACTATGTCAGGTCTGCTAGCTGTTAAATAGAGGAGAGATTCAATCATTCCCCTATACTCTTTTTCAGAAACATCTTTTCCTTTTTCATCTTTGTCCAAACTTGTAGAAGGATGCATTGGAGTTGACATGATCTTGGCTTCATTCATCTTGTATTTCTTGAGAAGATCATTCACATATTTTTCTTGACTGATAAAAATTCCATCTTCTTGTTGCTTGATTTGCAAGCCAAGAAAGAAACCAAGTTCTCCCATCATGCTCATCTCAAATTCACTTTGCATATGGTTAGAAAAATCTTCACACATTTTTTCATTAGTAGCACCAAAGATAATATCATCAACATACACTTGTACAATAAGTAAATTATGCTTTTCATTTTTTGTAAAAAGTGTAGTATCAATTTTTCCTCTAGAAAAACCATTTTCAAGTAAAAAGGTGCTTAATCTGTCATACAAAGCTCTTGGGGCTTTTTTAAGTCCATAAAGAGCTTTGGTAAGTTTATAAACATGATTTGGTTTATGCTTATCAACAAAACCAGGAGGTTGATGCACATAAACTTCCTCATTTAAAAATCCATTTAAAAAGGTACATTTTACATCCATTTGAAAAAGTTTGATACATTTATGTGATGCATATGCAAGCAGTATTCTAATAGCTTCTAACCTGGCTACAGGAGCAAAAGTTTCATCATAATCAATTCCTTCTTGTTGATTATAACCTTGTGCTACAAGTCTTGCTTTATTTCTGACAACCTTACCATTTTCATCAAGTTTGTTTCTAAAGACCCATCTTGTTCCAATGATTGAATTATATTTTGGAAATGGTACCAAATTCCAAACTTCATTCTTCTCAAATGGATGTAGTTCTTCTTTCATAGCCTCAATCCAGGATTCATCAATGATTGCTTCATTTATGGATCATGGTTCAATTTGGGAGATCAATCCCAAATTGGTCTCTACATCCTGCATGGCTTTTCTGGTTCTAACACCATCTTCTGTATTACCAATGATTTGATCAGGAGGATGATAGCCAACAATTCTCCAGGTCTTTGGTGGTCCTTGAGATGCAGGGTTTTCATCTGAATCATGATTTTGTATAATGACAGGTTCTTCTTCTTCATCATCAGTAGTGTGTACAGTTGGTTGATCTTCAAATTCATCAAATTTCACATGCATGCTTTCCTCTAAAGTTTGAGTTCTCAGGTTGTATATTCTATAAGCTTTAGAGGTCAGAGAGTATCCTAAGAATATTCCCTTGTCTGACTTTGAATCAAACTTACCTAAGTTGTCTTTGATATTCAAAATGTAACAAAAACATCCAAATATATGAAAAATAAGAAATACTAGGTTTTCTGCCTTTCCAAAGTTCATAAGGTGTTTTGTTTAAAACTTTTCTAATGGTGACTCTGTTTAAAATATAGCAAGAGGTGTTAATGGCCTCAACCCAAAAATATTTTTCCACATTTGATTCATGAATCATTGTTCTTGCCATTTCTTGCAAAGTTCTATTTTTCCTTTCAACAACTCCATTTTGTTGGGGAGTTCTTGGACAAGAAAAATTATGAGAGATTCCATTATTATCTAGGAATGATTCAAAGAGAGAGTTTTCAAATTCTCCTCCATGATCACTTCTTATAGAGATAATATTGATACCTTTCTCATTTTGAACTCTCAAGCAAAAAGTTTTAAAAGCTTCTAAAGAGTCATCTTTATGTTTTAAAAATAAACCCAAGTGAATCTTGAAAAATCATCTACTATGACAAAGCCATAATTTTTGCCACCCAGACTTGTAGTTTTGACAGGTCCAAATAAATCTATGTGAAGTAACTCAAGAGGTCTTTTTGTGGAAATAAATTCTTTTGGTTTAAAATTGCTTTTAACTTGTTTCCCTCTTGTGCATGATTCACATACTTTATCTAGATCAAAACTAATCTTGGGAAAACCTCTAACTAGATCAAGTTTGGAAAGTTTTGACATAGTCTTCATGCTTACATGACCAACCCTCTTGTGCCAAATCCATTTGTCTTTTTCAAGTGAGACAAAGCATGACTCAGGAGGTAGTTCATCTAAGTATAATACATAAACATTCTTTATCCTTGATCCATTAAAAAGGACTTTGTTAGATGAAGATTGTTTTATTTCACATGAGTTTGATTTAAAACCAACTTCAAAGCCATTGTCACACAATTGACTTATGCTTATTAAGTTATGTTTTAAGCCATCCACATAATGAACATTTTCAATCTTAGCAGAGTCAGACTTACCAATTGTACCTATACCTTTGATGCTAGCTTTCTCATTGTTTCCAAAGGTGACTGATCCACCTTCTCTTGTTTCAAATGACAGAAAGTTGTTCCTATCTCCTGTCATATGTCTTGAGCATCCACTGTCCAAGTACCAAGGCCTTTTCTTGACTGCTAGAAGACATTCCTACATTTGAGTTTAATAAGTTTTTAGGTACCCACAATTTCTTGGGTCCTTGAGTGTTAGTCTCAAATTTCTTATAAGGGATCCTCTGAGAATAAGATGATCTCTTATAAGGTGTTCTCTTATAGACATCTCTTCTGAGAGTGTTCAGAGAATGTCTATGTACAGGTTTTCTAAAATTTATGTTTCTGAGACCGTTTTGAGAATGTTCTGGTGTTCTATAGAAAACTTGTTTTCTTGCTTTCTTTTTGAAACAGAAGGCTTCAAGATGTCCATCCTTGTGACAGAAATCACATTTGTATTTTTGAAAATTCTTTTCTTTGTTTGGAATGAGACATTTTTCATACAGCTTTCTGTTTTGATAAGGATTATGTCCTAAACCAGATCTATCATAAAACGCATTTTGTGATCCCAAAATGTTTTCAAAAGTTGTAGTAGTATTAATAAACTTTGTTAAATCATATTCCAATTTTGAAATAGTCTTTTTCAAAATACTATTTTCTTTTAGTACCTCAGAACATTCTTTTTGATCATTTCTAAGAATTTCAAATCTTTTAGAAAGTTCTGTGTGAGCAGTTTGCATGTCTTTGATAACTTCACTTTTAAGACTGCTTTCTTTCTTAATTTCATCTCTTTCTTTTGTTAATACAGTAATCTCATCTCTTAGTTTAGCATTTTTTTGATTTAAGATTTGAGAGTCATATAGTAAGTTATCAAAGAGATGTTCAGCTTTTTGACAAGATGAACAAGGATCAAGTGTTACCTCTTCTGCATTTGAGTGTGTCATGAGACATACATTTGCTTCTTGTTCTTCATCTTCTGATTGAGCTTCTTCCAGATCATCCCAAGTAGCCATCATGGATTTCTTTTTGAAGAAGGGCTTCTTCTGTTTGTTCTTTGGACAATCATTTTTGTAATGACCAAATTGATTGCATCCATAACATTGTATTTTGCTTAGATCCACTTCTGGTTTAGCTCCATTACTTTTGGGTTGAAAATTCTTCTTGAGTTGATTTCTTCTTGTCATTAATCTCTGAATTCTTCTTGACAGGAATGCTAATTCTTCTTCATCATCTTCTTGAAGTGATTCTTCATCTTCACAAAGTGTTTCATCTTTCTGAGAGCATTCTCCAGATTGAGTTTCAAGAGCAATCATCTTCCTTTTTGGTTTATCTTCTTGAAGAACAGATTCATGAGCTTTTAATGATCCAATAAGATCTTCCAGTGAAACTTTAGTGAGATCTTTTGCCACTGTGATGGCTGTGACTATTGGTCTCCAAGTCTTTGGTAAACATCTAAGAATTTTTCTTATTCTTTCATGTGTAGTATATGATTTTCCCAAAGAGTTGAGTTCATTTATGATGCTTGTGAATCTACCATACATCTGATCTATGGTTTCTTCCTCCTTCATTTCAAACAGTTCAAATTTTCTCACTCCAATGTCTATTCTTGTTTCTTTGACACTGTTGGTTCCTTCATGATGAGTTTGAAGAGTTTCCCATATTTCTTTTGTTGTTTTGCATTTCATTATTCTATCATATTCTTCCCTGCACAAAGCACTTTTTATAAACAATTTAGCTTTAGTATTAAGGAGTACTCTATCAGCTTTTGTTGTTGTCCATTCAGCTTGAGGTTTAGGATTTGTTGAATCTATAGCTAATGGAACATATTCTCCAACTTCCAATACATGCCACATGTTGTTATCTTGTGATCTAAGAAAAAGCTCCATTTTGTCCTTCCAATAGTAATAGTTATCACCATCAAATAGAGGTGGTCTGTTTGATGATCCTCCTTCAGATATAAACTTTGCATTTTTAGCCATTACTTCCTTCCTGAATCTTTTCCTCTAGCACTTGTTAGATGCTTATCCTTAGAGCCAATGCTCTGATGCCAATTGAAGTAGCAAAATTTTCACAAGAAAGGGGGGGTTTGAATTGTGAACCTTTAAAATATTTCCTATAAAAATTGTCAAACACAATATACTTGAAGAAAATAATTAGATTGTTAGTTAAACCAAATAACCAAAAGTGTTGCAGTCTGGAGAACGTTCTCCCAATCACTCTCTGACATTATATATATATAACTATTAAATTGTGATTTGTGTGATTAGTGATTGCACGAATTAAATTAGAGTAAGGGAAGAGAATGCACACAATAATTTATCCTGGTTCACCCAAAATGCTTGGGCTAGTCCAGTCCCCACACTCCTTGTGAGATTGTCCACTAGGAGATGCTAATGATCTCAAGTTACACTTCCTTTGATCTAGATCCAAGATCAAATAATCTTCTAAGCCCTACAAGCTTAATCTACCTCAGTCACACTGACTATGAAGGTGTCACTCAATTAGTAGTTACGTACTAACTTGAGCCAATGATTACAATGATGAAGGATTTTGGAATCAAAGCCTATTCACTCAATACACTATGAGAAGCTTTGAAAAATTGATGGATAAACTCTCAAAACACTCACTGGATATTCTGATCCTATATATATGAATTACAAATCTGAGTGAGAGAGAAAAGAAGTGCTCGTGATAAAAACTTGTATTACAAAAACAAGTGTTGAAGTTGTAGTGGAGACTCTTGCTTTTCAAAGTTGCCAAGGACCTCAATATATAGATGAGTGATGATCAGGGAGTCTTGGCCACGAAGTATATCCATTGGAAGCTTGAAAATAACGGCTAGTAGCTCTGCATAATGACAGCTCATGTAATTTAAAGAAAACAGATCAGTCTGAGATCGATCTCCAAAGTTTCTTCTTCTGACTTTTAAGAGAGGGGCGTATGAATAGCTGTTGTTGAGCTGTAATGTTGTTGTATGTTACTTAAAAAACAAGTATAGCCATTGTGCAGCTTTTGGATAACCTTTAAACAGCTGTATACAAGCTGGTGTCACTCCAAGTGATGATTTTCTCTTTCCAGCATTGGTCTGAGATCGATCTCCAAATTCTGGCGTGAATGACTTTCTTCTTTTTGGAGCAAAGATGCTAGAGCACGAAAATGCCAGCTGTTATGGATAAAAACAGCAGCTGGAGGTTGTACTTGATGTTTCTCAATGTCCTTGTTGCAAGTACAATTGTCATATAGAAAGAGAAACAACATTGGAGAATGTTATTTCTTTATTCCTTTAAAGTACAAGTCAATTTCCAAGGCTAGGTTGTGCTGTCTAATTCTCCATGGTCCATACAAGATCAGTTCCATTAATTGAGTATAAAAATATCCTTGTCTCATATGCTCAATCTTCACATGTTTAAATCATAGAACTTGGTAAAAGTAGTAAGTTCTCTATTCATGAGAGAAACCTTTGCCTTAAATGATCTCTTGGATATGTAGATAATTCGTGAGAGAAGCCCAAGATAAAAGTGATCATTTGTCTTGTACATAGTTGACTTATCCATAAGTCCTTTTGCATTGATTGTGTGAAAATGATGTTTGCGCAGGTATCAGAGATCAATCTGAGACCGTTCTCCAAGCTTTTGTTTTTATCAAAGTAAAAACATGATATTTGATCTAAATAGCTCAATTGTTCCTAGCTTAATTAAAACACTCAAGAGCACTTGTTAGATACCAAAAAGATTAGAATTACACTAAAAAATAATTAAGAGGTTTGTTATCTTTAAAACATCAATTAGGGATTTTGCCTCAACATCCTTCTCATCCAACTTGGTCAACAAACCAGCTTGGAGCTTAAACTTCTCCTTATACGCAGCGTGGTTGACCTTAGCTTGCTCCAGCTTTTGTTGAAGAAGAGCAGCTTCCTCCTTGGCTGCGTCCCGTTCCCCGAGATACTTGCATTCCCGGCCATTGAGGTAGCTCGAAATTTCCATCAGCTTAAACGCGGCCACCATAACATCAGTAAGCTCGTTCTTCAAAGCCTCAGGACCCATGTCGTCCATGATCGCCTTCTCGACATCAGAAAGAGCGACATATGATTTCTTGACGAGCCCTGGACTCCCAATGGTCGGAGGAAGCATAAACCTCGGAAGCATAGAAGGAACTCGACTAATAATATAGGCGTCGATCTCGTCAACTCGAGAAACTTTGGAAGGACGAGGCTGGTTTCCGACATTCTCCCCCGCGTTCTCCAAATCCACGATCACTGTGTGGCCCCCTGATTTCTCCGCACTGTCACCACTAGGAGTAGGAGGATGGGCAGTAGCTGACGAGGATCCAAGACCGGCAGCCTACCTTTTCTCCTTATTGACCTTTGATTTACGGAGCTTAGCAGCAATAGTCGACATCTCACCTACAAAGGAAAAAAGCAAATAAGAGATCAGCACCCCGATAAAGGAAAACTAAACAAGTACAAAATACGAGCATAGTATACATACGAAAACACGCTTTTGTCTCCGCCATGCTTTTACATGTGAGCAGTTTCCTGGTATCTATAAAGCTTTTCTTGGTGATGGGAACACCTGCTTCGTCGAACAGGGTATTCCCATCCTCATCCTCGTAAATTTTACGTGGGAAACCCATCACAAAAGTCTTCAGCTGCTCGTAATTAGACAGCTCCTCCACGGTTAACTCTTCCGCAGAGTACACAAAATCGTTGGCCGGCCTGAGATAATGGTTTTTCCTCCACGGCAGAGGGAAACGAATGTAATCATCCATAATTGGTCGGCCATCTGGTCCTATCAACGGAGCTCCAGTGACATCCTTGGCCGGACCGCGACAAATGACGCTCTGTCAAGCAACAGAGTTAAGAGGCTTGACGAAGAAATAGCTATCCTTGAAACCTCTAACGGATTCCAAGAACATCTCGAAGAGTTTAACACTCTGCTTCAACGACACCCAACTAAACTTCTTGTCAGCATCGCCCTTGAGTTTCGACCTCTGTAAGTGAAAGCCGTGAAAGAACAACGGGATGGTCGGCATAAATCCCACGTAAACGGCGGTCATCTCAAAGGCCCTGATGAAGACCAAAGAGTTAGGATGCATCTGTGAGGGCGTTAGGTGAAGATGCCTGAACACCGCAACTTCAAAGTCGCTGAAGGGTCTATAACCCATGTGCTCGAACGCGATTTGATCCATGGGGAAAGAACCCCACTGATATTTACTGCAAATCCGACGAGTCGTGTTCGGCACACAGGCTTTCCAATCGTCGAGGGGAGGATGTTGCACCGTCCTAAAAATTCCACCCCCGGTTAAAGAGAACTTTGAAATCGTATTCCTCGGCTCTCGGCCACCCATGCCATCTCGTCATCCTCGGCATTAGAAATCGAAGGTTGTTCTTCGGCCATCACACCTGAAAAGCAGAGGAAGAAAATGAATTCGATATCAAGACATCAAATCCACCCTTCCACCGTCAAATCAAGTGAAAGGGCGAGGATATCGAAAGGGACAACTATGCGCTCACGCCAAGTCGACAACTAATTCTAGGGCTAACAATGCCCGATCAATTCATATGAATGCTCGCACAAGCATAAGAATGCTTGGCATTTTTCATGAAATCCAGAAAGCCAAAATAAGTCTACAAAGGCGAAAAAACGCCAAATGGACTCCTAAATAAAGGCACCATTTTAACTAAAGCAACATTTTTACTTGAAAACTACTGCTTGTGGGAGGGAAGGGTGCTAATCACCACTCATATCCCTCAAAACCACGAGAAACTCAAGAAAAACAGAGAAACTCAAAGAAACAACTTGCAAATCCTAATCATCAAAGCTGAAAACAAAAACAAAAGAGACATGAGTACTTACTTGTTGTAGTTGATAAACAACAAAGATTTAAAAATCCAACGAGTAAACCTTGATCCGAAAAACTTGAAAGCAGAGAAGTTGGGAGAAGTTGAGAGAGTAGAGAGTTTGAGAGAATTTGAGAAGTTGGAAGTTCGAGAAAAATAGTAAAGTGTTTGAAAATCCCTCCACTTTCCTATATATAGGGAAATCACCAACGGGTGCACCTGCACGAAGCGAAAGGACGCCACTGCCATCCAAACCGTCGCTTTGATCCAAAGGTCACGATTTGTGTGGATCCTACGGTCCAAACGCAATCATCGCAGAAACGAAAAAGCACGAAGATCCAACGGCCATTACGCGTCCTCGTGAATCAAACCTACGAAAAAGGCACTCAAGTGCTATTTTAATAGCCTTGACACGTGGCAGAAGAAGACGGAACGGCTTGTCTATCCAAGTCCCATCTATCTGTCCGTAAATCTCGCCGAACCCTAGGGAAAATCGCTTCGAAAATCTTGTCGTAATGAATGTTAGATCCTCGACGGTTTCGCGGATCCACAATAAATGCGTGACAATCTCGCACACGAGATCCTCGGTGAATCCACGGTTTCGCGATAAAAATGCGAGGACCCCACCTCGAATATTTTCTGCTCCACGAAACTTAATGCTCAAACAACAAGTCTCGATAAACTTTCCTTCTTCGACATATAAACCATCAGCGTTCTCGTCGAACGAATCAAATCTTCAGTGCTCGACAGGTACCAGAACTTTGAACAATATAAAGTCATCATCCTCTTGCTCGGCATGACGACTTGGGGGGCTCCTGTTCTGAACTGGCCCTAAGGCATAAGATGCTGGGGAAAATCTCATGGATATTCGAGCAGGCCCACCATAGGAAGAGCCCAATGGGCAAACAACCATCGGGTAAACGCAGCACTTCCCCTGTAGAATGTAACGCACGACAACGGAATGATGGGCATTAAATGTCCATCGCGGCTCCTCATCCGTTTTCCGACAGCCATTACTGCCCATCAATGGCCTTGGCCCAACGCTGGGGGCTATATATAGAGCATTTCCAACACTTTACAAGGTACGCATTCTATATCAGAAAAAACCTTTGCTTCACCTCAACTGACTTGAGCGTTGGAACATCTGCAGGTACACAACCCCCTGCGATTCCACCGGAGAGGAGCAAAGGACTAAAACAACCAGACACCATCGCGGATTGGTCGACTCTGATCAGGTAAGATCATTTTCCATTAAATTTAGGGTAAATAGGGTTTTACCCCCTGCAAAATACGCGAGTATTGGTTTACCCCCTGGAAAGTAAAAAAAAAAATTCTGGTTTCAAATAATATCAATTTAAATTCGATTATTTTAAAATAATATTTTATTTAAAAAAAAATAAAAAATTAAATTACTTAAAAAAATGTCAGTTTTAAATTTTTTTCTGATTTTTTTTTTAAAAATGTCTATTTAAAATTATTTCTGATTTTTTTAATTTCAATTATTGAAGAATGTCAATTTATTTTATTTTAAAAAAAATATCAATTTTAAATTTTTTTCTGATTTTTTTTTTAAAAAATATCTATTTAAAATTATTTCTGATTTTTTTAATTTCAATTATTGAAGAATGTCAATTTATTTTATTTTTAAAAAAAATATCAATTTTAAATTTTTTTCTGATTTTTAAAAAAAATTTCAATTTAATTCAATTTTTTTTAAAAAAATGTCAATTTAATTTTTTGATCAATTAAATAAATTGACATTTTTTGTCAATTTATTTTTTAAAAAAAATTCAACTATTTTTAAAAAAAATGTCAATTTAATTTTTTTTAAAAAAAATCAGAAAATTGAAATTTTTTTTTTATTTCAATAATTGAATTAAAAAAAATCAGAAAATTGACATTCTTTTTAAAAAATAAGAAATAAACATTTTTTAATAATAATCTCTTTATTTAATAATTGAATTTTAATAAAAAATCAGATTTTTTTTTAAATAACAATCTCTTTATTTAATAATTGAGTTTAAATTTACATTTTTAAAAAACAAATCAAAAATTTGAAAGCAGAAAAAAAAATTAAACTTTTTTTTTTACTTTTTAATTTTTTTTTTTAAAAAAAAAATTTTCAATTTTATTTTTTTAAAATACAATTATTATGTGGCAATAATTAAAAATAAAATAAAAGCCACCTAAACATGCCACATAAGCAAAAATGAATATTTCATGTCCTAGTTGTCAATAGAGGGGGTAATTGAACGAATCTTCACATTGCAGGGGGTTATTCAAAAAAAAAAATTTGTAGGGGGGGTAAAGCAAAACTCGCACATTTTGCAGGGTGGTAAAACCCTATTTACCCTTAAATTTATTTCAACGAAAACACAAAAAATCATACTTCGAATTATCATATATTTTTTTTATATTTTTTAATAAATGTGAAATTTTATTTGTTTATAATTTAGGACAGAGATAGTATTTATTTTTTCTGTTTACACATGTTGTCAATAATGATCAAACCTAAAACATCATTCAAATTACACAAACTCCTCACCATTACACTACTCAGTTGTTTGGACGGAGAGAGTATTTTTTTTTAAAGAAGTCTTTGCTTTTTTTTTTTTGTTGGAAAGAAGTCTTTGCTTATGTCACGAGTTTCCTCGGGTTCCCTCTTATTCCCTTTTCCAATTGGTTCCCAATCTTCTTTTCTAACACGCAACTTTCAACGTCACACCCCCTTTCCCACATTTAATACAATATCTTACTCTTTTTCTCTTTCCATCTCTCAAAAAACTCTCCTCTTTTCCCTCTTCTTCTCCTTTCCCTCTCCAAAATTTCATTTCTTCATATTCCTTACCTTATAGTAATTAACTACACATAATTTATATTTATACAACACATATTAATTTATAAACCTTAGTCTTAAATATTTATTTTTTTGGGTTCAATATGGGGTATACTGAGAAGTCACAAGTTGAAGGAGGAATTGAGTCAGAGAATAATAGAAAATGGGTTATAGCTGGAATTTCATTACGTACACCATTGAAGCCAATTTTAACAATTCCTATTGAGAAAGAACAACAAAAAGAAGAAGAAATAGAGGAATGTTCAACACCAACAAATGAAGAATCAAAGATTCCAACATCATTCACATGTCCACCTGCTCCTAGAAAACAAAAATCTTCTTTGAAGTGGAATTATCATAATAGTGGTATTGTAAGAGAGTTTTTTAAAGCACCAGATTTAGAAAGTGTTTTTATAAGACATGTTGAAAGTGCTAATTGATTGTAGTAAAGGAGAAAAAATATATAGTTGTCAATGTTTTGTTACCTTAGTTTTTTTAGCTAGCTATAGCTTATTTTATGTTGTGTACCTTGGTTAATTTTCTCTAGTTTTTAGTATGTGTTTTGTTTTCTCTAGTTGTAGAAGTTTAAGGATTAGGACTATTTTGTATAGAATTGTGTCTCAAAATGAATAAAATTGTTTGTAATCTTCATTTTTTTGAGCTTTCTCTCCTTTTATTTATCATGAAACATTTGTGTCTCAAAATGAATAAAATTGTTTGTAACCTTGGTTATTTTTTTTTTTAAATTTAGCCATATATTTGTACATAACATTTGTGTTGCATGATAATCTCACAAATATTAAATAATTTAACCATATTGCTACTTTAATTAAATAATAGTTAAAGAAGTACTTCTAAATTTCTCTATTCCTCCTGAAATGAAAGCTATAACTTATTATGCTCATCATAAGTCATGATCTTTAAAGAAGATTGGTGTCCAAAATATGTTGTCATTATAAAAGGAGAATACATTTTATTTGTATATTCCAGTATATGACTGAAGTAAATAAAATTATTCACCTTAACAATATATCAGTATATATTCGAATAAGATGTATAAGGAATAATTGATCATATGTCTATGCTTCCATGTGTGACTTACTGTGCATGATCACGCGTAGAAGTGAGAATTGAAGTCAAAATAAGTAGGCAATAATAATAGTTTAATAATATAAGTTGCCAAATGCGAATTATGACTCCTTTTCAAAGAAGTTGGCTGATGCTGCACGGCTGCTTGCTTGATTAACTAAGAGATTAATGCCCCACACAAGTCCTGTCCTTGCCTAAGTCTACTCATACAGTGCCACTTTATTCGTACATTGGTTTGCTCTTATCTAATTCCCTTTTTAGAGTTTTGCGTCTTACATGGTTAACCACTACTAGTAGTACATGAAATACTAGAATGTACGGTTAAAACATTTTTTTAAGTACTCCCTCTCCGATCCTTAATATAAAAAAGACTTTATTTTTTAAATTCATTGTAAATCTAATGTATGTAATCCATATTATAGTCTACATACACTAGATTCTCGATGAATCTAAAAAGGAAAATTCCTCTACTTATATTAAGGACCGGAGGGAGAAATATTTTACACAATGTTCAAAGTAGATTAGTTCTTATGATGATGCTAAACCGTGTTTTCAGATATTTGTTAAACATGCCTAAAAAGAAAATAAAAGATAAAATTAATATTAGAAAGATAACTTTTATATTTTTAAGATATCAAATACATAAATTTTAACCATAGGAAACCTTCAAGGGAACCTGTTTGTGCCATATGAGATCGTGACTAGCATCCAAAGTGACAGAGTCTTGAGAAGTCAAAAACTGGTATGCGCCACGAATTGAGTAGTCGTTGGCAGGATCAGGCTGCCACAATCACCTATCTGAAGACTGAGCTTGCAAAGAGACATCAAGAAGCAAGGTTTGACACTCCCCCAACATCTCCTCCTCCCATGCCCACAACTGCCTCTGCCACACCCATGCCCCCCCTTCAGTCTCCCACTGTAAAGTCTTCCCTTCAGCCACCCTATAAAAGTCATCTCAGCTACCGAGCCTGATTTGTTCTCTGCCAAGTCGAACAAATGCCTAAACCTCTCACACAAAGACCCCCATCCAGCCAGGGGTCAGAACAGAACAAGGTATCAGACACATCCCCCACCTTTTTCAGAATGCACTTCTCGAACCATCCTCCCGCTAACACTCCAACACCATCCCTAATTCTCACAATCTCCCTCCGCCACGAAGACTCTCTTCTACCCCCCACTTTCCTGCCTCCCTCCATCCCTAATGTTTTTTATTATTGATTGTTTTGTTTGCGCAAGTTTAGTTATAATACATAGGAAATATGTTGTATAATCTAGAATGGACTTAATAACTTGAGTTGTTGAGATGTGGCGTATTCTTAAATATATTGTAAGACTTTTAACATGCTTTGGAAATTTAAGAAGTCTTGAAATATATTGAGAAATTTAAAGAGAATTTTTTTGAAACAGTAATGTACTTGGAAAAACTCAATTGAATTTGGCCCATCCACCCAAGGGCTTGTATTTGGTACTGGCACTACAAAAAATTCGGCCTTTACCCACGGTCTATTAGCCACGGTTGTTGTGTCCGTAGGTATTTAAGTCCATTTGCTACGTGTTTAACCGTGGCTAAGTGTTTTTCTCTATTTTTCAACAAACGTGCTTTATTTTGGATTTTTCTGCATTATTTTCTACTTTCACTTTCGCAATTTCACTCTTTGCCCGTGAAATTCCTCATTCTCTCAAATTCCTCAATATTCAACAATGTTTCCATTTCTCAAATTCCCTAATCTTCAACATGCTTCAACCACCACTCTCTCTTCCTTAATCGCTTCAGCCATCACGTTCTTCCACCGCTTCTTCTACCCTAACCTCTTCAACCACCGCTCTCTCTTCTCCGAGCTATTGCTATTGCCACGGTCAAAGTGACTTTTAGCCACGGTTTTAACCGTGGCTAAATGGCGTTTTTTTTGTAGTGGTTCTCCGTAATTTGTTTTGTAATATTTAGAATCCTATGTTAGTTGAATGGCCCCCCCTTTTTAACTCATGAAAAAGCTATGTTGTAACCACCAATTATTGACACATTGAATACTATCATGCACCTATATAAAAATGTTTATTTATCATTGTTATCCTAGCTGTCTCTCATATTATTATTAAAAAATGTTTATTTATCATGTAGTAGCAAAAATATCTCTAGTATAATTGATCTAGAGTGTTCAGAATTAGTGGTTGGTGTTGAATAGAAAACTCTCAAAGTTAAAGTAGATGGATGTTTGTAAATATTTCGACGCTCAAGTTATTATGGAAACGTAAAGTCCTTTATAAATATTGCAGCGCTAGATCCTTTACACCGTCAATAACGATTTAATGAATAAAATTTTATATTAAATTGAAATTTTATATAATTTAGATCATTAATGTAAAATTTTACGCAATTCTAAAATCATTTATTAACATCCAATAAAATTAAGAGTTTATGCACTTCTATTAAACACCATTAATATATATTTATATACACAATAAACTGTTTTAAAATTAAACAACCAGGTTTACACACCACCATTGATTAATTAACACAAGCAGTAATATTAAATGTTCAATTATGTAGAACCACTTATTCAAATGATGAACACAACCACATAAAGAGGCTGAATGAGCCTAAATATCTCTAATTTTTGGGACTTTCAAAGCTTGGCAATTAATCCATTCTGACTAGGCTTTGCAGGCATTCCATTCTCCTTGTCATCCAAATCACTTGGGCTTGGTGGAACATCCACTGCTGGTGAGCAATTGAAAAATCCATGTGGCTGCATTATATGTATATGTACACAATTAGATTCATTTCTTATTCCAATTAACATATGCTAACATACTAAAAATTTTCATTCACAAAAAAAATTCCATAAGCATATAAGCTAATATGTTGAATGGAAATACCATAAGCATAAAACCAATGTGCTCCACAGGCATAACAGGCCAGTCTTCCAATCGAGGAATGTGCGTCACTCCAAATACGTACCTGAAATTTGTTCGCCAAATAAGATATTTTAATAATATTAAAGGCTTAAATACATTTTTTGTCCATATAATTCGGTATCGTTTTCATCTCTGTAATATTTTTATAATATACTTGTTCTTCGTTTTAGTCTGTAATATTTGGTTTATGTACAATTAGTATTCAATCATTAAAAAAATCATAAACTATTATATGAGTGAACTAACCAAAGAACTATATCAGCTTCTTCGAGTGGTCGATTCTGCTTAACCCAAGTAGCCAAACCCTCACCAACGCGGGGATTTTGATTAGGGAACTCTCCTCCAGGATGCAATTCGTCGCGTGCGTAAGGAGTAACCCAAAGATTGTGCTTCAAGAAAGCTGCTCTTCTCAAAAACTTAGCCTCTGATCCAGCTAAAGGCAAACAATTTGAACCAGGAACTAGTTTGTAACCGGTTAGATGACCAGTTCGGTTCACACTCCTCGTGTTCCTAACCTAAAAATAGAACATGTACTTAGAATGCTAATAGCATAAACTAGAATGGACATAAATAATCTACAAAAAAAACTTGGACTGATCTACTATCTTACAATCTTGAACTAGTTGCGTACTAGAATCACGAACCTCGCAACAAAAACCTTTAGTATTTTTTTTATTATTTATGTGAATAAATTATGTATAATATATGCAGCATAAGAACTTGGCAACATCTTCTATAACTTACAGAACAGAAGAAGCATAGAACAGCAGCCAGATTTGAAAATTTACAGAATGCCCCTGCTACAATTTCAGTAATAGAGGGCAGATCATAAGGGTAAAAAATGTAATCTCTGATACTTTTTATTTCATTTTCTTCCATTTTTTTGGATGAAAATGAAGGACGAAAAACTTACAATCCAATGACGAGCAGATAAAGGGTCACAATCGCGCATTGCTTCTAATTCTGATTTAAGCAGTTTTTCCTCAGCATAAAATGCATTGTTGTGAACATTATTCTTTCCTGGCTCTTCAACTTTCACATTCACCTCAACAACCTGACCAAACAGAAGGAGAATATCGGTTTCTTTATACTTCACCTTTGTATATGAAAATGTCAATGAATTCTCATAGTGATGGAAGAGCGAGACATCATAAAATGAGGTCCAATGACTAAATTGTACCGGTTATGTTATTTCTTGCATACTAAGTTAGTTTTATTTTTTCTCAGGGATTAAATTGAATCTCGCTGTTTTTTAAGGGACTAAAATAAGTCTCCACTCAAAATATATTTGTATGCTGACCTGATTAAATGCTTCGCCAGGCTTGCAATCTACTGCCATGTCCATACGAGCAACAAAAAAGTGTTGGTGGACAGGCGCATATAATCCAGGTGCAATAGTTGTACCATATTTTCGAGTTTCACCTTGTTGCAATGCACCTAAGCTGAGTATTCCTGTCAGCTTGACCTCAGCTTCTATTTTTCCATCCTGCAACGAAGAAATTACAAATACATAAGTACATAACTACACAGAAAGCCGACTCGCATCCTTGATGCTCCAACATTTGCATCACCAGAAAGCCATAAATAAATGCTTGGAAAGGAGTTTGGAACACGAGATGAGGAAAAACATAAATTCAATATCAATGCGCTCATTGAAAACAACGAAATTGAATGTGGTTATAACAAATTCAGATAAATAAATGGAAAATTGACTTGCCTGATAAAAGTGCCAGTAAAATCCATACTCATAGTTAGCCACAGTGCATACAAAAGACACTGTCAACCTTCTAGACCGTCGGACTTCAGCCAAACCTGTTCTCCAATCTTGATGCTTCCATAACATACCATGATCTTCTTCATGCATGCAAACACAATTCTCAATTGTTTCAACACTGCCATAAAAGTTTGTGAAGTGCGCATCGAAGTACTTGATATAGCCTAAACAATCGCAACCCTGAAATAACGGCATCAAGCAAAACAAACTCAATAACATCTAAAATAAACAAAAAAGGGAGAGAAAATTAAGATATGAATGGTTGGAACATAAGAAAATAAAATTCCCTGACCTTCTTGAGTGAATGAGCATTTTTACCGAGGCCATCTTCTCCAGCATCAAAAGCATTTTTCCTGTAGTGAGGATCATTTGGATCTCCATAAGGGACAACCATCTCAACAAAACTTAATCTGTGTGCCACAGGTCTTCGGCCGCGGCTTCCATCAATATAAGCTACTGAATAAACAACCAAACCTTCCCTTGGAGTGAATCCAATACGAAAGTTCCACTGCAAAATTAGACAATTAGTTTCTAGCAGAATCTCAATATAGCTTGCTCATATGAAATCCTTTTAGAAAAAGTACATAGGCACCTTCTGCCATTGAACAAAGTTCCCATTGACACGAAAACTTGGACCGTCTGGCTGAATAATCTGTAGTGGTTTCACATCACTTCTGTCAACTCCCCCCCGGGTTTCACCAGAAGTATAATTTCTTAGTGGATCAGCCTGTGGAAGGGGAACAAGCTTACGATCTTCAAACTCGAGGACAACCATATTTTGCATGTCGACAAGTACATGTATTCCTTCAACAGGACGAGCATAGCCATTTTCCATAGGACAGTCACTCTCAGTCCTACAAAAGAATAGCGGTTTAGCAAGTCTGCGGCTTGGAGCATCACCTTCACTGTGATATCCGGCACACCTATAAGTTTCAATATAACAAGCATTAGAAAATGAAATATCTGTAATAAATTGTAACATGTCAATCAAATAATCGTGATGTAGTAGCTGACCAAGGATCCACCATCACAAGATCCATATCTTCGATTCCTCTTTTCTTCATTGCCTCTCGAAACGGAGGATAGTCCTTTACAACAGCTTCACATTCAGCATACTCCACGGCATCCTATAGGTACATCGTGAACAAAGAAAATAAACAATTTTGAATAGGTTATAGGTTATATTAATAATTCGGATTTTCCAAAGCAATTCAAATTGATTAAAGTTATATATTTACCATGGGAGGCTGAACATCTGGAACAATTGTAGAAGAAATAACTTTGCCCCGATGATGTCCACCACGAGTCGTTGCATGAACTTCAGTAAGTTCAACAATCCATATGCTTGTCTCATTTGACTTCTTATTGTAGACAACCAACCTCGCTTTCCTCGGAGGAAGTTTCGATGGAATCACAGGTCCACCTTTTGTCCTCGGGAGCAATGAGGGTTGGAAAGGAGGAAAGAAGTATGCATCTGCTAATGCAACAACCTGCTTTTCTGGTTCGACCAAGTCTACTTCGATGAACCTCATGCTATCCCTCACCTAACAAGATTATCAAAGACCATCATTGGCATTTACACTTAATAAAAAGTGAATTCTTCGGTAAACATCTTATATGGATATGTATTGGTACATCCGCTGAGGTCTGTGAATCTATCAGAATGTCCACCTCAGCGGTGTATCGATACATATATAAATAAGATGTGTACTAGAGTGTTCACCAAAAGAGGAAAATGTTTAATGTACCTCAGGTGTTGCTCCGGCTGCTCGAACAGTTGCTACAGCTACTGATATTTCAGCAGCAATAAGAGGATCCAAAGGATGGAGAGTTTGAGCTTTTGCCATTACTGTAATACCTATGTCAAAGGAAATGGTTTCTTTTCTATCGTTTACTTCTGATAGAAGAAAAATTTTCATTGAAGAGAAATACAAGTTAAACTAGGCAGCAAAGATCAAGATCAACAACAAAAGACCCAAGATTTTTTTTCGATAACATATATATATATTTATTAATCATATATTATTTGAACAGCGTTGGCCACTTAAAAAAGTTGTCGCGAAAGATGTCTAAGACAAATCAAAGAACTGCATAAACTACAGATTTCCATAGAAGGCCTATCCAACTATGAACTCCTAATGTGCTTGAATCTCTCTTTGTTAAATTAAATGGAAACATGACAATTCATTCCATTAAATTCTCATATAAGATAAGTTAGCACTTCAAGTTATCCCACCACCAAGCACATAGAGAAGGAAACAAGAATAAGGCATGGAAGTGACACACAAAAAAGCAAAAGAGAAAAGATTGTAACCATGCAGTGTATAATTGCCATCATCAATGCAACTACAAAGAGGAAAAGAATTATGCTACTCTGAAATTGAATACTAAAACTGTGATTGAACTTTATGTCAGATAATTAGAATATAGAATGACAAGTTAATACAATATTACCTTGAGAAAAGATGCAGTGAATTTATAAAGTAATGCATCAAATATGCAAGCAAGTAAAAATAAACAGAATAACTACTAACTTGTAATTTTTTTTCTTTGTATTGATGTTATAAGTGACAAGTTACCGTAGAAAACTTGTTCAGCACACAAAGTGTTTTGTCCCTCAACTGAGAATTTTCCTTACTCTTGAAGTCTAGGATTGAACTCTTGATCACATGATCAAGGTACCAAAGTCCTTTGTACTAACCACATGTTTGGTTACTACTAGTATTTAATAACTTGTGATTTAATTACACACTATATGTTAAATCGTTGACTTAAATTAAAGCTACTTTGATAGGACTGGATCATGATTTCCAGCGGTCAAAGGTCCACCCATTCAGGACATTGATAGTCATTCGATTAAAATTGGACGGATTAAATTTAAGATTGATATTTTAAATTATAAATTAAAAAGTAAATTCAGTTTTTCGTTTGATCAAACTCGAAAGGTCACAAATGTCCCGCATGCGTGAAAAACTCAGTTTAAGGCGATCCAATTTCGAGATTGACTAAGGGTATGTTTGGCATGACGCACTTTTGAGCTTATGGCTTGTAAGCTCATATAATTAAAAAAGATTTGTTTGGCAATTGACATTTCCTCACCAGCTTATACCTTATCATTAATTTTCTCATTTTTATCCATGTTATCTTAAAAAAAATTAAATATTAATTAAATATATTTTTTTTATGTGATTTCACTTTTTTTTTGTCAAACAGGGCCAAACTTTCTTAATCCACCCCATCTATTTGGTCTAATCATTTACTGTTATCGTAATTTTAAATTACAGTTCGCAACTGCAAATGCAACCACAATATAGAAGTTTTAAAAGGTCTTCATAGCGGCATCGCAACCACAATTACAACCACAATATCAAGATTCGCAGCATAAACGGATCACAAGCCGAAACATAAAACCATGACAACTGTGATCAAGTCAAACACCAAAATGATCACATCAAAGATAAATAATAATTAAACAAATAGAAATATTTGAAAGGAAAACATAAAGAACCTTTAGAAGAAGCGGATTTAGGAGGAGGATCAAGACGCGAATCAACAGCCGAAATGAAAGGTGGTTGCTGTTTCTGTTGAGGAACATTAGAAGAGGTTGTTGCACTTGCAGCAGCAGCAGCAGTAACAGCCTTGGAACAACAAATAGGCGTCGTTTTTTCCTCAACTGTGGCCATTGCAAAGGATTAGCAAGTTCACCGTAATATATTCCACTGTAATATTCCACTGACATACAGTAATAGTAATCCCTCTTTTTTCACCTTCCTTCCACAACTCACTCACTCACTCTCAAACTGCAAGATCAACACTAACACACACAAACACAAAGACACACTCTTTTAAAGTAGAAAGAATGAGAATGAGTAATTGTGACTGGATGAAAAATTATTAGTTATTATTATATAATAATAAGTGATTTTTAATGGTTTCCAGCAAGCAAGAAGCAACAAATAATTTAAGTGGGGTTTGGTGAATGGTGAATATCTAAAAAGAAAAGAAGGAATGAATTTATGAGTGGATTTGGACGAAGAAGACAAAGTTGCCAAATCAGCAAGTTAGCAACCACTCAATATGAGACAACACCACCCAAAATGGAAGGAATGCAACATCTAATAATGCAACTCAAATAATGGAATGATGTGGGACCTCTCTTTTTAAAAGAAAACTAGCAAGATACGCACGGCTCTACTGGTTTTTAGTTGATAGATAAGCTTGACATTTAAACACATGGTGATAAGTCTTTAGGTATAGTTCAACTGATGGGACTGGATCCACTAGTGTAACTATTTCACGCAGTAAAGAATTTCAGTTACAGATTTTTGATCCCACGATTTTTACTCTAGCAGATAGATTTTATTTTATTTAATCTCAGGAATTATATTTGATCGGACGGTCAGTAACGTGTCATGCAGTACCAGTGTGTAATTCAAACCCTTCAACATACAATGTTGATATTCAAGTAGTGTTTGTGATTTTCAAGTAGTACTGTATAGCCACTTCTGTTAGGTATTAGAGTAATAAAATAATTATTACACAATTGAAATAAGAGACGATAAAAGATGAACTACATGAACACACTAAATTTACGTGAAAATTCCTCAACAAATAAGGGGAGAAAATCACGGGACGATAGTAGAGAATTTTCACTAAGTGGGAAAAATTGTTGGACTCTCTCCGTAAATACATAAAAAATACTATTACACTCTCTCCCTTATATAGAAGAATACTAACATTAAGAGAAACCTCAAGAGAGAAACTATATTTTCTATCTATATTTTTTCTCACTCTCAACCAGGACAAACATTTGTTGTTGTATTTCTAGGATTTTGAGATGAAGCAAATATTACAAATGCATTGGTATTTATTGGAGTGATATTAATGCATTCACCGTTAGCTAATAAAACCACGTTAAATGCTCTAAATCACTTTGTCAAATATTTTTATTACCACACAAAAGTCAAAAAAATGTTTCTTTAACATGTTTTTCATGCTCGTAAAAAAAAAACGTTTTTCATGCCTTCCCAACTTCTTCATACAAGAAAAAAAATTGGCAAGTTAAAGTGATAAGGAGATCGAAGGTTTCATCTCCACTCCAATATTTTTATATCTTTTAAAAAAAATCAGCTGTGTTATAGGAACACAACTTTCAAATACACATATAACACATTACAACATTGTTCATACGTACATTTTTTCTTCATATTTTTCTCTTTTCTTTACTTTCTTCTCCAATTGATCGACTCTACCTCTATCCGTCATTCTTCCATCATCGGCTACCACCACCACTGTCGGCAATGGTGATTCTACCACCCAACAAGGTAGGGCACTTGCCCAGGCTGTTCTAATTTTTTTTGTTATTTTTAGGGGTTAGTTTAGGACAATCGAAGATTTTTTTGAGTTAGTTTAGGGCAAAACTGAGACTTTTTATTTAAAACTAAAATTTTTCAGTGCAAAACTGAGAATTTTTTGTTCAAAATTGAGATTTTGCCCAGACTTTATAAATTTTCTAAGTCCGCCACAGACTGTCGGCCTCGCCTTGGATCTTTGTCGGTGTCTCTCTCTAGCAAAAGTGTCTTTAATTTTAAGTTGAAGTGTCAAATATACCCCTGTATTATGTACAAAAATCTTATGTGGCGTCATTTAAGTTGATTTATAACCACCCATTACATATAATAAGTGT
The DNA here is from genome assembly GCA_951799995.1 of Trifolium subterraneum. Classification (NCBI taxonomy): domain Eukaryota; kingdom Viridiplantae; phylum Streptophyta; class Magnoliopsida; order Fabales; family Fabaceae; genus Trifolium; species Trifolium subterraneum. Next base: position 16,250,964 of record OX637464.1, on the reverse strand, counting down.
TGGATTAATTATTTCATTAATCAATTATGATCGACAATAATCTATTATTATGAATTATTATTAATATAAAATATGGTCTATTGTTATTAAACACTTAATATTGATGAATTATATAATTGGGCTCTTGTTTCTTACTGAAATCCTGATGGTTTTGACTATTCAGTTATGTCCAATGAGAAGTCCTTGCCCTCAGCCATTCAACCGTTTAGTTATTTAAACGTTATCTCATTAGATTAGATGTTGGACATAAGGGTAAAACCTAACTCTGAAACACTAACGATAATGAGGGTATAGTTATTCCTCTTATGAGAGTTAGGCATGTCGTTCATCATTCAGTCTCACACTTAATATGCTATAATTTGTATATAATGATTTTTACTTATTCTGTTAATTTCCTTCAGTACGTTGATGGATATTTAACAAATATACTAAATTGTCGTTCAGGTAATAACTAGGAAAATTTATAAGATTCGTCTCCACGATGATTATAAAGTTCAACAATTCAATTAAAAGAGATTTAAGATTAAAATAGTAATTTGTAGTTTAGGGTTGCAGATATGAGTAATAACGATAATAAAAGAACAAGAAAGTAAATTGATTTAGAATTCAAATGAGAAAAAATTAGGTTGTTTTGAATCCTTCCCTATCACTACTTGGCAATTGTGGTCATACATTACAATTCATTGTTAATATCATGACGAATTAACACAAAAGTATGCAAGACCAGTGTCCTGACTCAGAATCCTATCCACTAATAACAATGACCTGATGTCTTAGGCGAGTTCGAAATTATTAAAGCATTGAAGTACGTTAATTCTAAAATCACAATAAAAAAATTGATATGCCTATATCTAAACTACTTGATTGAATAATTATCACAGAGATCGAGTTTCAAAATCTAGTATTAATAGCCATTCGTTACTTAAAATCAATTTACAATATGTCTACTTATAAAAACATAAACACAAAGATGATTAAATGGTATAGTGTGCTCCTCCCGTTTAGATACTTAAAAACATTAAACATTTGGGTTGGTCCGGTGGTATTGGCTTGAGATCTGGGAGTGTGTTCCTCCTTAAGGTCTTAGGTTCGATTCTCTTTGGTACCAATTTAGATGGACTAATTTAGCTTCTTCAAAAAAAAAAATGAATGATAAGACTGAATTGCAATATTATGATCTTCTACAAATAACATGGTTCAAATAGATACAGTAAAATTCATCTAACAACCTAACCTAAGGAATTTAGCTGGACATAGAAATAATCATCATAAAAAAAAGAGTTTTGAGAATCATACATAAATAGCATAAGAAATTTGGGACTCAATTTCCATTGATGAAAACTGAGTTCAGTGTGTGTAATCTTTATGGCTTGATTCCCTATTTTTAGACAAGAAAATGCACTCCAAGTTGTCTCAAATCGTGGAGCGATATGTTTGATTGTGCTGAAAGATTTGAAATATTTTAATCCATCGTGGGGCAATTGATGCACATAGGGAGCCTATGATTTCTTCACCAATTTTCACATGTTTTTGTCTTCAAACTCTTGTCTTCAATTGAACTAATTTTAACTTTATGAGATTTTACTATATAATTCTACCTAAATACTACTAAAATATTACTCCATGTGTTCCAAACTATAAGAGAAAAAAATTATTTTTTTGTCCTAAATTATAAAGGAAAAACACAAACATTTATTTTTTTTCGAGATTTCTTTTTGCTTCCATAACCAATAGCCAACAAAAATCGTTTTTATATCTTTCCATTCAACAATTTTCAAGAAAATACATAAGAAACATATTTCAAATTATTGTGTTTTGATTTTTTTTAATAAGTGTGTTTTTTATTTTTTTTCTCGTATAATTTGGAATGGAAAATTAACCACTAAAACTATCATAGGACTGTTATCATATGCCAAAATATCCATTTGATCAAATCTCTTATTTTTGTTAATTCTTCTTTTTCTTATTTAAATTATTCTTAGTATTGCTCTTGATGAATATACGGTAGTTGCTAATGAGTTTTTGCAGTTTGTATTATTATTAATCTGCTAAACAAATTAAACAATCTATTTGAACCGTATAAACCACGTGAAAGTGGTCTAATTTTATTTTTTTTTTATAAGGAAAGTGGCTAATTTTGGTTCTATTTAAGTCATTTCTCTTTAATTATGCTCCAATGGACGGTTGTTCTAGGAGTCTAGTAAACCTTGGAGCATCATGTGTCCCTCACGTTTCAACCTTTGATTTTTAAGAATTTATAGTTATTATCATGAGAGGCATGTTATGATGTCTCCTAGATCTTTTGTATGATGTGAAATGTGAACTAACCCAACCCAATATCCAAATATGAGAAGGCGTGTTATGATGTCTCCTGGATTTTTAGATATATTATATAATAATGACTTTTTTTAATATTATTACAATGTTAAACGAATTTATAAAAACAGAAAATGAATTTTTTCAAACAGATGGCAACGAATAAATTATTGGCTGAGTCGCGGACTAGGTCGCTTTCTTTAAGACGTTTCACGGAACTACTCGAAGAGGTGCAGTGTAGTATATCGACCGCGAAGTCCCCAGGATAAAACAACCGTTTTCAAAGAAAATACCGAAACACTACTGCACTGCAGTGATCGGACAAAATTACACCAATATGGTTCGAAACTACGAACCACTCTAATTGATATACAAATATCAATTCTGTACGGCAACAACCGTTCGATAATTGAAACAACAAAAATATATCGAAGAAGAAAAAGAGAGAAGGAAAAAAAACAGAGTATTCTCAGTACGCAGAGAAAAAATGAAGCAAGCTGTAACTGAAGAAAGAAAGCAGGATTTATAGGGCAAGTGGGAGCTGAAATCAGATCGGTTACTGGAGCCGATTTTGCCCAGTCAAAGGGAAAACGTGGGCGAAATTTTAGGCCACGTAATTGACCCGTTAGTGGATCATTAGAGACTTGGTCTATCGTAATTAAATTTTTTCTTTTTCTTCGCATTAAAAAATTAATATATCCCAAGCCCGGCCCGAGCCGGCCGGTCGGACGGACGGCGGCGGCGCCCGCGCGCGTGTTTGTGATATTCGACATGGTGTGCGGTCTCCCTTTCTTACAAAAGTGGGTACCCCAAGGGCACACCCTTAGTTGTCACTTTGTAGTATATAAACACTACCATGAAGTCTGTTCTTAGCAATGTGGGACTCAAAAGAGTCTTTTTTTCAATTCACACAACACATGGTTCTAACACTTTGTGTTTACTTCAATACCAAGTTTCCTCCAAAATTCTCATCATGTTCCAACAATCCCCCACTTGAATTTAAAAAAGTTGTTTCAGTCATAACGTTAAATGTTTCAGTAAGATTGTGCATAAGCGAAGGTGAGCTATGTCTTGGAACCTTCACGTAGCCAGTAAGAGCCTGATTAAGCAAGGGTGACGATTAGTCTTGGAACTCTATCTCAGATTTTTCTCAAACCAGCACACAACCTTTCTTAAGGTGTATTCTTAGGCCCGTGCATTAATGGCCCTGCACGACTATCCCAGTTTCATGAATGCTCTAGGAGTTTGCCTCAAAAACCCCAGAGGAACCGGCCTCAGTTCCACATTCATATAGGTGATTCTATCAAGAGTACTCCCGATGTACTCCACTCATATAGAGTATAGATTTCATTAAGAGTTTTACTAACTCAACCTTTCTCTTTTCAGGATTCATGCCAAATATACTTGCATGTTCATCTCATATTACTCACGACTTGTTGTTTACCCATTGGAACCTAATTCTTGGGATCTCCAGTCTTTTAGGTTGGGTTACCATCATAAGCAATTCATAGGCTTTAGTCCCATCTTGACAGATGTATTTTGGACTTTCTCTCTAGTCAGTCCTTTCGTCAAAGGATCTGCTAGGTTATCATTAGTGCGTACATGATCCACTCTCACAGCACCTGTAGTGATGAGCTCTCTCTCTGTGCTATGCTTTCTTCTAATTTGACGTCTTTTACCGTTATAAAAACGATTCTCAATTTTAGCGATAGCTGCAGTACTATTACAATGGATCAAGACAGCTGGCATAGGTTTTTCCCATAAGGGAATCTCAGATAACAAGCATCTCAACCAGCTTGCTTCTTCACTAGCAGTTGCTAGTGCTATCATTTCAGATTCCATAGTGGACTGGGCCAAAATGGTCTGTTTCTTAGACTTCCATGATACAGCTCCACCGGCTATACTAAATATAAAGCCACTAGTTGCTTTGGAATCATCTGACAAGGTGTTCCAATCAGCATCACTGTACCCTTCAAGTACAGCTGGAAATCTCTGATAGTGTAATCCTAGATTCATGGTCCTTTTCAGGTATCTCATGACTCTCTCAATAGCGTGCTGATGCTCATTACTGGGTCTGCTAGTAAACCTGCACAAGAGTCCCACGACATAAGCGATGTCGGGTCTGGTACAATCAGTGGCATACCTAAGACTACCAATGATGCTCGCATATTCTGTTTGTCTTACGCTATCACCAGTGTTCTTAAACAGTTTTACACTGGGATCATAAGGTGTGCAGGCAGGTTTATAGTCATAATAACCGTATTTCTTTAGGATCTTTTCCACATAATGTGATTGATCTGGGGATATCCCCTTCTCAGACCTAGTGATTTTTATTCCAAGAATCACACTTGCTTCTCCGAGGTCTTTCATATCAAAGTTGTTACCCAACAGTGATTTCACATTATTTACGGCAGAAAGGTTTGAACCAAATATCAGCATGTCATCTACATAGAGACATATTATAGTGCAAATGTTACCATCACATTTATAGTAAATGCATTTGTCACTCTCATTGAGTCTGAACCCATTCGATACCATTAAGTTATCAAACTTTTCATGCCATTGTTTTGGAGCTTGTTTAAGACCATACAGAGATTTATCTAACTTGCAGACCTTAGTTTCTTGCCCATGTATAACAAACCCTTCAGGTTGTTCCATATAGATTTCTTCTTCTAAGTCACCATTTAAAAAAGCGGTTTTAACGTCCATTTGGTGTACAATTAAGTTATAAAGAGCTGCTATAGAAATAAGTACTCGAATGGACGTTATTCTAGTGACAGGTGAAAACGTGTCGAAGAAATCAATATTTTCTCTTTGTCTAAAACCTTTGGCTACAAGGCGAGCCTTGTATTTTTCAACCGTGCCATCGGGTTTTAGTTTCTTTTTCAAAATCCATTTGCAACCAATTGGTTTGCAGCCGGGAGGCAAGTCAACTAAATGCCATGTTTTGTTAGATTCTAGAGAATCCATCTCATCATTAATAGCTTCTTGCCAAAGATCTGCATCCATCGATGACAAGGCTTCTTGAAGATTTGCTGGATCTTCATTCAATGTATAGGCCGCATAATCCGGACCATAGTCTTTAACAACTCTTACACATTTGCTTCTACGAAGTTCAGTTTCTACATCGTCATTGCTATCCGCATTTGGTATCACTGGAACGTGACTCGACTCAGGAATATTATCCTGTTCAGTGCCCCCACTATTTCTTGATTTAAAGGGAAATTTATTTTCATAGAAATCTGCATCATTAGATTCTATGATCACTTTTTCATTTAGGTCGTAAAACCTATATGCTTTACTGTTTGCTGCGTAACCAATGAATACACATTCATAGGCTCTACTAGCGAGTTTAACTCGCTTCGGGTCCGGTTTGCGGACATAGGCTAGACATCCCCAAGTTCTTAAATAAGACAAGTTTGGTTGTCTTTTCTTTAATATTTCATAAGCAGATTCGCTTCTTTTAGATTTGGGAACTCTATTCAAAACAAAGCAGACAGTCAAAATTATTTCCCCCCACCAATGTTTAGCGGCACCAGATTTAACATAATAGCAACAACTAATTCAGTAAGAGTTCTATTCTTTCTTTCTGCTTTACCATTCATTTCAGGGGAATATGGCGCAGTCGTTTCATGTATAATTCCGTGTTGTTTATAAAATTCATTAAATAAACTAGAATTATATTCGGTTCCCCTATCACTACGAAGTCTCTTGATTTTCGTATTAAATTGATTTTCTATTTCATTCACAAATACTTTAAACATATCAAATGCATCACTTTTATTTTTCATTAAATAAACAAAAGTATAATCTGAGCAATCATCAATAAAAGTGATAAAATAACGTTTGTTATTTCTAGTCATGGTTCCATCTAGTTCACATATATCAGAATGTATAAGTTCCATTGGTTCAGATTCTCTTATAATAACTGATTTATGTTTGCTCTTTGTTATTTTAGCTTGACTACAAAATTCACATTTTTCTTTGTCATTAAAACTAAGTTTAGGAATTAAACCTAAGTTACTTAAATTAGAAATTGAGCACATATTAACATGACAAAGTCTAGAATGCCAAATATTAAAATCACACAAAGAGTAAACAGAAGTAGAAATTTTATTCATAACATCAAATTCAACATTAAGCTTAAACATGCCATCAGAGGCGTACCCCTTCCCAATAAAAATACCATTCTTAGTGATGGTGTACATATCAGCCCCAATAGTTTGATTAAACCCAGCCTTATTCAAAAGGAAACCAGAAACAAGATTCTTTTTCATCTCAGGAACATGAAGGACTTCTTTCAAAATAAGGTGAACTTCAAAACAACATCTCCAATACCAGCAACATCAGAAGTGTGAGCATTACCCATCTGCACCTTCTTATTTTCAGCATTCGTGTATGTTTTAAACATAGCACGATCATAACAAACATGGCGGGTAGCGCCAGTATCTATCCACCATCCATCAGTACCACCGACCATATTAATTTCGATGATCATACAAGTATATGGCTCATGAGCCATATTCACATTAATATGTGCAAGGTTAGACGGTTTAGGCCTCTTTGGATTTCTGCACTTCTTGGACATATGACATGTTTTCCAGCAATTAAAGCAATAAAATGGATCAACAGCGTCATTTCTAGGAGGTGGTTGCTGATGCTGCTTAGCATTATGGCCCCTACTCGGGTTACCATTCTTAACTCGGTTTTGATTGCGGTTCTGATTCTTTAAAGGTTTGCCCGTAGGCTTCAGAACTGCACCGAATTTCTTTTTATTGTTGTTCGAGACAACCAATATCTTTTCTTCTTCTTTCATATCTTGTTTTCGAGATTCTTCTTCTATACGAAGACGGGTAATCAGACCTTCAATGGAAAACTCCTTTGTCTTATGACGGAGCTGATTCTTAAAGTCTTTCCAACTAGGGGGCAGCTTATCAATAATCACAGAAATTTGAAACTGCTCGTGTAAAGGCATACCTTCGGTTATAATCTCATGACCAATCTTCTGCAATTCATGTGATGCACTTTCACCGACCTCTCATCCACCATCTGATATTTCAGATACCTGCTCACTGCATACTTCTTCGCACCAGCTTCTTCAGTGTCATACTTTTTGCTCAAAGCCTCCCACACATCACTTGTTGTTTCATAAGTTCTGTAATAATCATACAGATCATCTTCTAAACTATTAATGATATAGTTTTTGCAAACATAATCATTATCGATCCATAGCTGCCTTTCTTTTTCAATTTGCAGCGCTTTTTCTTTAAGTTGTTCTGTCGTAGCCTTACCTTTGTCAGGTTCAGCAGCAGAACCAGTTTGACCGTTGGTGTTAACGGGCTGTTCTTTTGTTCCTGAAGCCGAAGCATCAGTCGGTACATCAGGAACAACAGGAATAAGATCTTTCAAAACGTAGGCACATTTTTTCAGGGTCAGGAAGAAAAACATCTTCTGTTGCCAACGTTTGAAATGATTACCTTCAAACTTAAACGGCCTTTCTGTAGCACCGACAGAAGAACTACCAATGATCTCTTCGTTTGCCATGATATTTTCGAAACATCTTAAAATTGTTAAAAAACGATTTACTGAATTTATAAAAACAGAAAACGAATTTTTTCAAACAGATGGCAACGAATAAATTATTGGCTGAGTCGCGGACTAGGTCGATTTCTTTAAGACGTTTCACGGAACTACTCGAAAAGGTGCAGTGTAGTATATCGACCGCGAAGTCCCCAGGATAAAACAGCCGTTTTCAAAGAAAATACCGAAGCACTACTGCACTGCAGTGATCGGACAGAATTACACCAATATGGTTCGAAACTACGACCACTCTAATTGATATACAAATATCAATTCTGTACGGCAACAACCGTTCGATAATTGAAACAACAAAAATATATCGAAGAAGAAAAAGAGAGAAGGAAAAAAAACAGAGTATTCTCAGTACGCAGAGAAAAAATGAAGCAAGCTGTAACTGAAGAAAGAAAGCAGGATTTATAGGGCAAGTGGGAGTTGAAATCAGAGTGGTTACTGGAGCCGATTTTTCCCAGTCAAAGGGAAAGCGTGGGCGAAATTTTAGGCCACATAATTGACCCGTTAGTGGATCATTAGAGACTTGGTCTATCGCGTTTTGAAATGTGCGAAAATAAAGGGACACGCGTGTAAAGAAAAATAATTAAAATTTTTCTTTTTCTTCGCATTAAAAAATTAATATATCACATGACCCACGTCCGGCCCGATCCAAGCCGGCCGGCCGGACGGCGGCGCACGTGTGATATTCGACATGGTGTGCGGTCTCCCTTTCTTACAAAAGTGGGTACCCCAAGGGTACACCCTTAGTTGTCACTTTGTAGTATATAAACACTACCTTGAAGTGTGTTCTTAGCAATGTGGGACTCAAAAGAGTCTTTTTTCAATTCACACTACACATAGTTCTAACACTTTGTGTGTACTTCAATACCAAGTTTCCTCCAAAATTCTCATCATCTTCCAACATACTCATCTCTCTCTATGTTATTATCATATAATAATGATTGACAATGACTAATGATTTTGTAAATGTGCTAAACTTTGATAGCCAATAACATCAGCACGTCAGCGTTTGTTTTATGGTGAAATTCACCTTGTTTTATATGACAAAGACCGAAAGACACAACTATAATTGTTTAATACACCTTTACAGTTAAGAGTATACATTCCCACATTTTGTTAAGTAATTTTGCTGGTCTTGGGCCCTTTTGTTTGTATTGGGCCTTATTGTATTTTAGGGATCATTGATGAATCTAAAGGATACAAGTTAGAGATTTATTTTTCGCGCCCCTTAGAATTCCTCATGCAGTCTCTAAAATTACCATAATAATCTTCTTGCTATCAAGAAAGCGAGCACTATTCTCACTCTAAGTAGCGAGTAGCAATATTTTATACTCAAACTCAACGTCTGCGCCCCATGAATGAAAAACAATAATGAAAAAAGGAACACTGTGCAGTTTGCTATCTAGAAAGAGAACCCTTTTTTTCATGATTTTTTCATTCATGGGGGGCGCAGACGTTGAGTTTAAGTATAAAATATTATCACTCGCTATGTAGAGTGTGAACTGAAACAAAGTTCGCTACATAGAGTGCGAACTCAATTTACACTTTAACTAGGGTACCTTAATTAAAAATGTGGTCACAATCTTATATCATATTTTAATTTGCCACTGGAGCGGTTGTGACATTATCGATCAATCATACACACACACACACACACACTGTAAAGATAGCTATATTGAATTGTTACTTTATTTGATATGAAAAAGCTTACATTTATACTTGTAATAGACATGTATCAAGGCTACAATAGTTGATAAGTTTGACAGAAAATAGAAAATTAGGTGAATGAATGATTCACACTTTAACTTGCGAACTGTCTTTCATTCAAAGTTATTTCGTGGGAGATGAGAGAAGGGTGAAGAGGACAAAAAAATTAATTTTTATAAGGTTCGCATTCTAGAATGCGAACTCAGTTTGCAGTTTGCTATCTAAAAGCGAACTCAGTTTGCAATTTAGAAAGCGAATTATTTTTCCCCAATTTTTGTCATTTACACACCCACTTTCTAAGTAGCGGGAGGGGTTAATTTAGAATATCGGGGGCCGCACATGTAAGTCGGGGTGCAAAAAGTAAAACTCTATAAATTATAGGGTTAAATATGTTTTTGATCTCTATAGTTTCGTCGAATTATGTTTTTAGTCCCTGAAGTTTTTTTCACACTTTTTAGTCCCTGAAGTTTTGTCTGTTAATGTTTTTAGTCCCTACTTTTCATTTAACTCGTGCATATCATTTGAAATTTAATTTTTTTCTGCAATCATGTTTAATACATTATATGAATCTCTCTTACAAAAGTTTAAATTTTTTTAACAAGAGATGAATTAAATATGAATTTTTTAGTTTTTTGCATATAAAAATTCATAAATAATTCATCTTATGTTAAAAAATTCTAAATTTTTATCGGAGATGTTATTATAATATTATAAACATGAATACAAAAGTTCATTCAAAAATGTAAAAGTATACAAGATATACAAGATTTTTATTAAAAGTATGGACTAAAAACACCGACGGAAAAAATTTCAGGGACTAAAAAGTGCTAAAAAAAACTTCAGGGACTAAAAACGAAATTCTGAACTATAGGGCCAAAAACATATTTAACCCGAAATTATATGATCGAGTTGGAAAGAACATAATAGTGAGTAGAGATATTGTTATTGAAGAATCAAAAAGTTGGAATTGTAATAAAAGGAATAAGCAGAAGCATAGCAATATGTTGACACCAATGATGTCAGAACCGGACTGGCTGGTCGGACCAGAAACCAGGCATTCAAGCGGTTTGGTCAGGCCTGAAAAATGGGCAGCACAGGAACCGGTGGGAAATGACACCGTTTTACCTTTTAAAAAAAAATCATAAATCTGAAACGACATCTTTTTGGTTGTTTGGAAAAGTTTTTTGTCGTTTCTGGTTCTTTCTTCACCGTTTCTCTTCTCCCAAGTTCTTTTCTTTATTTGAAAATTCCAAGTTCTTTTCTTTATTTAAAAATAAAAACGATCAGGATGTAGGATGTTGGATTTCACTTACTTATTCATCAACCATAAATAGAAATTAAGAAAAATTTGGAAGAAAGAAAGAACACAGTGGAGAAGAAGAAAGGATCATAATGTTGATTAAATAGCAATTAAATTCTTCATAAAAGAAAATGAATGTTGACTTCAGTGTTACAACTTGGAACAAAAATAAAAAGGAAAGGATAGCACATATGAGTAAATATAGCAGAGAGTGACAGCTGCTTTCTTCAACTAATGGGATGAATAAATATAGCATAGATGAGTAATTTTAGTATTAGGTTAATTAATTAATGGGCTTGGGCCAAAATATTACATGGATCTACTGTCATTTTATTTATACTAGCCCAAACAAATATGCTAAAGCATAAAATATATAAGTTGATCATGTAACAAATTTTACTAGCAGTCACCAAAAAAAAAATTTACTAGCATAAAAAAATTTCTAGTTTTTATGTGTAATATTTTAATTTTATATGTTGATTTATGGTATTTTATATTTTTAATAGTAAAAAATTATGAATATTTCTTATTTTTTAATTTATTATTATTTTATATATTATTTAAAAATATTTATTTAATTAAAAACGGTCCAACCCGGTTGAATCCCGGTCCGACCACTTGAACCTTGGACCGGCAAGCTTACTGGTTCAATGTCTGATCTGTTTCTGATTACCTTGGTTGACACTGAGATTAATGATGAAGTAACTGAAAATGAAGTGGTTATAGTCCCACGTAATGTTGATCTTGTTGAGACTAAAGAAGTCACTGAAGAGGATAATAACACAAATATTGAGAATCAAAATGAAACTAATGTTGATGATGATTAAACTGATCAACTACAACAAAGAGTTAGGAAACTTCCTGCTCATATGAGAGATTTTGTGACTCGTAGAGAAGCGGGAGAGGATGAGGAATTACATAATCTAGCTGTTTATAGCATCTATGAAGATCCCGACACTTACGATGAGGCAAGTAAATCACATGTGTGGAGGAAATCTATGGATGTGGAGATAGAGTCCATAGAAAGAAACAATACGTGGGAACTTGCTTCTCTTCCAAAAGGATCAAATTTCATTGGTGCCAAATGGAATTATAAAACCAAGTAATGACAAAGAAAGAATCGAAAAACATAAAGCTAGATTGGTGGCTAAGAGATACACTATTGCGTTCAAAGTTGTGCAAGTATACACAGTCAAACTATAGCAAGTGATAAGAAAAAGTATCGAACCTACATGGATTGTTTAAGGGAACAACATTCCAATTTTCATACAACTAGTTCTTAGTTTATGAATAAAAATGTAACCCAATATCATTTAGGGTTTTTAAAGTAAAAAGACAATTAATTGTAAAGGCTTGTGGTAAACCAGAGTTGGAAAAGTGTTGGAACAATGATTTATTCAACTAGGTTTAGTGTTTGTGCCTGATAAGTGTTGTCATGACTCCTTTGAGCAAAGCAATACCTTGTGGTGTATGTCTACAATGTTAAATGTGAAACAGCGGATGAGTTATGCATATGTCTAGGTTGACTTAATTCGTTCCAGTTCTCACTATGACCGTAATGTCTAAGTCCTTAAGTAAGAAATATGTGGTCATACTCTACTTAACCATATATTAGTTCTTTAAATCCATTTATCACTAGATGTCTCATAATAATAAACTTGTGTTCAGATCTAAGTTGATCAATCATAAAAATAAACATATAATATAAAAAGAAAAAGAACTAATGAAGCATAATAACACCAATCAAATCACATGAATAAAATTAAACTTTCATTGAACTTCACATTTTTCCAACATCAAGAGTTTTAGTTCATGGTAAGCTTAACAACATAAACAACCAGAATAGTGGATTTACACATCATGAAAGATAAGAAATGTAAACCTATAAGCACAACCACATAGATTTGATGTCTCAACCTCCAAGGTCGGCAGCGTTGTGCCTCAAGTTATCAGAATTGCAACAGAGTGTGTGATGGCACACAAAATAGATCTCTTCCTTGCCAACTTTCCTTGTGACTTCTGCCTCCAAGCTTGTACACTCAAACTAGGGTTTAAGGGTCCCTTTTTATATGCATTATCATTAAATCATGGGTCAAACACTAGAATAAGACAACCAAAAGGAATAAGGCATATTCCTTCATTTGGATAGTACTAGGATAGTACAATCTGCACATGGGATACTGATAACTCACTTTATGTGATGTTTTTAGTCCCTTGATACTTGGATTATTCTCTGTCAATATGGTGATTTATTATTGTTTTGTGTCGTTTTTATTATGCTTTTGAGTCTAGTATGTATTTAGGACTTTATGTAATTCTCTCTGTATAAAGAGTTAGTTCTAGTGATTACTGAAGTTAAGACAGACTAATGAGGCTAATTTATAGAGTCTCAGAGTTCAGAAGTGATAATCAAAGTCAAGACACCAGAATCTGTACGCATCAGAAGCTCGGTTAATAAGACGGAATCAGAAGATGCCACATGTGTGAAATGGGAGAAGGACGCGCCTGTCTAAATGAGGCAAGGCAGTTGGCCATCCCATGAGCAAATGACTGTACTATCATGGTATTATCAGCAAAGAAGGAATATGCCTTATTCTTTGGGCTTTTATTCTAATCATTCATAGGCCCAAGATCCAAGACCTGAAAATATATAAAGAGTCTTAACCTAATTTTATAGTTGCTTTCATCATTCATCATTTTGAGGATCAAGGTAGCCGTCACACAAGAGTGGAGAAGCTAGATCTGTACGAAATCGGAGGCAAGCCGTTTATGTTCATCGGAGGTTGAGACATCATCCTTGGGTGGCTACGTTTGTAGGTTTATATTTCATTCTTCTATGATGTATGAATTTATCCTTCTGTTTGTTTATGTTTGTATGCTCACCATGAGCTAAACTCTTAATAGTTGGAATATGCGAAGTTTAATAAAGTAATATGTTATTCATGTGATGTGATGTGTTGTTTATGCTTCTTTAATCATTTTATTATTTTGCTATATGCTTGCATTTTTTACTGATCAACTTAGATCTAGGCACAAGTTTATTATTATGAGAAATCTAATGAAAATGGAAATAAAGGATTAATATGGTTAAGTAGAGGATGGACACATACTTCTTACCTAATGACTTAGACATAAGTTTTAGGGCCATAGTGGGATTTTAAACAAGCAAGGTTTTCTGAACTAAAACGAATTAAGCGTGACCTAGACATATGAACCACCTTATCCCTCGTTTTATAATCTAACATTGTAGACATACACCACAAGGCAAGCTTGCTCACATAATTCTTGACAGCACTTATCACTCACTCACATAACATACTATGGATTTAAATGGAAGCTTTGACTACGCGTCTGACTAACTATCATTCATGGTTGTACGGGAAATTGATGTTTTGACTCTAATGATCATATTTGAGCATTGAGACTTTTTCATTGTGGCTCATGTGGTTTGTCTTGACACTAGTTATCACCAGAACTAACTCTTTTCATTGAAAATTACATAAAGTCCTAAATACATCACTAGACTTAAAAATACGTCAAATGACTCAAAATATATGTTAAGCTACTCACTTTATTGACATAAGAACAATGTAACGCCCCAATATTTTATAAATATGCATTTTATTGATTTATTATTTGATAAATGAATTCTATAGTAATATTAATTATTTTATGCTCTACTTATTTTATTTTATGAGATAATAATAGAATAGTTATTTATTTATGGTTGAAGGATTTACTTTTATTTTAACCACTTGGTTACTTACCTTTATCTTAAGACTTAAATTATAAATTATACATATATATGACATGATATATGATGAATGTATTTTATAAGTTGAATTATAGAGAAAAGAAATTCTTGTCATTATTAGGGAGAAGAAGTATTCGAGTGATGGAATGACTAGTTTAATAAGTTCTTAATTTTAACAATAAACATAGTTGCTGATTTTAGTATTTACATATGATGATTATGATTATAACAGGTAGTGGCATGAAATCAAGGAGTCTAGTAAGGTGGTGGAAACAAACAATTTATTTCCTTAATTATCCTGCAAGATTTTAGGACAACTAGTAGCGTGTACCGAACAAAAAGTCGGTCAACCCTAGTTACTTCTAAAATTGATCATATTTGTTGCCTCTCAGTTGCCTCCTACTTTTCCAACCAACTCTCAACATTATATACACCCACCTATTCATATCACGTTAAAACATTCTATTCTTTTTCTAAATTCATTGGTTCACAAAACTATATTTTGCCGAGGCCATATTCATCACAATCACCTCTCTTATTTTCACCAACGCCAATTCTTAGTTTCAAAGGTATGAATCTTCCATTCAATTCTTAGTGCGGTTAACTGTAGAAATATCGAGAGTCTGTATCGTTGAAAGGAAATCCTCCAGGTAAGGGTTTTCCCCATACACTCATGTTACATAGGACTGTGTTGTAGAATGATAGTGGAGCCTTTGTCACTTAAAACAAACCAACGGACTCGATCTATATAAATAAATAAATAATACTACTTGACCTAATTGGGAAAAATAAAAGAGAAAACAGATAATGAATTAATCCAATTAGGTTCTTGTATTAGAGTGTCAAATGTAGTTTTATACATTTACTTTTATATATTGTATGCCTGTGAGAGTATGTTATAGATTTTTAATAATGAGCACTATATTATTTGTTTTGTGATTTTGTTGATTGATACATGGATTACATACTTGTTTTCACGCCAACCATGTTTCCAAGTCTGTGTTGATTTATTGGTTGTATTGGCTAATAGAATTATATAATTGAATCATTTGATATACATATAATTATATGGTCTAAATTTGTGTGATGATTATGTTAGAGGAATTGTTTTATTGCTCATTGATATAAATAAGGGAAATATATTTAAAAGGGTAGGAAGACTAGCTATGTCGCATGTCAAGTTGGTCTTAAGAAAGTGGAATTTCATGCATCATATAAGATGTGTAGAGAAGAGTATGTCTAGTGCCTTTGTGGTAAGCCTTAGGAGCCTTTGTGACTGATTTTTCTGTTTGCCTTTGTAGCAGGTTCTCTTTTTGCTTTTGTGGCAGGTTTTCCATTAGTATGAAATTTATTATCCGGATCATTTGTCTCATATTGAGTTGTCTTAGTTGCATTGCATTTCATATAGAAAGGAAAAATGACAATGGTAAATACTTATTCTAGTCATGAGGGAATCAAGGTAAAAGGAAGAAAAGAAGAAAAGATATAAGAATGATTAGTTTGTAGCAAAACAAATTTGTTGTTTCTCCTTGTCTTTTGGTTGGTCTTTTAATCTCGAATATGTGTTGAAATATGTCACCGTACTCTATGGATTTTGTACTAGTTCTTTATATGTTTGTATTATGATCACCAAAGTGTTTTTAGAAAACTAATAATTATATTTTTCGTAAAGCGAAGTGTTTTGTTATTGTTTTTTGACATTTTCTTGTGGTGAGTATGATTCAATCTGGATAAGAAAATGACCCCTTACAATTAACATTTTAGGTACTCAAGGAGAAAGTTGTGATTGAATGTGATGCTTGAATCGCATATGCACGGGGGAGAAAAAGGTTTTTATAAATTGAGAATTGAGAATTTTATGTATTAAATAGATTATTGCGGTATTTTCTTCCGCTAGGATTTTTGAACTACCACTACTTTTAATTTAATTAAGTTATGTTTCTTTTGAACTCCATTTCAGTTATAATCATACTATTTTTATTTGGAAAAAAAAACATAGCTGTATTTTTAAATAAAGAAATATTTTTTGGATAATATCTTGGGATAATATCCGGGATGTTATTCAAAGCTTAAGAATTAATCCTTTGATTGTTTTCAAAGATTGACATAATCTTTGTATGTCAACCATCAATGATAATCATGTGTGTGTGTGTATTATCTCCTACTGTTAACCAGAGTCATGCCAAAATCATTCTCCAAAACTACACAGTCAAGATACTAAGTTATCTTTCCTATCCTATAATGCAGAGTTTGAGTTCTGATTTCAGCTATGAGATGAGCTATTTCTTTTCATGATCTCACAGACTTTTGAATTTTATACACAGGGAACACTACTTAAGTTCATATTAATTATGCTTTAGGTGTTACTCTACCTTTTCACCTTGCGGGGTTCCACTTGTAATGAGTCATACATGTTAATTCGAGTAGAGCACCCTACACAATATTTGTTCCTCCCGTGTTAGATAGCCACATGAACTCCACATATACATTATTTTTCTTCCAGTTTTGAGCACATGAACTTATTATAATTTTTATTATGCATATATGTCACGTAATATCCCATCATTAATATTTAGCCATGATCTTTCATTCACTTAATCTACCTTTTCCCCCAAACTTAATTAGTCCTAATCATACCCTTTATTATATTCAATTTTCAGATACCTTGGGCTAATGACCGAGTATTTTACAGACTTATCAAGTCACTACTAAATTTGAAAATGTTCAACACTTGTGTATTAATGTGCAAAGATTACCATGTCAAGCATCAAAACAAAAATTTCAACAATCATATAACTAAATTCACTTAAAATCTTGAAACTTTGTTATAATTTCAATAAGATACTTATTGTAATGACCCGATTTGTGTTTTAGTATTTTAATTATTTTATTTAAATGTTACTTGTTTGTGTTTTATTATTTATTTAGCTTATGTGGCATAAAGGGGATGTGACTAGTAAGGTTAGTGATTATTAGGGGTGTTTTATGATGAAGAGTAGTAAAGTGGAATGTTGGGCTTGATTTATTGGGCTTAGAATAAGGGAAGAGTAGTTTGGTAATTGGAGGTTAGGTTTGACCTAGATATAAATAGGACCTTTAGAGAGAGAAACTCGTTTGTATGAGAAATTGGTGGAGGAAGAGAGAGAAGCTCTAGAGAAAAGAAGAGAAGAGAAAGAATAGAGAAAGAAAGGGGAAAAGAGAAGAAAAGTCAAGCTAGAGGGGAAGATTGAAGAGTGAAGTTAGAGATTTCATCAAACAAGTTAAGAGATTAGATTTACATAGCTAGAGTGATTAATGGATGGGGGAGAATGTCTAATTCTCCATATCCAAACTCTCTACACTCTTTTATTTTGGGGTTTTGGGATTTTTCATGAGAAAGATGAGTAATTGTAGATGTTTGTAGAGTTTTATGAGTTTTGAGAAAGTTTATGAGAAGATGATAAAATCATGAGATTTGAGTATGATGATGTTATTTTGTGTTTAAAATTGTACTTATATATATGTGTTATACACTTGAATTTATCACCTTTTCTTGATTGGAATACGAATTGGAGTTTTGGATGATGTTTGAATCATCATCATGAAAACAGAGCAATCATGATCTGGGTGCTCTCGTCGGGCGAGAGAATGGCTCGCCGGACGAGAGGTGCTCGCCAACACTCGCCAATTACTATAAACTTTCGAACTAGTGCCCGTCAGGCCTCGCCGGACGAGCAGTAGTGACCTGTATGTTGTTATTTGATGTTTTTGGATGCAATGCTTGGTTATAGCTTGAGTTAATTGTATCCTAGATGATTAAGGATGATTAATTTAATGGTGTATGCTTGTAGATAAGCTTGGATGTGATTTAATCTCTATGAATGATTATTATGGTGAATTATACGTATGTATATGTGTTGAATGTATATATATGTATGTTATGATGATGATTAATGATGATAATAATTGTTGATGATAATGATTGATGATGATAATAATGATGTTGTTGATTTATATATGTATACATGTGTTATATATATATATATATATATATATATATATATATATATATATATATATATATATATATATATATATATATATGATTGATTAATGCGATGATGATTGTGTATTTACATGTAATATATTTATATACAAGAGATGTGAAATTATTCAATAGATGTGATAATGATAGATGTGATGATGATTGTGTATTTACATGTGATATGTCTATATACAAGAGATGTGAAATTATTCAATAGATGTGATAATGATATATATGAGAAATCATTATGATGAGGTGAGCATATATTGATGTATATGCATTCATGCATTCATGAGTCTATTATAGATGTGATTGGACTTGTTCCATATAGATGTGAAAATATTTTAGTGGTGGCTAAAATATATGGGTTCTTGTATCCAAAATAGATGTGACCCGGTACCGCATGCATTTAGTAATGTCTAGGGGACATTGCATGAAGATGACATTAGATGTATTAGGAATTTGAGCATTAATTGCACTATGTGTTTTGTGCCAAATGTTTGTGCATTAATTGAGGAGTAAATGATTTAAATGTAAACTTGATTTGAGATGTGTTCATGCCTTATCTATTGTGATAATATGTGATGATATGATGTGACTTGAGTAGTGTAGAATTGTTGGATATACTTGAGATTAGTAATTGAACTACTTATTTTATTTGATGAGATAAATGCTAGTACTTTCTTGCATTTATTATTTTGTTGGTTATGTATATCTAATCTCTGTTTTGTGTAATTGTGAACCTTTGGGTGGTTCACGATCTCAAGCTTTGTGTTATGCTCGAGTTGTCGGTGAAGCTCCGCTCTAATTAGGACACGGGAAGGGTTCATGTCTATTTATGTATATTGAGTCTTTCATACTTGTATCGTATTAAAATGAGTATTTTATTGTATGACCGGTGAATACTATTTTCATTATTTAGTATTATTTTTGGAGAATGTAATACTCAAACTAGTATTCTATATCTTGTTTTGGTTCAAAGCAATAAAGTTTTATTATCCACTGCGAGTTTTTGAAATGAATTTTCTAAAGTTAGAATTTTATGTAAATTCGGGTTTTGGTGTTACACTTATCATAACAGATTACTTGATATCTGACTCAAAATACACTAAAACAGACTCCATTTATTTGACTCTTGCCTCTCCCTCAAACTTACATTAAACAGTGTTCCCATTATTGACAAAGCAAGGGGCAACAACAACTGATTCGACATTATGCATAACATTTGTTGTGTTTTTCAATCATGCAAAAATAAACACTCTTGTTGAACGACATGGGCGATATCGTGTTTAGTAAACGTTAAGTATTGTAATGCTCCAGCAAGACTACGATATTCGGCTGGATTTATGTCTGTCAGTGTAGATTGTGGCTTGCAAGAGGACATGTTGGTGCGCTCTATAATTTCTTTTGCATATTTATTTTAATAGAGAAAAAGACCTCTGAAATGTTTGGTAACATATATACCTAGAAAACAACTTAGAGGACTCAGATCAATCATGGTGAATTTGAAACTAAGTTGTGCAATAACAGACTTGCGAAGACTGTCAAATGATGCAACAATAATAATGTCATCCACATAAAAAATAATATAGCTAATGTCACTATAGAGTGCACATATCTTGAAAAACTTTGGTTTCAAGAATTTCTTTTATAGGAGTCGATTATCGTTTTCAAGGTTTATTCGAACCAATTTTTCGTCAAACATATATCTTCCTTTTCACGATCTGCTTAATGGCTCATGTAGGAACTCATAAGTTTGTCACAGAAGTGTAGGACCAAGTGCTTACCACTACACCCAAAACAATTGTTGTTAGTGAAGACACGACTTAATATATTTAGTATAGAGTTCTTTAAGGGACTGCGTCTAAGCGTCATGGGTTGGGATGTTAAGTCCATAAAATCCTAAGGGTGGTGCTGGATTAATTCCAACAATCTTCCCCCAGTGTCAGTCGGGGGATTCAAACCCAAAACCAGGCTCTGATACCACGTTTAGGACCAAACACTTACCACTACACCAAAAACAATTGTTGTTAATGAAGGCGCAATTTAATATACTTGTAGTATATAGTTCTTTAAGGGGTTGCGCCTAAGTACCATGAGTTGGGATATTAAGCCCATCAAATCCTAAAGGTGCGCTGGATTAATTCCAACAAGAAGGACATGGTTGATGTTGATGGCTTAGAGATATTGGGAAGTTTCTTAGCATGTTGATGATTAATTGTCATCTTTATAAGTAGATAAGATAAAGTCATATAGTTTATTTTTGTGTTATTTATTTTGAAAATATTTACTTTTATACTTATGTATAAAGGTACACAAACAAGGGTTATGCTTCATGAGTTACGATCCTTTCTTCTGCTTTTTTTATAATTAAAATTTTAGAAATATAAATACAATAATGTGACAGTTGTCACATCACGTTTTTATTTAATTAATTATTTGATTTAATTTATTTATTTAAATTCCATGTTGTGTTATTTATTTAAATATGAAGCTTTTAGTGTAGTGGTGTGAATAGAATAGTAGTGTTTTTATGAGGTGTAAATAGAGGATTTGAGTGGGCTTATGAGGAAGGGCAATTTGGTAAATTGAGAGGGAATTAACCTAGGTATAAGTTTGGAAACTTAGTGAGGGAAGTCATTTTGTCACACTTTTATGAAGAAATAGAGAGAGAGAGAAAGCTAGAGAAGAAGAGGAAGAACATAGAAGAAGGAGCTAAGAGGGGAAGATTGGGGAGCTAATTCTTGAAGAATTAGAGGTAAGAGAGTAGTTATTTATGATTGTGGGTGACCAAGAGGGGGGAGAAATTACATTTCTCTTTGCCCAAACCCTCTCACCCTTTTATACTCTAAAGTTCATAACTTTATGAGTTCTATGAATCAAAATGTTATCTTTCTTGTTGATTTAGTGTTATTCATGTATTATAATGCTAGAAATATATGTTGATGATTTCAATTTCGAAAATCTATGGTTGTTGGTTTGAAATTGCATGTTAATGAGCTTTTGATGAAAAATATGATAAATCTCACATTGATGATGATTCTAATGGTTTTAAGTTATGAAACTTGTACTTCTATGTATGATAACATGTTTATGATCTAAAGAAAACATCTTTTTAAAACTGGAACATGTTTTGGGTGATTTGGGGGTGGAATCCGAACAGCCACGAAAACAGAGCAGCTATTTTTGGGTTTCGTCGCTGAGCGGGAGCTAGCGAGGGAACTCGTTGGGCTCGCCAGTGCTCACCAGCCAACCCTGTTCTGTCTGACTTGCTTCGCTAACGGCGAGAACTAGCGAGAGATGGCGAAGGGTTGCCAGACTTGCTCGCTAGGACTCGCTATGTGGCGAGTAAGCTTCTGACTTGCTTCGCCAGAGCTCGCCTAGCGAGAGCTAGCGAAGGCAGTCAGATTCATTTGATTATTAATTGATGAAGGGATAGTTTGGTGTATAGGTTGCTAGTCTTATAGTAATACATAAATGATTGATGTTGGAATTATAATGAATTTGACGGATGGTGATGTTTCTATATGATTGTTGAAATAAATGTACATAATAATATTGATGATGAATGTATATAAGTATGTTATGTATTGACGAATGATTGATGGTGGAATTATGTATACATGAGGTTGCATAATGGTGGTGAATAACATACGTTATATATATGTTCATGCATCATGATTGAGTCTATTGATGAAGCTTGGGCGTTTGACCCATAACGAATTGATGAAGCTTGGACGTTTGATCCATAACGCATAGGACTCTTGTATCCTTATTTTGGTGAATGGTACCGCATGCATGTAGTCGTGTCTAGGGGACATGACATGAAGGTGACATTAGATGCATTTAGGAAGGTAAACCTTAAATGTGCTATATGTGATAATGATGGGATATTTGTCTAATTATGTGCTAAGTGTTTTCTTACATATAAGTTGTTGATCATTGATGGTGTGAATTTGGATACGTATATCAGATGATTAAATGTACATGTCTTATTGATGTCGTTGGGTTGCTATTATATACATGCCCAATATATGTACAATAGATTAATATATGCATTGTATATGTTGGATTAAATGTTAGTATTTTACTTTCATTTGTTATATGTTGATTATAAGTAACTAACTCTCTATTTTTGTATGTAATGGATCGTTGGGCGATTCAGATTCTCAGGCGTGAGGATTTGCTTTACTTGCTTAGGAGGAGTACCCGGCATTTGTTGCTAGTATTCAGGGTGAGGAAATGAGTCGCTGTTCTAGTATCGTGTCTTGTCCATTTGCTCTGGTGGTTGTAACACCGTGTTGGGGTTTAGTCTTATCGAACTTATGTCTAGTGTTGCGTTTAGACCTTGTTTTCTTATGATGATGTTGCAAGGCTTTATGCCAAGTACTTAATTATCTATTTATTGATGATACGACATGTGTAGATGATTTATGTGGATGTGGATTTATTATGCAGATGAATTATTTAGCCAATGACTAGTGCTTATGATTCGAACTATATCCATGATGGTAAATGATTGATGATATGTTACGTTGTTCCGCTGCGATGATCTCTTAATCATGTTTTGTATGATATGATATGTTTTTTTTTGGTTTTCAATTTATACGTGTAACGCTCTACTTGATTTACTTGATTTCATTTGCTGTTTAGTCGCGAATTTTTTGGTAGAATTAAGTAGGGTGTTACAATTGGTATCAGAGCAAGGTCTATTCATTGGAATCAATTAGGCTTAGAAACCCGTTGTACAACATGTGTAGGGTGCACTGTTTATACTTTTGTTGTAATGTTTATTTGTTGATTGGAATTGATTGTTCAGGACCATGACGTCGGCACGTGCTAATGCTCAGATCGCAGAGTCACTTGCTACCTTGACTCATCTTTTGGCAAGAGGTGATGATCCGGCTAGGGATGGAGAGAAGCGCTTGGATAGGTTCTTGAAGCACAAGCCATCTTTCTTTGTTGGAGGTTTTAACCCGGATGGAGCGGTTAAGTGGGTTGAAGAAGTTGAGATTATCTTTGATGCCATGGAGTGTGCTAATGAGAACAAGATTGCATTGAGAACCTATATGCTTAGGGAGGAAGCAAACCAATGGTGGAAGAATGCTAAGTTGAGGATAGGTGATGGAGGTGTTGTCATCACTTGGGAAATGTTCAAGCGGGAATTCTTTAACAAGTATTTTCCGGCGGATGTGAAGAATAAGAAGGTGGTAGAGTTCATGAAGTTAGAAAAAAGGGAACATGTCGGTAGCGGAATATGCGGCTAAGTTTGAGTCCTTGTGTGCTTTTAGTCCTCACTACAATACCCCGGAGGCGGAGAACGACAAATATGTTAAGTTTGAGAGTGGTCTACGCCCCGACATTAAGCATATCATTGGATTTGCGGAGATTAGGAACTTCACTACTTTGGTGGCAAAGGCTAGAATTTGTGATGAAGATGGGAAAGCTAAGAGTAACTACTTCAAGGCGGTTAGAGGAAAGAGTCAAGACCGTGCCAAGCCTTATGAGGTTAAGGGTAAAGGAAGTGCTAGAGGTGGAAAGGGAAAAGAGAAGGTGGATGGTGACAAGTGCTATAGGTGTGGCAAGATTGGACACCGTTCTTTTGAGTGTAAGAAGGATAAAGATGTGTGCTATAGTTGTGGAAAAGAAGGACATAAGTCTAAGGAGTGCAAGGCAACTACTCCTACTTGCTTTAATTGTGGTGAAGAAGGTCACAAGAGTCCGGAATGTAAGAAGCCGAAGAAGGTTACCGGGAAAGTGTTTGCTTTGAATGGAGAAGGAGCTGATCAAGTTGATAATCTTATTAGAGGTACGTGTTTCATTCATGACACTCCTTTAATTGCGATTATTGATACCGGAGCTACACATTCTTTTATTTCTATGGATTGTATGAAGCGTTTGAATATTCCTGTTTATGAAATGTCTGGCTGTATGAATATTGAGACTCCTGCTAGTGGTTCGGTTATTACTCGTCTTGTATGTCGTAATTGTCCTGTCTCTGTGTTTGGTAGACATTTTGGTATGGATTTGGTATGTATTCCACTAAGTGGTATTGATGTTATCTTTGGGATGAACTGGTTAGTCTTTAACCAAGTTCATATTAACTGTTGTGAGAAGACTGTGATTTTCCCGAAGTCGGAAGGAAGTTTGCCCTTGATGAATAGGGAAGAGTTGAAGGAATCTTTGAATGATCACGGAGAGTTGTTCATGGTGTTTGGATCATTGAAGCTTGAAGGTGGAATTAAGTTGGAAGAATTACCAGTCGTTAGAGAGTTTTCGGATGTATTTTCGGAAGATATATCTGATTTACCACCTGAAAGAGAAGTTGAGTTTGGTATTGATTTAGTACCTGGTACTAGCCCGATATCAATGGCACCATATCGTATGTCGGCATCAGAATTAAATGAATTGAAGAAGCAACTTGAAGAGTTATTAGAAAAGAAGTTCATACGTCCAAGTGTGTCACCTTGGGGTGCACCAGTGTTGTTGGTAAAGAAGAAGGAAGGGAGTATGAGGTTGTGCATTGATTATCGTCAGTTGAATAAGGTAACGATCAAGAATAAGTATCCACTTCCGAGGATAGATGATTTGATGGATCAACTAGTTGGAGCTTGTGTGTTTAGCAAGATTGGTTTGAGGTCCGAATACCATCAGATAAGGGTGAAGACGGAGGACATTCCTAAGACTGCTTTCAGAACAAGGTATGGTCATTATGAGTATACAGTGATGCCTTTTGGAGTTACGAATGCCCCTGGTGTTTTCATGGAGTACATGAATATGATCTTTCATTCGTTTTTGGATACGTTTGTGGTAGTGTTCATTGATGATATTTTGGTTTATTCTAAGTCGGAGGAAGAGCACAAAGAACATTTGAGAATCGTATTACAAGTCTTGAAGGAGAAGAAGTTGTATGCCAAGTTGTCGAAATGTGAATTTTGGTTGGAAGAAGTAAGTTTTCTTGGTCGTGTAATTTCTAGTGGAGGTATAGCGGTGGATCCTGCAAAGGTTGATGCTGTGATGAAATGGGGAACGCCTGAGTCTGTTTCAGAGATAAGAAGTTTTCTTGGATTAGCTGGTTACTATAGAAGGTTCATTGAAGGATTTTCGAAAATGGCGTTACCATTGACTTTGATGACTCGGAAAGATCAAGCATTTGTTTGGGATGTGAAGTGCGAGAAAAGTTTTCAAGAGCTTAAAGAGAAATTGACTACCGCGCCTGTGTTGATTTTTCCTGATGCCAAGGAATCGTTTGTGGTGTATTGTGACGCATCAAAGTTGGGACTTGATGGTGTCCTCATGCAAAAAGGAAAAGTTGTAGCTTATGCATCTCGTCAGTTAAAGGTTCATGAGAGGAACTACCCCACCCATGATTTGGAATTAGCGGCCGTAGTATTTGCTTTGAAGATATGGAGGCACTACTTGTATGGGTCAAGATTTGAAGTGTTTAGTGATCACAAGAGTTTGAAGTATTTGTTTGATCAGAAAGAATTGAATATGAGGCAACAAAGATGGTTGAAATTCTTGAAGGACTATGATTTTGAGTTGAGTTATCATCCTGGAAAGGCTAATGTGGTAGCAGATGCTTTGAGTCGGAAGTCATTGCACATTTCATCGCTTATGGCAAAGGAGTTGGAGTTGATTGAAGAATTTAGAGACTTGAGTTTGGTATGTGAAGTCACCTCCAATAGTGTGAAGTTGGAAATGTTGAAGTTGACCAACCCTTTTCTTGAGAAGATTAGAGAATGTCAAAAAGAGGATGAGAAATTGATGAAGAGAGTGGCACTAGTAATTGAAGGACAAGAGAATGATTTTAAAATGGATGAGGATGGAGTAGTGAAATTCCGAGGAAGAGTTTCTGTACCCAATGTGCCCGAGTTAAAGAAAATGATTTTTGATGAAGGTCATAAAAGTGGATTAAGTATTCATCCTGGATTGGTTAAGATGTATCAAGACTTGAAGAAGTTATTTTGGTGGCCTAGAATGCATAAGGAAATTGCGGAATATGTGTATGCTTGTTTGGTTTACCAGAAATCGAAGATTGAGCATCAGAAACCGTCTGGTTTGTTGCAACCGTTGTTCATACCGGAATGGAAATGGGATAGTATTGTCATAGATTTTGTTGGAGGGTTACCAAGGACAGCAAAAGGGAATGAAGTGATTTGGGTTGTAGTCGATCGTTTGACGAAGTCGGCTCATTTTATTGCTATCAAGATTGGAACGTTGGTACCCAAGTTAGCAGAGATGTATGTTGAGCAGATTATAAGATTACATGGTATTCCATCTAGTATTGTGTCAGATAGAGATCTGAAGTTCACTTCTAGATTTTGGGAAAGCTTGCAAGAAGCGTTGGGAACTAAGTTGAGGTTGAGTTCTGCTTATCACCCTCAGACGGATGG
Source organism: Trifolium subterraneum (assembly GCA_951799995.1). Lineage (NCBI taxonomy): Eukaryota > Viridiplantae > Streptophyta > Magnoliopsida > Fabales > Fabaceae > Trifolium > Trifolium subterraneum. The sequence goes on along the minus strand of OX637464.1, from coordinate 16,223,875 downwards.
TCAATCCGAAAGGACGATTCAATCTTTGGAAGATTTGTTGAGAGCGTGTGTTTTGGAACAAGGAGAAAGTTGGGATTCATGTTTACCTTTGATCGAGTTTACCTACGATAATAGTTTTCACTCAAGTATCGGAACGGCTCCTTTTGAAGCTTTGTATGGGAGAAGATGTCGTACGCCCCTTTGTTGGTATGAATCCGGTGAGACTGTAGTTTTGGGTCCCGATATTGTGCAAGAGAATACGGAGAAGATTAGAATGATTCGAGAGAAGATGAAAACATCCCAGAGTCGGCAGAAAAGTTACCATGATAAGAAGAGGAAGGATGTGGAATTCCAAGAGGGAGATCATGTGTTCTTAAGAGTGACTTCTACTACCGGTGTGGGGAGAACATTGAAGTCTAAGAAGTTGACATCGAAGTTCATTGGACCGTATCAGATTTCGGAGAGGATTGGAAAGGTAGCTTATCGGATTGCTTTGCCGATAACACTATCTAATTTACATGATGTGTTCCATGTGTCACAATTAAGGAAATATGTTTCGGATCCATCTCATGTAATTGAATCAGATGATATCCAAGTGAAGGATAATTTGACTATTGAGACTATTCCATTGAGAATTGAAGGGAGAGAAGTAAAGAAGTTGAGGAACAAAGAGATTGCATCTGTGAAAGTTATTTGGGGAGGTCCCTCGGGGGAGAATGCATCTTGGGAATTGGAGAGCAAGATGAAGAGTTCGTATCCCGATTTGTTTTCAGGTAAATTTTCGAGGGCGAAAATTCTTTAAGGGGGGTAGAGTTGTCACATCACGTTTTTATTTAATTAATTATTTGATTTAATTTATTTATTTAAATTCCATGTTGTGTGATTTATTTAAATATGAAACTTTTAGTGTAGTGGTGTGAATAGAATAGTAGTGTTTTTAGGAGGTGTAAATAGAGGATTTGAGTGGGCTTATGAGGAAGGGCAATTTGGTAAATTGAGAGGGAATTAACCTAGGTATAAGTTTGGAAACTTAGTGAGGGAAGTCATTTTGTCACACTTTTATGAAGAAATAGAGAGAGAGAGAAAGCTAGAGAAGAAGAGGAAGAACATAGAAGAAGGAGCTAAGAGGGGAAGATTGGGGAGCTAATTCTTGAAGAATTAGAGGTAAGAGAGTAGTTATTTATGATTGTGGGTGACCAAGAGGGGGGAGAAATTACATTTCTCTTTGCCCAAACCCTCTCACCCTTTTATACTCTAAAGTTCATAACTTTATGAGTTCTATGAATCAAAATGTTATCTTTCTTGTTGATTTAGTGTTATTCATGTATTATAATGCTAGAAATATATGTTGATGATTTCAATTTCGAAAATCTATGGTTGTTGGTTTGAAATTGCATGTTCATGAGCTTTTGATGAAAAATATGATAAATCTCACATTGATGATGATTCTAATGGTTTTAAGTTATGAAACTTGTACTTCTATGTATGATAACATGTTTATGATCTAAAGAAAACATCTTTTTAAAACTGGAACATGTTTTGGGTGATTTGGGGGTGGAATCCGAACAGCCACGAAAACAGAGCAGCTATTTCTGGGTTTCGTCGCTGAGCGGGAGCTAGCGAGGGAACTCGTTGGGCTCGCCAGTGCTCACCAGCCAGCCCTGTTTTGTCTGACTTGCTTCGCTAACAGCGAGAACTAGCGAGAGATGGCGAAGGGTTGCCAGACTTGCTCGCTAGGACTCGCTATGAATGTATATAAGTATGTTATGTATTGACGAATGATTGATGGTGGAATTATGTATACATGAGGTTGCATAATGGTGGTGAATAACATACGTTATATATATGTTCATGCATCATGATTGAGTCTATTGATGAAGCTTGGGCGTTTGACCCATAACGAATTGATGAAGCTTGGACGTTTGATCCATAACGCATAGGACTCTTGTATCCTTATTTTGGTGAATGGTACCGCATGCATGTAGTCGTGTCTAGGGGACATGGCATGAAGGTGACATTAGATGCATTTAGGAAGGTGAACCTTAAATGTGCTATATGTGATAATGATGGGATATTTTTCTAATTATGTGCTAAGTGTTTTCTTTCATATAAGTTGTTGATCATTGATGGTGTGAATTTGGATACGTATATCAGATGATTAAATGTACATGTCTTATTGATGTCGTTGGGTTGCTATTATATACATGCCCAATATATGTACAATAGATTAATATATGCATTGTATATGTTGGATTAAATGTTAGTATTTTACTTTCATTTGTTATATGTTGATTATAAGTAACTAACTCTCTATTTTTGTATGTAATGGATCGTTGGGCGATTCAGATTCTCAGGCGTGAGGATTTGCTTTACTTGCTTAGGAGGAGTACCCGAAATTTGTTGCTAGTATTCAGGGTGAGGAAATGAGTCGCTGTTCTAGTATCGTGTCTTGTCCATTTGCTCTGGTGGTTGTAACACCGTGTTGGGGTTTAGTCTTATCGAACTTATGTCTAGTGTTGCGTTTAGACCTTGTTTTCTTATGATGATGTTGCAAGGCTTTATGCCAAGTACTTAATTATCTATTTGTTGATGATACGATATGTGTAGATGATTTATGTGGATGTGGATTTATTATGCAGATGAATTATTTAGCCAATGACTAGTGCTTATGATTCGAACTATATCCATGATGGTAAATGATTGATGATATGTTATGTTGTTCCGCTGCGATGATCTCTTAATCATGTTTTGTATGATATGATATGTTTTTTTTGGTTTTCAATTTATACGTGTAACGCTCTACTTGATTTACTTGATTTCATTTGCTGTTTAGTCGCGAATTTTTGGGTAGAATTAAGTAGGGTGTTACAACATTATAGGCGGATTCAATTATTTAATATGCATTTTTAAATTCTTTAAAACAATAGTAATGAAGAGAGAAAATAGAGAAAGAAAATTGAGAAGATCCTAACTCATGCTCCATATACTATTTTTTTTTATATACTATTTTTTTTTACTACGCTCCATATACTATTTAGTAACAAAAATGGTACAAATGTTTTTGGTATTGAAGGTCTGTTTGGTGCACAGAATATGATAGACACTACAAGAAAAAAGGAAAATAGCGGCGGTCAAATAGCGGCACTTGGTCTAGAAAGGCCGCCGCTTCTAAGTTTACTGGCGGTTTCAAACTGCCGCAGTTTTCAATAATATTAAATATTTAATATGTTAATTTTTATTTTATAAAATAGTAATTTTCATCTTTCTAAGAGCTTTGGTACCACTCTCTTGCTCTCATATCGATTTTTCCACTCATACGCTTTCACACTTAGATAAATTTTTCATCCCATTCATCCAAATTAATTTTTCTCTCAAAATCACAGAATCTCCGAGACTTCACAAACTCCCGCGATTCTCCGTCGATTCTTCACGGAGCATTCGTGACGATCTTCAAAAACTCCCGCGATTCTTCACTGAGCGTATTCAAGTTGATTTCAGAATCAATTAATTGTGGTATTTGGTGATCTTGCCTTCAGAAATTTGACTTACAGTACATTTTAACTTTGATTAGGGTTTTGATTTTTCTAATTTGAGGTTTTGTATGTTTAGGATTTGATATTAATTTGATTTTCACTTTGATTAGGGTTTTCCTCATTTCCAATTCTCGCATCTCTATGACGGTTGCTGCAACTCCTGTTGGATCAACAAACAATTTTCAAACTTCGTGGACCATAGGTTGGTGTCCGCTAGGGTTTGTCGTCTCCCACTTCGCTCACACTCGTTTAGTTCTTCAACTTCACCTCTGTTGGAACAAAATATGTGTTAGTACACACCCTTAAGTTTTGATGATAACAAAGTATTAAATGGACAATTAATGTTACTAATGTTTAAATTAAGTGTGCAGGAGAATCCAACGTTATATCAAGAGCACATTTAATTTAGACTCTGATGAAACCTATGGAAGTCTGAATCTTTACACTCTGAAAGAGTTCAGAAGCTACAATGTGATCAGAAGCTAAACAAAGTTCAGAAGCTCAAAGAGGATCAGAATGTCTGCAAGAGTTCAGAAGCTCAGAGAAGTTCAGAAGCTCAAAGATGTTCAGATGCCTACAAGAGTTCAGAAGCTATCTGCTAGTCATGAGTTATTCAGCAGATGAAGACGTTCAGAAGCTGGAATACGAAGGACTATCAGAGGCCATTTATTCAAGACCAAACAGACTCCAAGTTATCAAAGGTTCATCAGAAGCAAAGGAATTCCCCAAATCATCAGAAGGGCTACATTAACTACTCTTATCAAGCCTGATGATTTGTTCTAAGGACAACTAATTACAACGGTCACAAAGGATGTGATCCTACTCTCTCTAGGAGCTAGTTGTACCTTATTACTGTACTTTGGACAAACAGTAAAGGTGAACCTTCACTGAAAAAGAAGATGTGGCTTTACTCAACGGATATTCAAAGACTACAGCTGTTAATTTTACAACGGGAATTTCTCCAACGTCTCAATGTCTTTCTCAACTCATATAAATATGCACAAGAAAGAATTGATGACTAACGATCTTCATTAGAAAACATCTCTCAGAATAAAGTGAGATTTTGAATTGTAATAGATAACATCTCTCAAATGAAGTGAGAATAGAAACTAGCTTAAGCCTCTGAAGTTATTATGTTTGTAATAAGTTTAAGCTTAGAAGTTAGTATTACTCCTGCGTGAGTAATTGTAACTTCTGCTTAGTGTAGAAGCAAGAAAGTCTTCTGCTTAGTGTAGAAGCAAGTAAGTCTCAATCTTAGTGATTAGAGCAAATAAGTCTTCTGCTGAGTGTAGAAGCAAGGAAGTCTCTCTGTCTTGTGTGACTTAGAGCAGGAAGTCTTAAGTCTTGTGTGACTTGAGCAAGGAATTCTTAAGCTTGTGTGCTTTAGCAATGAAGTCTCTGATCTTGTGTGATTAGAGCAAGGAAGTCTCTCTGTCTTGTGTGACTTAGAGCAGGAAGTCTTAAGTTTTGTGTGACTTGAGCAAGGAAGTCTCATGCTTGTGTGCTTGAGCATCTGATTGTAATCTTAGTGATTATAGTGAACTCCCTTGGAAGCAAGGGGACTGGAGTACTCTCAATTTGTGAGGGGAACCAATATAAATTGTTGTGTGTCTTTCTCTCTCTCACTCTCTCATTTACTCCTTCATCATTCACTTAGCCTTAAGTTAATTGTGTGAACAGTTCCGCTGTGCTTAAAGACTCTGATAGATTTAAATATCTAGAAAAGTTTTTAAATATCCAAAACACAATTCAACCCCCCCTTCTTGTGTTTTCTCCACGCACCTTCAACCTCTTCTTATTTCTCCTTGCATCTTTATCATGTTTGTCATCTCCATCATAAAAAACTCAAGGTAAGGACTCTGGTTCTTCTGACTTTTGTTTTTTTAAGATTTGGTTCACTAGTTTAGAGATAATCAGAAGTTTACTTGAAATTTGAAAGGCATTGGTATTATTTAGTTTGGATTGTTTGCACATTTCTTTGCTTTTGTGTTTATGCCTTTAGTTCCTATTAGTTTTGATAATAATGTCTCTGTTGTGTTTGATAAAATGCCTTAATAAAGATAGCGACATGTTTGCAAATTATTCTCATGTACACTGAATAAAATACCTTCTTCAGTTTATTGATCGTTCGACACAGGTAGCTCAGATTCATATGTGGGAAGTTTCTAAAACCGATTTGAATTCATAACTATTAGGATTTTGATGTCCACTAAATGATGCCTTCGTTACTCGTTGGATTCTTCTGTGTTAGTTAGCATTTAGTGTTCAATAAAAGCTATAATCTGTTTCACTTGTAATTCTGTTTCAATCTATGTTGTAAAATGTACCAAAAACAAGTCATAGCAGTTACTCTCTTGTATGCTTTCACAGGGAATCATGTATGCAGTCATGAATTTAAAGACCTACATTTGAGGGGATTTATTTTGATGGCTAAGTCAATTTACATTTTTGTAAGGTGGATCAAAATTCAGCCTCTGTTTATGAACATATTTATAATTTGAACTGAAAAAAGGGAAATGTAGATTGGAACCCTACGCACCTGGATTTTCTCTTGTTCTCATACTGGAGCTAGTGGCGAGATTGAATAGATCCACAGAACGCAGCTGGACTAAACCATGGTGGTGCAGTTAAAATGATGAAGCATGAATTGTATTCCTCTTAATGGTATGTTAGCATGAACTCGATTCCTTCTAAAAGGTCTAAAAGACAGGCTGATATTGTTAGATGTTTATGTGTTGTCCATTTTATTCACTATGACTGGTCATGTACATATATTCATATGTTTCATGTTTTTCCTTGTATAGTCGCAAAGCAGATTTTGATGTCCATCCAAGAAAAGAACCAATAAGTCATATGTTTCTTCTCAATGTACATTTATTCATATGTTTCTTCTCAATGTAGTTTTTTTAGATCTTTCTATTATATATTGTTTTTCCATTTCAGTTGTAGGATATTAGATTATTAAAGATTATTAATATGTCTCTCAAAAGTACAATGTTGGTTATAGTGTATCTTAATAATGATTCTTAATTTGTTGGTGTTGTTGTTATTGATCCTATAGGTGGGTGCTTCTTAGTGAGTCAAGATGGTATAATTCTTGGTAAGGAATATTAGCACTATTGAATTGAATCCTTGAATTGAATTGAAATTATAGGACATGACACTTGCAATTGCAATGACATGGATGATCAAATTTGTGGATGAGAATCAGGAGGTTCTTAATGTTAGTGCAATACATATTAAGTTTTGTATTTACTTGACTTGTTTTTTCAATACATATTGTTGGTATTTACTGTAAAATACTTGTGATTAAATAGAAAGAACAACTTCAGATTGAGAAAAAAAGGTAGAGGAAGTGTGTATCTTACATTAGAGACACTTTTCTGAGATGCATTATGCTTTCAAGGTGTGTGTGTGTATTACTACTATTGGTACTTCTATTCAATAAAATTATGAAAGTGCTATTTGCTTCATCAAATTTACTAGCTAGGATTACTTGCAGGTAGTAAAAAAAGAAAACTGTGAAATTGAAGGTTTAAATATATTTAATTGTGTGCAAATTTAATTTAGTGGCAAAAATTCCAAATATAAGAAGCACTACATAATTATAAACTTGTTATTTATATAGGATTCAAGATCAAGAAAGGGTGGAACATTAATATTGAGGCTAGATCAATACATCATGATCCAACTATTCATTGTGACCCGAATATGTTCAATCCTTCAAGATTTCCAATGAGTTTATTTTTACATTAAGGTCAATTATTTCCCTTGTTTAATTTAATAATGTGACAGTATAAATGGTAAAAAGAAAACGTGCTATATTGTGAGATTTTAATGTTGACAAATCATAAGTTACATAAATTGTTCCAATAAATTTATAGAGCAAGTCAACTTCTAGGTTACAACTAATATTTTCACAAAGGTAGCTAGGAACTAGGAAGACCTATGCATGTTTGATTGAATATAACATTACATAGTTGGCTGACCCATTGGATGTTCTCTGGCAGTTACTCGGGTTACACAAAACCCTGGAAAAATAGGGTTCAAGCACACCCTTAGGCAGTTACTGTTTTTATAGCCATAGTCTTTCTTTGGTTTGAAAGCGAGGTAGGCTGATCTCCATATGGATGCGCGAGTGAAGGAATGACGGGACTCCTAAAGCTACTTCAGAACATGTATTCTCATATATTGCCTACAACGAACACGATGTTAGAAACATAGATGATTTCCTCTAATGCTTGATTTGGTAATTTGGCTGCTTGTTTTGGTAACTTGTATGCTAACAAATACTAATACGCCACCATTGTAACAGATTGATAGTAGCAGATGAATTAGATTATCTAATAACCAAAGATGGAGTTGTGCTGCATGATCTTTTCATGCTTATATCACATTTCCATTTTCCAAATGTATATTGATAGGTAAATTTATAGTGAAAATAAAAATGTTATGAATATTGTTTGTCAACTACAAAAATGTTGAATTAATTAATTTATTGCAGTTGAAGAAACACTTTCAGCCAAGAAAAATCGCCGTCTTGTATCAGTGAACTTGGTGGGTAATAAGGTTTCACTTTATGGAGTTGGATCAACCATAACAGTATCACAAACTGACAGTGTTGAAGTTGCACTTTATGCCCTTGTTGTAACTTAAAATAGTATAATTCAAAGTTTGTGAATATTATTTTTTGCTTGAGGATGTCCATTTGCAAGAGAAGTTTCTTAATCAATTTGTGCAATTTACTCTTGTGCAAATAAATGCATGTACATATTTATATGCATTTTTTTTTTTGACGGAATATTTATATGCATATATAAATAAGTCAAGTTGTGAATGTAGGTTTTTTTTTAATGGTATACAATTCTTAGACTGTAGGGCTTTTTGGGTTTTATTTTAGAATTTTCATAAAATGAAAAGGAAAACAAATGTAGATTTTTTTTGAAAAAAATATGGATGTTATTTTGGAAAAAAAATGGTTTTTTTTTTTTGGAAAAAAAATATATTTTACGGCGGTTATAACCGACGCTAAAAGCGCAAAAAATCTGGAAAAATAATTACTTACAGCAACGGTTGGTAACCGTAGCAAAAGTCAATACAACCGACGCTAACGTCCTAGCGGCAGTAATTCCAACGGTTTCTTAGAACCGCCGCTAATTGTTGTAGCGACGCCGCAATTTGAGACGGTTATCCAACTGCGCATTAAACAGATAGCGACGATCAAAATCGACGCTAATACCAATATTCAACTGCCGTCGCTTTTGCCTTTTAGAGTAGTGAGAGAAAAATATGATATAAAACAAGATATGAACAAAATAATTATTTTATGATGTACGTGTTTGACGCACAAATGATAACAAATTAATATTTTTTGTACACACATCATAATAATATGATAATATATATTATGTAGATAATAAAATTAGTTATCAAATTATTAAAAAAAAAATAGTTATCAAATTTGCATTAATATATCTATTTTAATAATTATTTTATTTTATTTAGACAAAAAAATGGTGATTTTTTACTTTTAAATTTTCTAAATTTAGTAGATTTTTAATTTTTTAGATTTTGTAAATTACAAAGTACCTCTGTGACAAGATTGTACATATTTTTAATAATTAATATTAATTAATTTTTTAATTTGATATTGGATTATTTTTTCATTTATTTTTTATTAATTTCATTTTATATTTTGAAATTTATTTTATAAGATAAATCAATAAATTACTTCTTATCATATTCCATTGGTTTATAATGCAACTCAAATTCAAAATAATAATTTTAATTAAAAAGACGTGGTAAAATAAATTTTAACATTGTCCACAAATCCTAGTTCAACTGACAAAATGCTGAAATTATTAGTGTCGGATGTCATGGTCGGGGTTCGAACCTCGACTCCTCCAATTTGTGTGTGTGAGGACTTTGTATGGCCTATCATATGCTTATTTTTTATGCTTGAGTCTGACCTTTGGAAAGTCTGACGTGACATATTAGCCTGTTTAAAATTCTATTTCACAAAATAGATAATTATATATTTTTAAATATACTAATTAATAAATAAACCAACGAGATTAAATTTTATTTTGATATTTAACATGATATTTTGGAGAATTTGACTATATAGGACATCATATTTTGATTTTAGTTTATAATAATACATTTTTATATGTGAAAAATTAACATGGATTAATAAACTTGAACCACTGAAAAAGTTAATAGATTTATAATTTAATCAAAGTACAAATTTAATATGTAATAATAATAATAATAGATGTAAAAATATTATTCATATTTACTTAAATAGGTCGGTCTAGTAGGCTTAAAAAGTTTTTTTATTGGCCTAGAGCCTGAAATTTTTAGCTAAATACGCTTATAAAAAAGCATTGACCTGGTCTATTTAAATAAATAGGTTGACCTGGTCTGAGCCTATGTATGCTAGGATGTAGGCTTACGTAGGCCGGTCTGGCCTATTTCCACCTCTAGTGTGAGTTTTCAATGGCTTTGCCATTTTTGTCAATCAGCCAAAAAAAATATATTTTAAACTTAATTTATCATATCATGTTGTCTCACCAAACATTATCCGTGAATTTTAAGACAATGAAAGACAAATTGTTGGATTTTTATATATTACTCCTTAATAATTTGAGGGTATTTAATTATGTAACAACCAATAAGAACAAACCATATACATGTAAAGTAAAAGTCTATTAAAAATTAGTTGCGAGTATCATATGCAAATGTACTTATATATGCATTATTTTTACTGATTGTTAGGTCCTTTAAGTTTTACGTTTGTAACAGATGGATCCTTTAAGTTTTTTAAGTTACAAATAGGTTCTTTAAGTTTTACGTTTGTAACAGATAGGTCCTTTAAGTTTTTTAAATTACAAATAGGTTCTTTAAGTTTTACGTTTGTAACATATAGGTCTTTTAAGTAACAAATATATGTGCTTTAAGGACCTAGATGTTACAAATTACAAACTTAAATGGTCTATCTATTACAGACGTAAAACGTTAAATTACTTATTTGTAACATAAAAAATTTAAAGGACATATCTATTACAAACGTAAAATTTAAATAACATATTTATAATTTTAAAAAATTACAAATATATATCTATTACAAACGTAAAACTTTAAATTACTCCCTCCAGTTCTTCGATCCTTATTATAAGAAAAAAATTTACTCTTTAGATTCATAAAATGTTAGATGTATTTGAATCATATTATAGACCAAATACATTAAACCTTTCGTGTATCTAAAAATTAAATTTTTTGTTATAATTACGATTAAGGAGGGAGTATGAAAAGCATGTAAAATCTCATCCAAATTATTTGAGAATGTTAGAGTTCAAATTCTTACCGAAACAATCATTTCCTATAACTATACTAGCTACCTCCGTTTTTTTAAGTGCATTTTTATAATAGTAACACCAAATTAAGTAATTGGACTTTTGCACCTTATCTTCCTATTATACTCTCATTTTAATTCACCAATAAATTTTCTTTTTGGTACACATTTTCTCTTTCCAATAAATTTAATATATTATTTACAAAACAAAACAAAAATTTAATATGTTATGTAAAAAAAAAATAGAAACAAATTTTAGTTTTTTAAATATATAATAATTAGTTTTATTGAAAAAGATAAAAGTAATTGACAATGAGTATAATTGACAAATCATACTCTTAAAATATCAAAATGACAGTTAAATATAAATGTTAAATCAAACGGAAAAAAACATCCCTTAAAAAACGGAGGAGTAGTATTTTACTTAAATGATATTCCAACCTCAAATTCCAAACATTTCTACAACATCAAGGACATATTTATCATTTTGCTTATATAATTTATATCTTTTCTAAAACCACTAACACATGTGACATTTTGTAATATGAGCAAAATGACAATTATGCCCTTAATGTTATAGAAATGTTTGAAATTTGATGTTGGAATATCATTTCTCTAAAAAAAGAATACTAGTATTAAACAAGAGCTCATGAATACCACGAGGCAACGTGTAGGACATGTGACATTTACACCACCACCTTCCCCCTTTCTGTCTTTGTTTTTTCTTCATTTTTTATGCATTTTTCTTTGTATTTTTATCTATTTATGAGAACGAAAGTTTTGTCTTAGAAAAATTCTTCTTCATCATTCCAATAGTCTATCCTATGGAGGACAGTGACACTCAAACCCACCCACTCCTCACACCGTTAAACCAACCACAACAGCATCAAATCAATTCAGCAGTATTCACCGCTAAATCCGATGATATTCCTCCTATTAACGGCGCCAGCGACTTTACCAGAGAGTTTCTTATTGAATCTAAGAAACTCTGGTATCTCGCCGGCCCCGCTATCTTCACTTCTATCTCTCAATACTCTCTTGGTGCCGTTACTCAAGTCTTTGCTGGCCAAGTTGGTACTCTCCAACTCGCCGCTGTCTCTGTTGAAAACTCCGTCATCGCCGGTTTCTGCTTAGGCATCACGGTAATACTGATTTTTATTTTTTTTGGTACAATATCCAAATCTTTCGTATGATTTCATTTTCGTGTCACGACCCTGATGATATATAATTTTTTCATAGTTCATATCGGAAATGATTACCAAAGTTACCAAAGAAATTTAGTATAATTTTTCAATTTTTATTTTTCTTATATTTTTTGAGTGAAGTTGTGTTTTTTTTTATTCGAAAGATGTATACTGTAGTGTATGTACTTGTGTTGACTTTTTTTTCTAATCATTCATTCAATAATAACGAACTTCATCTTTCAAATTTCATGTGGTCAAGACTTAGACCTGAACCTCCAGTGTAGAGTTGTTCACCAGAGACTGTCTTTTTTTCTTTTTAACCATTAGTTTAATCTGGTTTTGGTCGGTTTCGATATCAGGTGATTTCAGTCTCCTTTCGATCGTAGTTGCCGGTATCAATATTAAGGATAGAGTAAATATTTAAAAAAAATATATTATAGAGTAGTAGTATTAGTAAATTGAGGATATTTTAAAACAATTTAATGGATTGATATTGATAGTGATTGAGATTGTTCTCTTAAATATTATAAAACAAAATGAGATTGTTCTATTACAGTATAAATATATAAAAATTTGATTGATGACTTTGTTTTAAAAAATATTTTTTTTATTATTGATTAGAATATGATTGATGTCATTTATAAGAGTGATTAATTTTTTATGTTATTTATAATATAAATTGAAGATAATTTTATTTAAAAAAAATCATTTTTATTGAAGGTCTACTTTTAACCTTAGTAGTGCCTCTAAATACTAAGAAGAGCATGTCCTAATTAGAGGATATACTACGAGTATTAATTTCTTTATTTTATAATGAAATATATTCACTTTTTAAATTTATTGAATAATAATTTAGTCAATGAGTTTAAAAAACCAAGTGTTTATTATAAAAAAGACATGAGAGTATTATAAATAAAATAAAGATCAACTTACAATATTTGATGTGGTCAGGGACAAAGCTAGTAGGAGACCAGCAGATGCCACGGTCCCTCCTAACATAACATTCTAATATACTAACAACTAACATCAAAGATTGTAAGTTGATCTCTATTTTATTAAACTCACAAAAATTGTCTCTCTTTTTAATCAACTTTTTGGACCCTATATGTACATTTGTTGTAAATTTGCCTCAGAAAATGGATTCTCCCCTAAAAATCATATTTTTTATACCAAAAAGGTGATGTATTGCACTAATATTGAAAATAATGACAAAATATCGGCGGATAGGGTCAGAGGTTAGCATTCCTGCAGTTAAGTAGGACGAATAGTAACTTTTCTGATACTCTTTGATGAGAGATAGGCGAGGCGGGAGTCAGGAGACGTAGCAAGTAACCCTTCACATATAGGATTGTTCTTTGAGATTAAGATTAACCATTTTTTTTATGCAAAAGTCATAATTTTTATGGAAAATAAATGAGTTAAGCTCAAAATTTCAATAAATGTGAAAATAGAGGAGGCAAACGGTTCAACTAAAAAAGTGACTCATAAAATGCAGATTCACAATAGTAACATTAGATTTATCTTATAGTTTCTTATATATATATGTGATGCTTTTAAAATTTAGTTTTTTCTTTACTAAATTATACTTTTAATTTCAGTCCACTTAAACTTAATTCCTGGCTCCATCCCTATGTGGTGATAAAAAATAAAAAATTAGATATTTGATTGATTAAAAATGACAAAATTGTAATCATAATAGTTTAAATGAACAATAAATCTTTTTTGTTTGACAGAACAACACCAAAACATAAGATTCTCTTGTGCATATCAGAATATAGATTACTACGACTAATCATTTATGTTTGAATTTATTTATTTACTCTTTACATTCTTACTAAAAATACTATCTAATTCATCAATTGCTAAAAAATTATTATTATCGTCACTTAAAAAAAAAATGGCAAATTGTTAATTATTAGTTTATTAGAATGTTATGTTAGTTTTTTTTTCTTTCCACGACTTGAACTAGTCGCTTAAATTAATGACAGTTCATTATTTCAAAAATAAAGAAAAACACATAAAGTTGTGTTTGAACGGTGTTATTTTTAGTTCGGGATGGGAAGCGCATTGGAGACGCTATGCGGACAAGCTTTTGGAGCAGGAAAACTTGACATGTTAGGAATATACATGCAAAGATCGTGGTTAATTCTAAACGCCACCGCGGTTATTCTAAGTCTTCTCTACATTTTTGCGGATCCGCTTCTAAAGCTTATAGGTCAAACAATAGCAATATCAGAGGCGGCCGGGGTCTTTGCACTATGGATGATTCCTCAGCTCTTCGCTTACGCAATGAACTATCCAATTCAAAAGTTCTTGCAAGCCCAAAGTAAGATAATGGTTATGGCGTTGATTTCTGGGGTGGCATTGGTGGGACACACGTTCTTTAGTTGGCTCCTTATGTTGCGGCTGCAGTGGGGACTTGCGGGTGCCGCTGTGGTGCTTAATTCTTCTTGGTGGTTTATTGTGGTGGCTCAAATTGTTTACGTTTTGAGTGGGTCTTGTGGCGAAGCTTGGAATGGTTTTTCTTTTCAAGCCTTTCAGAATCTTTGGGGTTTTGTTCGTCTCTCACTTGCCTCTGCTGTTATGCTTTGGTTCGTTCACTTTTAACTTTCTCAAAAGTATATGCTATGATTATTACTATTGTTAAGATTTTTGCTTTCTTACAAATATTAATAATTTAATTGACGTACAATAAAACTAGCAAACACTATAAATAAAATGAAAAATGTTATTTTAATACATTTTTTAAAATAAAAATACAACAAACCAATATATTCGTGCTACTTTTTAACTTTTTTAATATTTTTTGCATGTTTTGAAAGTGTCGTATTTTTGTCCATAAAAATATTTTCTTATAACATAGCTCTAATAAAATTATACATACAATAATTTAACGATATTTCATGCACGCCATTAAAAAAATATATTTCATGTACGGTTGTTTTTTGAGATATTTTAAAAATTAATATTACCAAAGTTGACCTATAATTAGACCACCATGTAAAATTATTTTGTATCTTAATGAATTAATATCTTCTAACACAGACCAAAAAATGTAAATATGTTTTTTTCTCTCTAATAAAGGTAAATATGTAAAATCAAAAGACATCTAGATAATTCATAACAAAATAAATAAATAAATAAATAAATAAAAAACCATAAATTTTATATAAGTTTATTACTCCAACAAATTTTTTAATATTTGTAATTTTTGTTATGAGTCCAATAAGATTATTATTGTTTTTTTCTAGGTTATTATTTATTTATGAGTTTATGATGATGTTTTGGTTGTTATTGTCATGTCACGCAGCCTTGAAGTATGGTATTTTATGGCATTAATTCTATTCGCTGGATATCTGGAGAATGCAGAAGTTTCGGTTGATGCTTTGTCTATATGGTGAGTCCGTGAGTAAGTATGATGTGAGACCCCTTTAATTAAATATTACACTTCTTGCATTAATAGTACTATTTTTCAATGGATTTTCTTCACACGGTTCGATGAAAAATTTATAAAAATTTATTATTTAAAATACTTAAAAAATATCTGGAGTACTGGTTTTTTTTTAGAAAATCTGGAGTACTAGTTAGCAATATTTATTTTCAATTAGCAAAGCTCTTTTAAAAATAGGGTCATACTAACCTGGTGTCTTCGGAACATTGGTTAAAAAATTTAAAAAAAGAAAATTTTATATTAAATTTAACATTTTTTATAATTTTAAAGAGTTGAATTTACTTTTTTTAAACAGTGTCTGCAACACCGTTTAACATTTTCTTTAAAAATATCACCCCATGAATTATGGAGTAAAGTTCCTGAAATTTCTCACCCACTCACTCTAATTAATACAACTAACTGAAAATAAAGTATGGACCAGTTCTTTTTTGTTTTTTTTAGGGTATACAAGTATGGACCAGTTCTATCTCCATTTATTTATCTATCAATCATACCAGTACTCATAGTCCCACTATTCAACAATCACCATCTCATCCTCGTATAAATTAATGACCACTATCGTTTTATGCACACATAGTTGAGTTGATTTTTTAGTGTAAAATAAAAGCCATGTGGCTAAAATATCCATATAATATGATTTGTGCTAGCCATATGTGACATTATTAATCAATTGGAAAATTGTATTTTGTTGTTTGATTCAATGGATAATAATTTGACTCAAATTTTGCAAATCTCGTTTCATATAATATGATAGCATTAACCACAAACATCTATTTTTCAATGAAAAAAAAAATTATTAACTGAATTTAATTTAGAATTTAATTGTTGTGCACTATCGGTGTAAAAGTTTTTTACACATACATTGAAGTGTTGCCACATCATTTAATGAATGTGACAGATCATGTATTTTTAATTACCATACATGATGTGTCGATATATTATTGGACGTATGTGTAAAATAACTTTACACTAACGGTGCGTATAAATTAAATTCTTTAATTTATATTCACCAACTATATATATTATTTTTACAAATGTATTTAATCAAATAATGTCACGTAGCCATATGAAGAGATATTTTAAAAACTAATCTAAAAAAATTATACTATAATACAATTTGATTAAAGATATATGAGGAGATATTTTAAAAACTAATCTAAAAAACTAATCTCTTTAATAATTGTAAGTTGAAATTAAAAATTTATTTTGTGGGGATATTCCATTAATATAGACCCCACCTTGTTGCTCCATTAATATCGTCTCGTACGTGATTTTTTGACCCGATTACAAATATTGGAAATGTTTATACCCAAAAATAGAAATATGGGAAATATGTGATATGAGCTACCTGGTTTGGTGATGGTGGTGAGTATGTGAATCAACTTTAACATTGTCATCATCGAAAGAGAAAAAAGCTAGCTAGTTGCTAATTCATATAATATATTACTTGTTATTTTAAAATATAATATCATCTCTTTTAAAAATTGTAAATGCTAACATTAGCTAATTAAAATAAATCTTAACATTTATATGTACATGTTATCATTTTTATAGACTAATTGAAACTTTTTTATTACGACAACTAATTAAAGCGAAGTATAAAAATATTTTTTTGGAGTGTGTACATTAACTTTAAAAAAAATTAAAAATTACTCCCTCTATTCCTTTTTAATTGTTGTTTGAGAATCGTGTAACACTATTCATATAATCTACTTTAATTGTAATTTTTTTATTAATATATAGAAATAAATATTAGCATATAATAAGATGTTATTCAATTTGTCTCGGCAAATATTTTCAAAATATAAAATTTTCATAATTTTTTTTATAATAGACAATTAAAAATATTAGTGATCAAAGTTGTGCATTGACATGTGTGCAAAAATCTAAAACGAAAATTAAAAAGGAACGTATTTGTTAGCAAGACTTGTTGCAAAAAAAAAATTGTTAGCAAGACTGTTTAAAATTTAATTAGAATTTTAGAATTAAAAGGCTTAATGCTTTAGATTTTAGATCCAAAAGTGTGCCCAACCAAAAAATGAATCACATTATTTAGCTACAACAACTCCTCTATCTTTAGCTGCGTGATATTTGAAAATGAATTCAGTGCAGTGAGTAGATCTCAATTGTTTGATAAAATCATGTGGCTATAAAAATTTAAAATTTAAAATTTAGGTCACCTGATTTAGATCAAATTGTTTTTTTTTTTTTTTTTAAAAAGCCAAATGAATATATATAAAATAAAAAGAGTGGTTAAGCACAAAGTGTGCTTAACAAAAATAGTTTACACAAACAACAAGAGAATAAAAGTCTTAAGGCCATAACACTTGAGATCAAATTGTTATGATGACTCCAACCGCATCCAGTCACATCTCCTACCTGCATATAATCCACATCTGTGATATTTTTGCTCATTATGGACAATTTATTTTGTAATAAAAAAGTTACGGAAAAAAAAATAAAACCTTTGAACTTTAAAATATTTATATTTTTAAAATATTAAGGGGATTGAATCTGGAATCTTCATATTCAAAACATGCATTTTTATCATTGGTCAAACTTTTTGAAGTTTGTGGACATTATTATTTTGCACTTGAATTGTATATATAGAGATATTAAATACAAAAAAATTGGTTTTTATAATTTGACCCTCATGTAAGTAGTTTTTAATTTGCAGCGCAAACATATTGGGTTGGACTGTCATGGCATCTTTTGGAGTTAACGCAGCAGTAAGGTTTGTCTCATTAATCACAAATTGCTTCTGTCACTTCATACAAGTAATAAACAAATAGGTTAAGATCTTAAAGTTTAATTCATGAGGGATAGTAGAGTAGGTGTGACTAATAATCATTTATTATTATTATTATTATTATTATTATTATTATTATATCTATGAATAAAAAAGTTTGTTAGATCTAAACTTTCAAATCTCTCTAGACCCTAGTATTAATTATTTAAAATTGTAAAGACATAATTTCAAATATCTTACAAGATATGAATCTGGTATATATGTAGTCAGACTGCTTGTAGCCATGCAGTCAATGATTTGTAATTGTTTAACTAAAATTGAACTGTTTAAATTTTAGAATAAGTCTTTCATATAAAGTAAACAAAATATCTTAAGATTTAAATAGTTTAATCTTAATCAATCAGACAATATCATAATGCTTATTGTAGCTCGATTGCACCCCTTAACTTTTTATAGCTCATAGACCATATTACAAATTATTTGCAAGTTTACAAATCCAGCTAGACATGTTTTTATTTTATAGACATATCTAAAAATTCTCAATTTATTCAAAGGCCTTCGAAGTATTAAACATAATTTTTTAAGGAAAATGCTATAATTAAGTGCCCTAAAAACATTGCTTAAAATATCAAAAGAGATAGTTTTTGCATAAGTAAGAAATGATGTTCCTTTGACTTTGACATGTGTTAGACTGACATTTTTAAAAAAAACATTATTTTATGCATCCTATAACCAATGTCCTTAGATGACCTTTTTTTTATAATTAATTAGTGATGACAGGTTTAATATAGAATATATCTGCAATTTGCTCATTAAAATTAGTGACTAAAAATTTATTAGAAAGTGGAGTATAATGCAATATTTTATATGGGTTTGATTTAACATAATTTAAATTGTAATTAAAACTATATATGCAGTGTGAGAGTATCAAATGAATTGGGGGCATCTCATCCAAGATCAGCAAAATTCTCACTAGTGGTTGCAGTGATTACATCATTTCTCATTGGTCTCATGCTTTCATTGATTTTAATAATCTTCAGAAAAGAATATCCATTATTATTTTCAAATGATCCAGCAGTGAGAGAGGTAGTGGTTGAGCTTACACCAATGTTGGCATTATGCATTGTCATCAACAACATTCAGCCTGTTCTTTCAGGTGTTGCCATTGGGGCTGGGTGGCAATCAGCTGTTGCTTATGTAAATATTGCTTGTTACTATCTCTTTGGTATTCCTTTGGGCCTATTTTTTGGGTACTATCTTGACTTTGGTGTCTTGGTAAGCCTTCTTCTCTTCCTCTTTCTTTCATTTTAGTTAAAAATGTCACTAGAGCACTTTTTAAATTTTTAAAAAAAGGTAAATTTTATACTAAAAATAACATCTTTTATATTTTTAAGACGGGAATCCCTACTCGCCCATATTTTTGGGTATTAATTAAGCTTTTCCTTGCAGTGAGTACCTGAAGATTGTAAAACTTTGTGGCTTTGTCTGACACACCTTATGCTAGGCGCATAACTATCTTTTGGTTTAATATATTCCATTTTTTATTGAAATTTTTAATTTACTTGTAGTTTTTATTTCTCTCCACTATTGTAATTGGGTTAATTTTGGATGGATGATTTTCAGGGGATATGGTCTGGAATGCTGTCAGGGACCGTCCTACAAACTCTTGTTTTATTCTTCATGGTCTATAGAACTGACTGGAATAATGAGGTAAAAACATATTTAGTAGTAATTTTTTTTTGTGTGTGTGTGTGAATATTTAATTCTATTATTATAAAGGTTGTAAATATAGTAAATATATTATTTATTTATCTTTGACAAATTTTTAATGTAAATGACAGGCATCACTTGCGGAAGCAAGAATAAGCAAGTGGGGTGGGCATAATAAAGATTTGAAGATTAAAGATAATGAGAAGAATCATCAAGAAATATATGAAACTTCTGCAAATTCTAGCAGCTGCTAATTCAATTCATGCATTTATGTTTCCAGGAGAAATATTTAGTTTGGCAAAAAATCCAAATAAAATAAAAAATTTGAGCACCCACTCATAAATAAAAAAAATTAAAACATAAGAAGAATTAAATTATTTGATTAAATTATTTGTTTTATATTTAAAGAATTAAGTAATTTGATTAAATTATTTATTTTTTATTTGTATGTGCTTAAATTATTTTTAATTTAGGGTTGTGCCATCTAAGTGTTTCTCTGTTTTCAATTGTGAACCTATTAGTGTTATGATAGTAACTTTATTTCACTTTAATTTGTTCAAGTTTTAGAGAGGTCAGGTGTTGCTATTGTTCTTTGATCAAATCCTTCGCTAGTGTTTTGGGTATATTGGAGCTTTGGGTAGTTGTGAGTTTGGAGACCTTACAATTTTCTCGTGCTAGAATTGTATTTGAGAGGGTTTACAATTTTGATCCTTGTAAAAAAATTGTAATTGCAGTCGAGATGGTTTGCAATTTTGATCCTTCGCTAGTCCTGTTTTTTGGATGTGTCGGAGCCCGTGAGTGTTGGATGGCAGCAGGTCTGTCACAATTACTGGAAAATCAGGCGTACCAGCATGGGACAGTCGCAGATAGAGTATTTGGAATGTGTAAAAACGAGGACAATGCAATGATAGGGAGGGTAGCATCATTATTTTGGTGCATTTGACATAACCGAAACGACAAGATCTGAAGTGACAATATTCATTCACTAAGCCAAGTAAGAAGAATGGTGTTTGCTGTCTGGAATGAGTGGTTTACCGCTCATCAGTTGCGACGTCACAATATTGTTCCATTATGTAATGTTGATGTTGTTTTTGTAGCTGAGTACAGTATTACTTCTATGAGTCTTTGTTTTCGCCACAACAAAGGGCAATTCGTGGTTGGCTCGCTCAATGGCAGCAACCTGTTTATTCCATAATGGAAGGCGAAACATGGGCACTATTACATGCTATTAAAGAGGCTATACATCGTGGATTTGAGCGAGTTCAATTTGAAAGTGACTCAAAGTTGTTGGTTGACGCTATCCATTCGAGAAAACCGGACAATTCAGAATTTAATTTAATTGTTAACGGCATTATTCTTTTTATGTCATCTTATATATGTAAACTTTGAGGTCAAGTTTATTAGGAGGCAATTGAATTCGGTTGCTCATTATCTTGCTAGGGTGGCCAATTTTTGGGCTAGTTTCCATAGATTTGAGATTATTCCCCTATATATTGAACATTTAATAGTTAATGAAATGGATTAAGTTTGTTTGTTTAAAAGAAAAAAACATCTATGTATAGAAAAAAAACCAAAAAAATATAAGTTATTGTAACGATCATAATCAAGGTTGTCAGAACCGGGTTATCGAACCGGTGAGCTTACCGGTTCAAGGTTCAACTGGTTGAACCAGAGTTCAACCGGGTCGGACCGTTTTTAATTTTTTATATATATATATATATATATATATATATAAAACAATATTTCAATATCCAATGAATAAATATAATTTAAAAAAAGTAGTAGTTGTTGGAACAAAGTTCACATTGGTGTGTAAATTGAAAAAAAAATTTTGAGTCTCATATCGGATATTAGAACATACTAGTGTGTTGTAGCATACTAGTGTGTAATTTGAAGAAATAAATAAATTAAGTCTCGTATTTATTTATTTAATTAATGGTGATTTATTTTCCAACATTTTGTAACCGTTAATTTTATGGGAGAATAACTCCTATTTGATGACCACATTGTAAAACCTATGTTTTATTCACATTGATCTTGGCTGCCATTCAACCGTGAAAATACATAACTGAGCAAATAGAAGTCAGAGTTATTGGCGTGAGCATTTGGAACCGATGTCCTTCATAAATCATAAGGTTAGTGAGGATTTTGTATACTCTTGCCACATTCTACTTTTATTCTTTACCCGTTGAAAAGAATTTAATCAACGTGTATGTTGAAAACTTAAGAGTATATATGATAATGGTACATTATATATCACCATACTCTCAATTTAAGTTATTGTTTGAGAGAACCTTGGAGTTCTATGGAATTATCTATTTTAAGTTTTTTTTGTGTGGTGGATTCTTATAAATTTCCTTTTCTCTGTAAATTAAAATATCTTTTTAGAATTTAATTTAGGGATTCTAGTTAGAAATCCAATGATAAATTGTTCACTTATTCCACCGATGGATATGTTCCTAGAGTTGTGCTTGTTGTGTATTGTTGCTTGTTTTGTTCAATCGGAGGTTGGTTCTTTCCTTACTATAATATTGTTCTGTTTCTACTGATAAGCTATTAGCAGATAGCACTCACCGCAACACTATTGTTTTTGTAAATGATGATAGTTGAACTCATTTTATATATAAAAATGGGACGTTGAAATATTTAAATAAAGAGAAAACTTATTTGGTTTAAGGGTGATCAAAGTGTCACCGGTTCCTTCAAATTAAGCATGGTTTTTAGTACCAAAATCCATTTGATTTAAAATTGGTCTTAGTACCATATTATAATGACCTCAGTGTCATTATATTGATTGATATTGTAGTATCAATACGAGTGGTATCGTAGTACCGTTGACTCATAGATTGATATTGTAGTATCAATGTGGGAGGTATTGTAGTACCGATGAGTCATAGATTGATATCGGAGTATCAATTCGAATGGTATCGTAGTACCATTCAAGAAGGTGTATTCTTTGACCGATTTCTACCGTGCAGTAGTAAATCGGTATACAGTTGTAACTAGGCTGTTTTATCCTGGGGACTTCGTGGTTGATAGTCTGCTTGCACAATTTTGGGCAGTGCCGCGAAACATCTTAAAGAGAGCGACATAATCCGTGACTCAACCCAGTAATATCTTCGGTGGCTGAAAATTATTTTTAAGCGGTTTTTGAATCCGGTAACAACAGTAGTATAAAAGAAATATGTTGGATTTAGTATTTATGTGGGCTGTTTCATTTGTGTATGTTATTTTTGGTCCAAGCCTACTTCACCTCTTAACCCTAAAATGTTAGATATAAATAGAATTGAGAAACAAATCTTTCTCAAAACAACAACAGCAGCCTACTGTAAAAAAAAAAAAACAGAAGGCACACTCCGCCACATTCTCTCAAGTTTCATCTCCAATTTCTTTCTATATTCTCTCAATACTCATCTCTTTTGATTGATTGATAATTTGTTTATTCTTCTTCTTCTTTTTGTAGTATGTTTGTGTACATAATGAAATCCGTCTAGAGTACCAATATTTACTCACCATGGATAACAATCTAAAGATTTCAAATTCAACAAAATGAATATTTCATCCATGTAATCCAGACTCTTGCTAAGTTAATTGCAAATCAATCTTGGATATATAAAAGTCTTCATAAATTATTAAACAAATCATAAAATTATAGCAGTGTTTGATTTGTTTCTTATTTCCTTTTCGCTATTTGTTTTTATCATTTGGTTTTTATCATTTAAAAAAGATTAACTTAAAACCAGTAAAAAAACCTGAACCGTCAAGCCGTGTGACCCGGCCGGTTCACCGGTTTTTTCCGGTTATGCGCCGGTTCAAACGATTTTTCACCGGTTCTTTTGCTGACAGTTTTTCAGACCTAACCGGACCGCTTGGATGGCCGGTTCCCAATCCGACCGACCGGTCCGGTCCGGTTCTGACAACAATGATCATAATCTTAATATTTATTTTCAACTACTTATCCTAATATTTATTTTCTGTTACTTATCATAATCTTAATCTTGTAACGATCTCTCATCCTAATCTTAATATGAATGTTGAGCTACATTGTTTTTTTTTTAAATCAAGTTGAGCTACATTGTTTTTTTTTTTTTTTGACCAAAAGAAACTTAGAGCATTTCATTAATAAGAATATGATGAATACATGTGGGTATCTCAATGAAAATATGGAAACTAGATAAGGATGTGGCCACTCTTGCCAACACATGAGCAACCTCATTGGCTTGTCTCCGAATAAACTCGACACGAGAGTTTGAAAAAAAAGAAGTATGTAACCTTTGACAATCTTTGATAACATCACCTAGCTCAGACAAATCTTCTTTACTACTGTGAAATTTGGTAACAACAGTTTAAGAATCAAGTTCAAAATCCACATTTTCCAACTGTAGCTCATGTATCCAGTTAATAGCATGGAATAACCCCAAGGCTTCTCCCAAATCAACTTCATGTATAGGTGTGAAACACTCCGTTTTGGCGAGGACGAACCTACCTTGATCATCTCTTATACACATACCTATTCCCACCTTGTTACGATTTGTGGAAAATGACGCGTCAATGTTGCATTTGAATCTACCAGCACTTGGTTTAATCCAAACAGGTGTTGTTTGCGGTTGATGCTGGCCTGTTCGCGTGTTCCTATTTGTCGCGGTGATTTTTGGATATCGAGTTATTAATTAACTTCGAATCGCAATTTGATATTTCACCACCGATCTTTAATTTATCCGAGGGAAAGGGAAAAAGTTCGAAAAAACCTATTTTTAAGAGAACAAGGTTCGGGGGTTGGTTATACGAAGGGAAGGTATTAGCACCCTAAGTATCTATAGTACTCTATAGGAACCTCTTGTTTTTATTTCTATCTATGCGCTTTATTTTAATTTGTTTGTAAAAAAAGGTATAAGTGTGAGAATGTAAAGTGATGATAAAAAATGCTTAAAGAATAAAAATGTAGAAAAATGTTTTTGTTGATTTTATTGATTGGAGAGATAAATCTCATGCCTACGTACCCGAGGGATCAAACCACCGTAGTTCGGGATAAAAAGACGAGTAAATTTGTATGTTTGATTTTAAAGTTTTGAGAAATGGTTTTGAAAATGGTTTTAAAATACCAAAAGCCAAAAATGGCAAAATGTGAGTTTGATCGATGTTAATTTGTGAAGAAAGTCTATATGGTTAAGTTGATTGAAGTTTGATTATGAAAATAAGACGCGGACACTTGGTTTAAAATCCAAGGTTTGTTGAGAAAATGTTTGAAGTGATAAAAGACACTTGGTTTAAAATCCAAGGTTTATGCATGATTAATGATGTATGAATGAAGAAAATGCACTTGGTTTAAAATCCAAGGTTTTAGGCGAGAAAAAGGACACTTGGGTTAAAGTCCAAAGTTTTAGCGATAAAAGAAGCCATTGGTTTAAAGTCCAAGGCACTTGGTTTAAAATCCAAGTTCGCGATAATAAAAAAGGACACTTGGGTTAAAATCCAAGGTTTTAACGAAAAAAGACGCCGTTGGTTTAAAATCCAAGGCACTTGGTTTAAAATCCAAGTTCGCGGCAAAAAAAACACTCGGGTTAAAATCCGAGGTTTTCGCGGTAAAAAGAAACGTTTGGTTTAAAGTCCAAAGTTTGAAAAGTGTATGATGACAAAATGTTTTTTTATGCTTGATGATATGTGAAAATGAACTGTGTTGATTGTTTTTGAAAGAGGTTTTGACCTTATTTTTGAGAATAAAATGATTGACTATTTTTGAAGAGGTGTTGACCTCATTTTTGAGAATAACATGACTAACTATTTGATTGGTATGTTGGGTTAAAATAAAAAAGGTAGCGCTAAAATTAATAACGTCGCAATAGGCAAAATAAGCGCGAAGACGATCCGTAATGATATTTTGATCAGAACGGTGTCTTTTCCCTCGGAATTAATATGCTAACGTTTTTGCGGAAAGCGATAAATAAATATGCATGAGATGCAATTTTTTCATTTATAGTGTACATTTGTCCCTAATTACATTCTAAGGTATTTACTAAAAATAAATATGGAATGAATGCAACATGATGCTATGCAATTTAATTTAAATTTACATCAAGTCCTAAAAAATACAATCTAATGTCTTTACAAATAAACAATTAATTATGCAAAAATAAAATAAAAAACAGAAGGGGGTGCAAATATGAATATAAACAGAAAGGGGGTGAAAAAAGTAAATCTGGGCCCAAGCCCAACTGGGGGGCGTGGCCCAGAGGGGAGGTGTATGAAGTAAAACGCAAATCAGATCAGAGCCGTCTGATTGATCAGACAGCTCTGATTTGATCAAAGAAATAAAGGATCAGGGACGTTAGATTTAGATCAGAGGGCCATAGGCGCGCAGGTGCACCATAAGACTGTGCACCTGCGCGCACAGGATCGTAAGCAGATTATATATATACAAAATAAAACCCTAAAAACAGAGATTCCTTCTTCTCTCTTTCTCTCACGGCCGCCGGCCTTTCTTCCCCCTCATCTCTCAAACTCGGCCATGGCTTCTATCTTCTTCCTCTCCATCTTCTCCGTTTTTCTCTCTCTCTGCTTCTCTCTGTTCTGTTCTAATCTCCATCCATTTTTTAAAAGAAAACAACTTATACACACAAGATCATCTCCTAATACTCAAATCTCATTCAAATCGAACAATAAACAGAAAAGAGATGGCGAAAAAACCTTCTCCTTCTTCTTTCTTCTTCTCGTCTGTTTTCTTCTTGATTTCGTTTTGTCTTTGTTCGATTCGGTCTCGATCTCGTTTCCGTTCTTTGATTCGGTTTTTGTTGATGAATTTTGGTTTCGGTTTTGGATTTGGCTTGGATGGTTTGATTCGTGTGATTGTGACGATGGGTTTTCTGATCTGGGTTTGTAAGGATGCTGCTTCTGTGATTCTGTTATTTGATTTTGGTTGTTTTTGATTCGATGATGATGGAAATTTAATGGTGATAATTGTTGCGGTTTGGGGTTTTATTTATGATTTGATGAAGGTTTCTGGGTACTGGTTTTTGAATGATGAATGAAGATGATTCTGTTTTTCTGGGTTTGGATTGTTAGAGGATGATGAACAGATGGTGAAATTGTTTGAGTTTCTGGGTTTTTTATTTTTTGTTGTAATTTTGATTTTTTTGTTTGATTTGGATTCAAAGAAAGAAGCTGCGGCTGAGGAAAAATTCCCCCTTTGGAAACTGTGCACAGTACAGTATAAATACTGTGTCAGATGTTTAGGGTTTGCAGATAAAAAATACCACATTTGGACAAAATTGCCCCTTTGGGCTGGGACAAAAAACACCTGATCTGGACTTTGGCAAATTTGACAAAAACACCCAAAAATAATAAAAAACGAAAATAATAATAAAAATGGCAAAAAGACTTAAAAGATGAAAACAGATAAAAAAAACAAGTTAAATAATAATCAAAAATAAAAATATATGATAAAATAAAAACTAAAATAATAATAAAATAGAAACAAAAAGAACCAAAAAATGAGGTATTTTAAAATACCTCTCTGCCGAAATTTCGTCAGAAACGAACAAAGAAAAATCCGTTGTAAAAAGTCGCATAAAAGCGATTGGTCAAAAAATGGGGTATGACAGATGCCCCTATTTAAGTTTCTTCCATCGGAGATAAAAAGAAAAAGATGATTTTTTGATGATATTTTTGTTTTGGTTCGACGGTGGAAGAGACTTAAATACAGAGTACACCATTTTTTGACCGGATTGAACTATAAAATGTCATGATATGATGTTATGTTATGAATGTTATGCTTATGAGTGTTATATTTACAAAGTGTTTGAATGTAATGAAGATTATTTGACAGGGGTAATGAAGATTATTTGACAGGGGTAACGAAGACAGACAGAAAGCGATAAAGTCCTGTGTGCAGACATAAGCAGTAAAGTCCTGTGTGCGGACATAAGCAGATAAAATCCTGTGTACGGACATAAGTAAAGACAGAAAGCAGTAAAGTCCTGTGTGCGGACATAAGCAGATAAAATCCTGTGTACGGACATAAGTAAAGACAGAAAGCAGTAAAGTCCTGTGTGCGGACATAAGCAGATAAAGTCCTGTGTACGGACAGAAGTAAAGACGGTGTCCACCAACATTGTGGGATGGTAAGGACAAGTAAAGGCAGTGTCTACCAACTTTGTGGGATGGTAAGGACACACCGAGGAAATAAATTGTCTGCTGACATTGTGGGAGAGCGAGACATGACAAGAATGTGTATTTGTCTGGACCAGACACACGGGAGATGACTTCTTTTGGGGAAATGAACTGTAAGTTTGCAGTTGATTGTTTGCAAAATCTGCTACTTGGAATATGAATGATGGAGACATCTCTGGACCAGACTCACTGGGGATGACTCTCTTTTTTTTTTTTTGTGATGTGTGATTGATGTAGACATCTCTGGACCAGATACACTGGGGATGACTCTTTTGTGATGAATTGAAGCAAGACACATGATGGTCAATGCTGTATGTGTGAATGATTTTGTGTGCATGTTGCATGCGAATATGAATGTATGTACGTATGTATGATTGTAAGTATGTATATGTAAATGATTATATGTATGTATGTATGTATGTATGTATATGTGAATGATTGTATTTGTATGATTGAATGATATTTGTACATGACTGGATGAGACAAAAGGTTTAAACAGGTAAGATGAGCATTGGGCCGACGTATCCGTACAACCACTCGGTAGTTTCTCCGCTGGGGACAGCATCCTTATAGGTGAAATAAATCAGATCCTCGGGATAAAACCCGGCATAGTATGTAAGAATGATTGCTTCTTGGGGTAAAACCCATTGGACGGAAGTTTGGCAGAAGTCGCCGTTTTGTACATTGAAATTGAATATTTTCTCATGGTCTTGTTTCGACAGTCATGCTTTTGTTTTTTCTCTTTTTTTTTGAAATCCCTAACTTTTGCCTGGATCGCCCTTTCAGGTTTTCAATCCACCGGGAATATATATCTCTTTTTTTTTGTTTTGCCCCTAATTTTTGCCTGGACCGCCCTTTCGGGTTTTCAATCCACCGGGACGCTCGTTTTTTGCCTAAGCCGCCCTTTCGGGTTTTCAACTTAGCGAGCTGTTCTTTTTTTGCTATTTTTTCTCTCTTTTTTTTTTGATAGAAAGAAACAAGACCGATGTGCTGATGCGCAAACTTCTCCAAGAGATGCCATTTGCTGATGATATGCAAACTTCAAAGAGATGCCATTTGCTGATGAATGAGCCTTCCAAAACGGGTCTCAGCTTTTTCTTTCACTGGGGAAAAGAAAATCATACAAGCTTCTTAATGATAACCACTTGCTGGAGATTACCGGAGAGAAATCAAATTCAGTATTCAATGGAGGAATGTTGGATCATATGCTCAAAATATTGTAGTAACACACATGTCCATAAGAACCCAAAATATCAACTCGATGATTATTGGCTCAAGGAGGAAGAAACATAACAACTATCTTGGCAGATCTGGACTTCCCCTGGAAACCACTTCAGATGCCCCAAGTAAGTGAAACCTTGACTTTGAATCTTTGAAGTGTATGCCCCTGTATGTAAATTATTGCCCCTGATTGGCAGGTTCCTGATGTAATTTGCCCCAAGTTAGGAGCGCTTCAAATTGATTCGTCCTTGATTATACCATTTGATTGAATTTCTTTGATGCCAAATATAAATTTGTAAACAAAATTGTTTCTTTTGAAAAATGTTTCTGATGTAATGTACATGCAAGTTTTGGAATCGTGAAAATTTATGTAAAACACATGTGGTGTGTGCAAAAGATAGTTACTCAACGAACAGGTGGAGTCAGTTTTAACAATAATTTTGCTGATTATTCTTTCAAAGTAAACCTAGCTTCAATTAGGTCCTTTGAGGGTTATAACGTGGCCTGGTTCATGGTTATGAAAGAAAAGATTATTAGGCTCAAAATTTCTGTTTTAACCCACCCACTCTTCTTTGATGTCCTTCATTCCTATATTTAATTAATTCATCAGACATGCTTTGGTTGACAAGAGGATTTTTGACAATGATGTTTGAGGTTGACGCTTTGGTCGAAGTTTTGATGAGATTCTTGAAGTGACAGTCACTTTTCATTCACAAGCTTATTTTCAACATTTGTGCTCTTAATCCCTTATTTTTGCATGGACCAATTCTTTTGGATTTTGTGGTCCATCGGGATGCCCTGACATTTTGCCTAAGTCTTTTCACCTAGCGGGCTTTTTGTTGTTGTTTTTGTTTGCGTTTTTTTTTTTTAGGACAACTGTGACTGCCACATGCTATTGTGAGTTTTGTCTACTCATGACTTCCTCTATCTCGACAGATTTATCCTCTTGTATTGGAATGTGTCATTGAATTAATTGAAAGACTACCCTGCCCCGGGTTAAGATTAAGGGTTTTTTTTGTATAGAAAGAACACCAACTTCTGGCTCAAAAGGGTTGACTACGGATTATCTCCTTATTTCTCCGGTGTTTGGGAAGTGAAACAATGCCTTACATCATCAACCGGGTCTTACTAATGAAAGCACATATCAGCAATTTTAAACATTTAATTTACATCATTCTCACCTCAAGTTTGTAAAAAGTGAAATAAAATAAAAAAACACTGTCAATTATGATGGCACAAGAAAAGAGTGAATACGAATGGATGGATTCCAAATTATGCATGCTTATTGTTTAAAAATTTTAATTAAAAGATACAACTTTAAAATGCAAATAAATGCTTGGCAAGAAAGAAATTGCAATTGAAAATAAAAGGCCTAGCGATCCTAGGGACAAATTTCTTAATAATCCTTGAAAATGACAGAGGACCCATGATTAAGCTGAGGATGAACTTTGAACATTAGGGTTCTCATCCTTGAAAGATAGCATATTGTTACGGATTAAATCCTGAACAGCTTTCTTGAGAGGATAGCAACGCTCTACATCATGGCCAGGGGCCCCTTGATGGAAGGCACAAGTTAAATCACTGCGGTACCAGGGAGGTAGTACTGCTGGCACAGGGGGAGGTGGCCTTGTCTGAACAAAATTTTTAGCAAGTAAGGCAGGGAGCAGGTCGGCATATTTCACAGGTATGGGGTCAAATGGTTGATTTTTCTGAGCACGGTTATGATTGAATGATTGTTGGGGAGATGGTAGGTGATGAGATTGTGGGTATTGTGTTGGTAGTGCTATGGCTGCAATATGTGGATAAGCTGGGTTTCTCAAATGAGGTCCTCCCTGAGCCTCCATGCCAACTTCAGATTCTTGCTTCTCTGAAAAGTTATTGCCATATCTCTTGGCGGTATTAGTCAGAGTTTTCTCTCTTGTCAACCGTCCCTGACGGACTCCTTCTTCTAAGCACATTCCCATTTCCACCATTTCGGTGAAGCTTCTTGACACGACACCAACCATTTTCTCATAGAAGAATGGGCTCAGAGTATGCAAAAACAACTTACACAATTCTTTCTCTTCCACCGGAGGACGAATCTGAGCAGCAAGCTCCCTCCATCTTTGAGCATACTCCTTAAAAGACTCCCTATCTTTTTGTGCCAAAGCCCGCAACTCATCCCTATCAGGGGCCAGATATGAATTGTAATTGTACTGCCGAATGAAAGCACTAGCCAGATCATTAAAGGAACTGACGTTAGCCCTATCAAGGTCCATGTACCACCTCAGAGCTGCACCGGTCAGACTGTCTTGAAAATAATGGATCAACAACTTGTCATTACTTGTTTGAGTAGACATCTTTCTAGCATACATTATCAAGTGAGCCTTGGGACAAGTACTCCCTTTATACTTCTCAAAATCTGGGACTTTGAATTTATGTGGGACCACAACGTCAGGGACCAAACATAGTTCATGCGCGCCTTGTCCGAACAAATCCTTTCCCCTGAGAGCCCTCATCTCTTTTTGCATCTCATCATATTTGATCTGTAAGTCATCCATCCTATCATAACCTCCTACACTTTCAGCATGAAAGATGGGCATCTGAGTTTGCTGGGTAGTATGAACCAAAGGTGCAGAAACCTGAGGAAGTGTACTGCCGAGCTGAGGAATAGGCACATGACGTGATTCTGCCCCTAGAAAGCCGACTGGCATGCCCCACGGGTAACCTTCAGGCATGACAAACTGAGGAGCGCCAAGAGGCGCAGATGCAATAGGAGGAGGTATAAAGGTACTGCTAGACTGAGATACCGAAGCTATCGCCTGATTCTGGGTAGCCATCAAAGATGCCAACATGCTAGTCAACTTCTCAATTTCCGTTTGCATGGTTGTCACCTGTACACGGAGCATATGATTTTCTTCCTCAAAATTGTCCATCTTGTTTCTCAACCTGAACCGAGTATTTTAGACACGAGTTGGTTTGTACTGAATACGCCGAGCCACTTTTTACTGAGGTAGAGAGAACAGGAAAATATGAGACTTGAGTTTGGAAACTTATGAATGTAGTATGATGCATGATGTGTTTATGCTAAAATATACAATGTTTTTTTTTTTTTATCGAAAGACTTATCTCAAATTGGTTTTAAACATTTAGATATGGATTTTGTTAGGAGAAAAGAAGATGAAAAGAGAAAGATTTATTATGTGTCATTTGAAATGAATATTCTCTACAATGTTTACAAAAAAATTTGTTTAAGTCCTTCGACATTGGATGAATAAAGATTTATGAATGAGTGCATGCATGCATGATGCGGAAAACATGGTGGGGTTAAAGTATAATGTTGGAGTCAAAGGTGAAACCCTCCCATATGGTATGTACTAGGGTTCATATGTACCTGCATCACGGGTTCTAATAAGTTCCCAAAGTCATCAACCGTCTTTCGAACATCACCGGCTTACGGAACTAATTCCCGGTCCAACAATATTCTCAAAACAATCTCGTTTGAGTGTAGTCTCGCGTATCGACTAATCCCAAGACCATTCTTGGTTAGCCACCGCACTACGCCCTAAAAGGCCAAGATGGGTTAATGTGATTCTAAGGTTCTCAGCTTCTCGGGACACTCACATTGATAAGTAATAACGCCGACACGACTATTCATGTCAACAGAGTACTACTATCATGAGACCTCCACTGAGCGGGATTATATCACATGCATCGGGGTCTAAGACTATTCTTAGCCCAATACTTTGATTATACCCCATCCTATCTTATTGTTTCTCTCAAGCCCGGGTTAGGACTTATCTCACTACTCAAGACAAACCCAAATATATACAAATATTTACAAATAAAAGAATAAAAGCGCGAAGATAGTAATTTAAACAAGTTAGGTTCAACCCGCTTAGTTGTCCCCAGTGAAGTCGCCATTTCTGTCGCGGTGATTTTTGGATATCGAGTTATTAATTAACTTCGAATCGCAATTTGATATTTCACCACCGATCTTTAATTTATCCGAGGGAAAGGGAAAAAGTTCGAAAAAACCTATTTTTAAGAGAACAAGGTTCGGGGGTTGGTTATACGAAGGGAAGGTATTAGCACCCTAAGTATCTATAGTACTCTATAGGAACCTCTTGTTTTTATTTCTATCTATGCGCTTTATTTTAATTTGTTTGTAAAAAAAGGTATAAGTGTGAGAATGTAAAGTGATGATAAAAAATGCTTAAAGAATAAAAATGTAGAAAAATGTTTTTGTTGATTTTATTGATTGGAGAGATAAATCTCATGCCTACGTACCCGAGGGATCAAACCACCGTAGTTCGGGATAAAAAGACGAGTAAATTTGTATGTTTGATTTTAAAGTTTTGAGAAATGGTTTTGAAAATGGTTTTAAAATACCAAAAGCCAAAAATGGCAAAATGTGAGTTTGATCGATGTTAATTTGTGAAGAAAGTCTATATGGTTAAGTTGATTGAAGTTTGATTATGAAAATAAGACGCGGACACTTGGTTTAAAATCCAAGGTTTGTTGAGAAAATGTTTGAAGTGATAAAAGACACTTGGTTTAAAATCCAAGGTTTATGCATGATTAATGATGTATGAATGAAGAAAATGCACTTGGTTTAAAATCCAAGGTTTTAGGCGAGAAAAAGGACACTTGGGTTAAAGTCCAAAGTTTTAGCGATAAAAGAAGCCATTGGTTTAAAGTCCAAGGCACTTGGTTTAAAATCCAAGTTCGCGATAATAAAAAAGGACACTTGGGTTAAAATCCAAGGTTTTAACGAAAAAAGACGCCGTTGGTTTAAAATCCAAGGCACTTGGTTTAAAATCCAAGTTCGCGGCAAAAAAAACACTCGGGTTAAAATCCGAGGTTTTCGCGGTAAAAAGAAACGTTTGGTTTAAAGTCCAAAGTTTGAAAAGTGTATGATGACAAAATGTTTTTTTATGCTTGATGATATGTGAAAATGAACTGTGTTGATTGTTTTTGAAAGAGGTTTTGACCTTATTTTTGAGAATAAAATGATTGACTATTTTTGAAGAGGTGTTGACCTCATTTTTGAGAATAACATGACTAACTATTTGATTGGTATGTTGGGTTAAAATAAAAAAGGTAGCGCTAAAATTAATAACGTCGCAATAGGCAAAATAAGCGCGAAGACGATCCGTAATGATATTTTGATCAGAACGGTGTCTTTTCCCTCGGAATTAATATGCTAACGTTTTTGCGGAAAGCGATAAATAAATATGCATGAGATGCAATTTTTTCATTTATAGTGTACATTTGTCCCTAATTACATTCTAAGGTATTTACTAAAAATAAATATGGAATGAATGCAACATGATGCTATGCAATTTAATTTAAATTTACATCAAGTCCTAAAAAATACAATCTAATGTCTTTACAAATAAACAATTAATTATGCAAAAATAAAATAAAAAACAGAAGGGGGTGCAAATATGAATATAAACAGAAAGGGGGTGAAAAAAGTAAATCTGGGCCCAAGCCCAACTGGGGGGCGTGGCCCAGAGGGGAGGTGTATGAAGTAAAACGCAAATCAGATCAGAGCCGTCTGATTGATCAGACAGCTCTGATTTGATCAAAGAAATAAAGGATCAGGGACGTTAGATTTAGATCAGAGGGCCATAGGCGCGCAGGTGCACCATAAGACTGTGCACCTGCGCGCACAGGATCGTAAGCAGATTATATATATACAAAATAAAACCCTAAAAACAGAGATTCCTTCTTCTCTCTTTCTCTCACGGCCGCCGGCCTTTCTTCCCCCCATCTCTCAAACTCGGCCATGGCTTCTATCTTCTTCCTCT
Organism: Trifolium subterraneum; assembly: GCA_951799995.1. Taxonomy (NCBI): domain Eukaryota; kingdom Viridiplantae; phylum Streptophyta; class Magnoliopsida; order Fabales; family Fabaceae; genus Trifolium; species Trifolium subterraneum. The sequence continues at coordinate 16,188,733 of OX637464.1, read as the reverse complement.
CCATCTTCTCCGTTTTTCTCTCTCTCTGCTTCTCTCTGTTCTGTTCTAATCTCCATCCATTTTTTAAAAGAAAACAACTTATACACACAAGATCATCTCCTAATACTCAAATCTCATTCAAATCGAACAATAAACAGAAAAGAGATGGCGAAAAAACCTTCTCCTTCTTCTTTCTTCTTCTCGTCTGTTTTCTTCTTGATTTCGTTTTGTCTTTGTTCGATTCGGTCTCGATCTCGTTTCCGTTCTTTGATTCGGTTTTTGTTGATGAATTTTGGTTTCGGTTTTGGATTTGGCTTGGATGGTTTGATTCGTGTGATTGTGACGATGGGTTTTCTGATCTGGGTTTGTAAGGATGCTGCTTCTGTGATTCTGTTATTTGATTTTGGTTGTTTTTGATTCGATGATGATGGAAATTTAATGGTGATAATTGTTGCGGTTTGGGGTTTTATTTATGATTTGATGAAGGTTTCTGGGTACTGGTTTTTGAATGATGAATGAAGATGATTCTGTTTTTCTGGGTTTGGATTGTTAGAGGATGATGAACAGATGGTGAAATTGTTTGAGTTTCTGGGTTTTTTATTTTTTGTTGTAATTTTGATTTTTTTGTTTGATTTGGATTCAAAGAAAGAAGCTGCGGCTGAGGAAAAATTCCCCCTTTGGAAACTGTGCACAGTACAGTATAAATACTGTGTCAGATGTTTAGGGTTTGCAGATAAAAAATACCACATTTGGACAAAATTGCCCCTTTGGGCTGGGACAAAAAACACCTGATCTGGACTTTGGCAAATTTGACAAAAACACCCAAAAATAATAAAAAACGAAAATAATAATAAAAATGGCAAAAAGACTTAAAAGATGAAAACAGATAAAAAAAACAAGTTAAATAATAATCAAAAATAAAAATATATGATAAAATAAAAACTAAAATAATAATAAAATAGAAACAAAAAGAACCAAAAAATGAGGTATTTTAAAATACCTCTCTGCCGAAATTTCGTCAGAAACGAACAAAGAAAAATCCGTTGTAAAAAGTCGCATAAAAGCGATTGGTCAAAAAATGGGGTATGACACTATTATTTTGAGCTTCTTTCCATGCTTTTATCATATCCATAGCGCGTGTGATTACTACATGAACAGGTTCCAAATTGTTGCGCCATATCTTGTTATTCCTTTGTTGCCATATACTCCAAAGTAAAGCCATAAAAGTTGAGCATTGTTCTTCTGTCAGTACCTGCAAAATAGAAAAAACCAGTTCTACCAGAGTAACATTATCATGGATCTGCTGTTGTAAAATTCCCCACCATCCTACTTGCTGCCAGATTTGGATGCTATTTATACAAGAGAAAAATAAATGCATATTGTCTTCTAAATCAACTTCACACATCGCACATTCACTAGAACAATTGAGACCTCTTTGATTGAGATGCGCTCTAGTCGGGACACAATTCCTGCATAACCTCCAAATAAATTTTTTAATTTTCGGAGGAGCTTTAGCTTTCCAAACTAAAGACCATTGACCCGGTGCCGTAAGATGTGATGTGTCAATAGCATCCTCAACGCAATATCTATACGCACTTTTAACAGAATAAATGCCATTTTTCTCATACCTCCACATGATCTTATCAGTAGCAACAAAATTGATAAGAGGGGTTTTCAGAATCCTAGTAGCAGTATCATCCTCGAATATGTCATGAATAAGTTGAGTATTCCAACACTTCACATTATCCAACAACAGGTCTGAAATTGTCATATTCTCCATCATCCAATCCACATTCAAAGGCTTTCTAATAATTGAACCATCAGAGAGCCATCTATTGTCCCAAATTGGGATGGTATGGCCAGTGCCAATATTCCACTTATAACCGCTCCGTACCACAAATTTAGCACTAAAAATGCTTCTCCAAACGTAACTTGGGTTGTGTCCAATACTTGAATTAAGGAAATCACTACGAGGAAAGTATTTAGCTTTGAAGAGTCTCGTGATTAAATTACCTGGGTTGGTGAGTAGTTTCCAGGCCTGCTTACCAAGCATTGCATAATTAAAAGCAGCGATACTTTTAAAGCCCAAGCCACCTGCATTTTTGTGCATAGCGAGGCATTCCCATGATAGCCAATGAATTCCTTTGGATTGTTCTTTGTTATGACCCCACCAAAAGGAGTTCATCATCTTCTCAATTTCATCGATTAACGAGTGAGGAATTAGGAAGATACTCATAATGTAAGATGGAATGGATTGAAGCACCGAGTTAATCATAATTTCTCGTCCTGCTTGAGATAGACATCTGCTACTCCATGAATTGATTTTTTTCCATATCCTATCTTTGATGAATTTAAATGTATATTTCCTGCTTCTGCCTACCATGGGCGGTAGACCCAGATATTTTCCTGTGCCCAAAACTTGCTGAACTCCTAAGATATGAGAAACTGCGTCTTTAATAGGGACTGATGTATTTCTGCTGAAGAAAATCTCAGATTTCTGCATATTGATGGCTTGACCAGAGGCTTGTTCATAAATAGTAAGGATATTTTGCAAAACAAGAGCTTCACGCTCAGCTGCTCTGAAAAAAAGGAAGCAATCATCTGTGAAGAGAAGATGTGATATAATGGGAGCATTCCTACAAATTTTAACTCCATGTAAGTCACCTCGATCTTCTGCTTTTTTAATTAATGCTGAGAGCCCTTCTGCACAAAGAATAAATAAATAGGGTGATAGTGGATCTCCCTGTCGTAAGCCTTTTCCCGGGACAATGGGACCAATTGTACTGCCATTAAAGATCACCGAGTAATCAACTGTTTCAACACAAAGCATTATCCAAGATATCCATTGCTGGGAAAAACCCATGGTGTACATATCATCTCGAAGATAATCCCAATCTAACCGATCGTAAGCCTTACTGATGTCAAGCTTTAGAGCTACCTCACCTTGCTTACCTCGAGTTTTAGATTTCATATAATGAACCAGTTCAATAGCAGCCATAGCATTATCAAGAATCGATCGACCTGGAACAAACGCAGATTGGTTCTCCGATATGCATTTATGAAGCACCCTTTTCAGCCTGTTAGCAAGTACTTTTGCCACTACCTTATAAAGGACATTACATAATGCAATTGGTCTCCAATCCTTCATAGAAGTCTGACTATCACCTTTAGGAATTAGAGCAATATTTGTTGAGTTTAAGTTAGGAGGAAAGACTCCAGTTTCTAGCCAAGAACAACCGGCTACAAACACTTCATGTCCGCATACATCCCAAAAATGATTAAAAATCCTGGACTATAACCATCCGGCCCGGGACATTTATCTGCTTGCATAGAGAAAACAGCGTCTTTAAACTCATCAATAGAAAATTGTGCAGTCAAAGAAGCATTGTCATCGTTGGTAATTGAGGGAGTTAAAGCATTCAACACCACATCTCGAGAACTGTTCTGTTTTTGGAACAGAGTTAAGAAATAATCTCTAGCAATAGCTGCCATACCTTCTTGCGATCGACAAACAGTACCATTTGCGTTTGTTAAAACTTCAATTTTGTTGACTTTTTTCCTAGCAGTAGCAGCAGCATGGAAAAATTTAGTATTTAAATCTCCTTCTTTGTACCAGAAAATTTTGGCTCTTTGTCTCCAAAAAATATCATCTTGAGTAAGAAGAGAGGAAAGTTTTTTCTTCAGATCATTAAAGTATTGGACATTAGAGCTATCCACATGATCACGAAGTTGCTCCAATTGTTTGTGATGCCAATCGATTTCCTTCCTCAAGCTGTGAAAATTCTGCTTGCTCCATCTGAGCATTGTTATTTGAATTATTTGTTTTGTATCTTAATAATAATATGTACCGATCACTCATCATAATCATAATTATTTTTATTTTTTAAATTTTTTGTTTGTTTGACAATACATTGAATAAATGGTAAAAATAAATTGAAAAAAAATAAAAATGCAAGGCAATCATAATATCATTTTTTTTAACAATAGATTCCATAAATATGGAAAAAAAAAAAAAAGCAACGATAGATTCAATATTTTGTTGTCGATGGGAATGGAACTGTAGAACTGATTCATTATTAACATATTTTCATAGATGATTCGTTTCACCGTGGCCTTTTTTTTTTTTTTTGATAAGTCACCGTGGCCCTTTAAATGCTTACGCCATTGAAATATAAATCTTGCAATTTTTTCTGTTAGTTATGTTAAAAAACATCCCATATATGTTGTGTATCCTTAACTTTCCATATCAGATAAGAAGAATGAAAACAAAATAGTCAATGTCGCTAAACATGAGAGAACATGTTCTGACAATCAACATGCATTTATACCTTTTGCATTTGACACGTTTGGTTTCCTAGCACCAGATGCTGTGAATATTTTGCAAAGAATTCAAAGAGTTATGCATAGCAATATAGTGTCTCCTAGGTCTGTAGATGTAGTATTTAAGAGATTTGGTTTTGCGATCCAAAAAGGGTTAGCGGCGCAGCTTGTTGCCCGTTTGCCTTCTATCCAAGTGTAATTAGCTTATATATATATATATATATATATATATATATATATATATATATATAAAGAGCAACATTGATTACTCTAGGTTTTTTTATGTACATCAAGGTTTGTTTTTTCCACTTCTTTAACTTTAGTGTGAATTTGGGAATCTGCTGATTGTTTTATAAGCTATAATTCATGTAGGTGTTTCTTAATTTCATATGTGAAAGCATTCTACCATGAATTGTAGTTTTTATTATGAATTGTAAATCAAATGATTCATTTAGATTTCACACGATTTTTTTTTCTCTTCGCTGCAGGGATCTATATGCTGCTTGTAGTCGGAAACTTAAGGATGTGACTTCTTTGGAAACTGATTAGCAGCAAATTCCAGTGACATATTCAAGTATATTTGTAAATGTCTATGAAGATCATTACTTTGATTTGTTTGCCATGCTATCGCGTTACTACGCTACAATGATTTGCTTCAACTGATTGATGCCAAACTCTTTTGATTTATTTTTCTTGTATTAACGGTTCTTGTGCTTTACCTCCAATTTACTTTAGATATATGGCAGTGTATGGTATATTCAAATAATAAGCACTTTCCCTTCTTTAAAATTTTCCCCTCCACATGAAGATAGGATTTTATTGCAATAAAAAAAAAATTCTTTCATTAAATTCTTGAAAAAAACATAATCTATACCATTATTTAGAGTCCAAACTCTAAAAGGTTTAAGTGCTAGTCAAACATTAAAATGAATTTGGGGTCATTTTCTGTTTTTGGTTTTCTCAACATTGTAGTTCAAGTGACACTAACTTGATCATATTTTACTTGGATTTTTTCTTGCCACAATTTTAGTCTATCCTTTGATTTCTTGCAACAGATTGTTATACCTCTAATTATTTAAGTCCATTCATTCCATTATAATTGTTGTCTTTGTAAAATTGTGTTTTCTCTCACTTTTCTTCCCTGATTGATAATAGATACATGGGTACAACCGTACAAGTATATATAAAATGCTTTGTTGGAATAGAAAATATCTCTTAAGATATGCATAAGTTTTATATTATATTTGTTGATAATATATTTTTAGATTTGTTTGTTTTATTCCCTATCATTAAGAGATTAAGTTTAGATTTAAAATTATTCACTTGGTTATAAATACCAAGGTAGTAGTACTGTTTTATTATGTAAATAATGTAAATCATATAAACACGTTCTTTTATGTTATTGTCAATATTATTCTTTGTTTCTTATTATTTTTTCTCATTCAACATGGTATCAGAGCCATGGTATCCACCTTTAAACATAATTCCGCTGTTTTATTTAACTTTGTTCATATAACCCTAGCCGTCATTCTTTTTATTTTGTTCCACCTTTTTATTTTGTTAACTCTTTTCGTTCCTATTTACTACTTAACTTTGCTTTACCCCTTTTGTTACCCTGACACTTGCAGCCCACATGCCACTTTTCCATGAATGGTTTAGCTTTAGTCACCGTTAATTTCTGTTTGTGATAATCCGCGAGCCTCGTTTGTGATGGTTTAATCCGCGAGTCTCGTTTGTGATACTTAAATCCGCAGATATTTTTACCGCCGCGGTCCCGTTTGTGATGTTTTTATCCGCGGGTCTCCGTTTGTGATGCTTTAATCCGCGGGTATTTTACTTAATTTGATATGGATTCATGCTTTGGTCGCTGCTCTACTACTTACTTGATTGCTCCTCTCGTTGCCGCTTTCAAGGACTTTAACTTACTTTTAGGGTTTATTTTGTATCAAGCTAAAGCTTAGTAAGCTTTAGCTTGAGGGGGAGTGTTGGAATAGAAAATATATTTTAAGATATGCATAAGTTTTATATTATATTTGTTGATAATATATTTTATGATTTGTTTGTTTGTTTTTTATTTTTTTTTAGAAGAAGTGGAAATCCACTGAAATTAAACTCACAAATAATTGTGAGATTCCGGGTTCGAACCCGGGTCACGACGTCCGGCCTAACAATTTCGGCATTTTTGCCAGTTGAGCTAGGACTTATGGGACTTTGTTTGTTTTATTCCCTATCATTAAGGGATTAAGTTTAGATTTGAAATTATTCACTTGGTTACAAATACCAAGGTAGTAGTACTGTTTTATTATGTAAATAATGAAAATAACGTAAACATATTATTTTAGTTCATCATCAATAATATTTTTGTTTCTTATTATTTTCTTCCCTTCCTTTACTTAAATACCTCAAATTTAACATGCTTAATTAGTTTATTAGTCTCTTAAAGATATTTTAGGTTTCACAATGGTACATAAAAAAAAAGGGTCGGATTGATCCCTTAACTATACGATCCCGTTAGTTTTTAACACTAAATGTATTAGGTGGACCAACATTACATGTGGTCCACCATATATTTCAATAAATCTCTTAAATTAAACCGTTTGATCTTATTGAAAAAGAATAACCATTGAATTTTGAATGTCCACTATATCTAATAGTGCACAATTATCAACTAATCTTTTTCTCTATTTCTGCATATTCTTCCCTATCTTCTTTTTCAGCTTCTTCATCATCTTCATAGCATCTTCAAACAAAACTCATATCTTCAAATAAAATCCAGAAAAATACTTTTAACCCAAAAAAATTAAAAATTGGAAAAGCTTAATAAACATATGTAATCAATACAGCCATATCAATTAAAAAAATAATTTAAATCAAAGCCATATCAATACAGCCATCTTCATCTTCAATACGGCCATCTCCCTCTCTTCCATTTCTCTTCCCCAATCCCTTTGATTTGATGTCCTTAATTATTAATATTAACAAATGCCCCGTGAATACCATATCAATCCATTTGCTTCAGCACCATATCAATCCCCATATGAAATAATTAATCCCGTTTTCTAGTTCCCTCAGCATTTGTTAATAATCGAAGCAAATTTTTTTGATCCCTCAAAATTAAGCTTCGTTTTTTTCATCTTGCATGAATGTCTTTAGTATTGACTCCAATTGACTTGTTCCTTGTGCAGATGGTTTTTGTTGATTTTGAGCATTCGCCCAAGAGAAATTTGGATGTCTGGTCCAACCAGGGTTATAAGTTGAACTGTATGGGTTGTTGGTCTCTTTGTTACTCACATAGTTGACTGACACATGATTTGCTGAACATTCTTCAAATAGATGCCCACCACCACAGTAAACACATGTCACTTCTGCCGCATCTGTCACCATTTTGACTTGCTCTGCGGCAACTTCTGGCAAGGCAGGAGGTGTAAGCAAAGTCTTCATCATGTTGTGAATCTGGGCAACTTGTGATGCAAGGGCAGTAGTTTCACTAACTTCATGTATACCAGCTGTCCTCTTAGTAGGAGCAGGGTTAGCTCTAGCTGTAGGCCACTGATATGTATTGGCAGTGTTGCTTTCAATAAGTTCAAATCCATCCGTGTAAGACTTGGAAAGTAAGGCTCCTCCTGATGATGCATCCAACATATTTCTTGAATTAGGAATAAACCCATTATAGAATGTCTCCAGCTGAATACACACAGGAATCCCATGATGTGGACATTGTCTCAACATTTCTTTGTATCTTTCCCAAGTGTCAAATAGTGTCTCATCATCTCCTTGTCTGAATGATGTAATGTCATTTCTGAGCTTGGCATTCTTGACAGGAGGAAAATACTTGGCTAGAAACTTCTCAGCAAGAGCATTCCAAGTAGCAATGGAATTAGGCTCATGTGAGTTAAGCCAACTTTTAGCTCTGTCCCTAACAGAGAAGGGAAATAATCTGAGACTGAAAGCGTCTTCAGGTACTCCAGGAATCTTGAAATTACTTGCTACCTCCAGAAATTGCTTAAGGTGCAAGTGTGGATCTTCAGTAACAGCTCCAGAAAATTTCCCAACAGTTTGTAACATTTGGAACATCGTTGGTTTAAATTCAAACTAAGCAGCAGTCATCTCTAGCCTGACAATCCCAATGTGCATAGCATTTGGATCAAACACAGCATAGTCTCTAATACTCTGACCTCTATCATTGGCAATGCCTATTATGTCGGGCTCTGCCAAGACAACTTCAGGTTGATTTAGATCAGCCATATCTTCTTCAGTATTATATCCTTCCTCAGCTAAGTTAACAGTAATCCCAGTATTAGCTCTATGATTTCTCCTAAGAATTCTGAATGTTCTCTCAATCTCAGGATCTGGTTTGTATTCTGGTGATATCAATCAATGCATGCACTATCAGTAGTACCTGTCTTGACACCACTTAGCATAAAACAGATTAAATCTCAAACAAGCTAAAAACTAAAAGTAAAATAAATGAAATTTCAGAACCGTGCAATCTCCGACAACGGCGCCAAAAACTTGTTGCTTTGTCTAGTGTTAGCAATTTTATGTGCAAGTATACACAATCGTAATTGCAGCAAGTAATAAGAAAAGTATCGAACCCACAAGGATTGCTTAAGGGAACTTAATCTCATTCATCATACAATTAATCTTTAACTTGCGAGTAAATAAAATAACAGATATCATTTCAGGGTTTCAAATAAGAAAATAAATAAAAAGATAATAAAGAGAGTTTTGAAATCAAGTTAAGAAAGTAGTTGGAACAATGATCCATTTAAATCCATGGTATGCTATGTGAGTGATGATAAGTGCTGTCAAGACTACTGCGAGCAAGCTTGTCTTGTGGTGTATGTCTACAACGTTAAATTATAAAATGGGGGATAAGGTGGGTCCTATGTCTAGGTCACGCTTAATTCATTTCAGTTCAGAAAAACCTTGCTTGTTTAAAGTCCCACTATGGCTCTAAAGCTTATGTCTAAGTCATTAGATAAGAAGTATGTGTCCATCCTCTACTTGACCATAATAATCCTTTATTTCCATTCATTACTAGATGTCTCATAATAATAAACTTGTGCTTAAATCTAAGTTGATCGGTCAAAGATGCAAGCATATAACAATATAACAAAAGGACTAAAGAAGCATAAACAACACATCACATCACATGAATAACATACTACTTCATTAAATTTCACATATTCCAACTATTAAGAGTTTAGCTCATGGTGAGCATACAAATATCAACAACCAGAAGGATAGATTCATACATCATAAAAGAAATGAAATATAAACCTACAAGCAATGCCACCAAAGGATGATGTCTCGACCTCCGACGAGCATAAACGGCTTGCCTCCGATTATCGGACACGTGCAGTGGTGCTTCTCCTCTCCACACTTGTGACGGTCGCTCTTGATCCTCAAACTTCAATGATTTGTATTCTCTTGGATACCTCTGAAAATTAAGTTAAGACCCTTTATATAGTGCATGAAGGTGCGTGGAGAAAACACAAGAAGGGGGGTTGAATTGTGTTTTGGATATTTAAAAACTTTCCAAGATGTTTAAATCTTTTCAGAGTCTTTAAAGCACAGCGGATTATTCACACAATTAACTTATGGCGTTATAAATGATGAAGGAGTAAATGAGAGAGTGAGAGAGAGAAGAACACACAACAATTTATACTGGTTCCCCTCACAAATTGAGAGTACTCCAGTCCCCTTGTTTCCAAGAGAGTTCCACTATAATCACACGGATTACAATAGTTGCTCAAGCACACAAGCTCAAGACTTCCTGCTCTTAGTCACACAAGACATAGAGACTTCCTTGCTTTGATCAGACAAGATCAAAGACTTCCTTGCTCAAGCACACAAGCTTGAGACTTCCTGCTCTAAGTCACACAAGACAAAGAGACTTCCTTGCTCTGATCACACAAGATCAAAGACTTCCTTGCTCAAGCACTCAGGCTCAAGACTTCACTGCTCTAATCACTAAGACTGAGACTTACGTGCTTCTACACTAAGCAGAAGACTTTCTTGCTTCTACACTAAGCAGAAGACTTACTTGCTTCTACACTAAGCAGAAGACTTACTACTAACTTAAGAGCTTAAAACTTATTACAAACATAATAACTTCAGAGGCTCTAATCTAGTTTCTATGCTCACTTCATTTGAGAGATATTATCTATTACAATTCAAATGCTCACTTTCTTGAGAGATTTTATCTAATGTTGAGCGCTAGTCTTCAATTCTTTCTTTGGCATATTTATATGAGTTGAGAAAGACATTGAGACGTTGGAGAAATTCCCGTTGTAACTTGGACAGCTGTAGACATGAAGATCCGTTGAGTAAAGCCACGTCTTCCTTTGCAGAGAAGCTTCACCTTTGCTGTCTGTCCAATAGTACAGTTATAAGGTACAACTAGCTCCTAGAGAGAGAGATCACATCCTTTGTGACCGTTGCATTTTAGTTGACCTTAGAACAAGTCATCAGGCTTGATAAGTTGTAGTTGATGTAGCCCTCTGATGACTGGGAATTCTCTTTGCTTCTGATGAACCTTTGATAACTTGGAGTCTGATTGGTCTTTGAATGGTTGGCCTCTGATAGTCTTTAGTAATTCAGATTCTGAACGCCTTCATCCTTTGAATGACTTTCAGACAGCCTCTGAACTCTTGTAGGCCTCTGAACATCTTTGAGCTTCTGAACTCCTCTGAGTCCCTGAACAGCTTTCAGACGTTCTGATCTACTTTGAGCTTCTGAACTTTGTATAGCTTCTGACCACGTTGTAGCATCTGAACTCTTTCAGAGTCTTAAATATTCAGACTTCCATTGGTTTCATCAGAGTTTAAATTAAGTGTGCTCTTGATTATACGTTGAATTCTCCTGCACTTAATTTAAACATTAGTACCATCAATTGTCCATTTAATACTTTGTTATCATCAAAACTTAAGGGTGTGTATTAACACATATTTTGTTCCAACAATCTCCCCCTTTTTGATGATGACAAACACAAGTATTAAATACAATTGTTGTTGATAAAAATCAACTATGTTGACATTAGGCTTCTGAATTTTGCAAGCTCCCCCTAAGTCTGATAACCCATAGGGTTAGGTTTGTAAGCTCCCCCTATTTTGTATCCATAGTTAATTTTAATCAGTTTCAGAAATACTTTATTATATGACTTAAATTATTCATATTTTAATATGTAAAGAACAAGGTTTGCAAGCTTCTTCTTTCCATAGTGTGATAATCTTTGAGTAAAGTTGCACCCTTACTCAAGAACTAACTATGAATAATAAACTTCAATTAATAAATGCATTCTCCTTGAAAATTAAGCCCTTAATGCAGATGCAAGATGAAGCAGTATTTAAATTGAAGCAATATTTAAATTGAATGACAAAATAGAATCAGAGGCGCTTAAAGACTTCTACATACACACTTGGTTCTGATGGTTATCATTAACAGCTTCAGAGTTCAAAATATTTTCAAACAGTTCAGAGCTCTTTAATTTGAAAACAGTTCAGAGCTTTTTTTAAAAAAAACCTTTTCAAAGAAAATAGCTCAGAGTCTGAACAAAAAATTTGAAAACAGTTCAGAGCTCTTTAGTATAATATTTTGAAATCCTCAAAGATCAGATTGTGATAACAAAGCATGTACCTCATGCTACTATTTTGACCACTCTCATACGTTCTCTCTCTGAAGCACTACAAGGCCCTAAAAAGCCAAGTAATTTCGCTTCTTCCAACAATTGATTTACCAATATTCTTTCTCCCCCTTTTGTCATTATCAAAAAGGTAATATAAGCAATTAATAGAAATTCAACTTTCAATGCCGTCAAATCAGAAGTGGTTGAACACATTTAATACTCGGCCATTGAATTTTGCTTATAAAAGGAGAGAGATACCTAGTCATTTTACTCACAAAGAATAATCATAGGTTATTGATAGATCTCTTGAGAGAAAAAATGAAACGCTCAGAGAAGAAGAAAGTAGTTTCAGTGAGAGCCAATCAAGATAGGAGAAAACATAAGAAGAAACCAATGGAAACAAAGCCAGTGTCCTTTCCAGAAGAACTCAGTTCAGAGTCTGAAGAGAAATCTTTGGACTCTGACTGTTTTAAGTTCTGAAGACATATTTTCCTGAAGAAAATCAAACTGATATCCAAGGCTCTAGAGGGGCTAGAGTCTTTTCTTGAAGAAAACCAAACTGATGCATCATAGATGTTTTCTTCAAGAAGGACTCCGAGTTGGTCAGATGGCTTTAGCCAAAATCTCAACTTCTCCCCTCTGCAAAGGTCATATTTTTAGGTGTGCAACCTTCAAATATGGCCTTTGAAGTGACCAGAAGACAATCCTTGGGAAAACTTTATATGTAATCCATAACTTATGTTCTTAATGAAACAAAGTTCATTACTTTGGCTTGTTTGTCTTTAATTTCTTATTAAGAGTTTTTCTCTTGTCATGTAATCTAATCTTTTAGGAACATCTTATATTGTACTTATTGAAAATCAAATTTTTATAAATAAGAGCTCAAGAGTTTGAAGTTCTGAATGTTCAAGATTTGTTTGTTTTAACAGAAGATAAATTTTAGTTTCATTAAGTAAATAAAACAATCAATCAGATAGTGTTAATCAAAACATTCATATAAGCATAGTGAATAATCAGAGTAGACTTAGCATAGAATAAAACAAAAATCATGATCATAAACACTCTATCCTATTAATGTGTTTTAAAAACTTAGTCAGTTAAAGAAATCATAGAAGAAATCAAGATAATCCTAATGTTGAAATTATTAGGGTTATTATGATATCTTTCAGATTAGCATCTACTTTTTCACCATTCTCATAAGCTTATTCACTTTGCCTTCAAACCTTCTAATAACACTTCCATAGACTGAATTCTTCAAGAGCTTGTTGATTGCCTTGATTGCCTTTCAGACTGTCTTTAGAGGTACATTCAGATCATTCATTATTGAGGCTAACCTTTCCCTAAGGTTTTTGCCCAATATTTTATCTTGCAGCAGAGGATTCAGGATGATCCCTCACTGTGTCCTTTTGAGTCTGAATGTCTTTCTTCATTTGCAGCTTCATCTGTCCTTTTTCTCTTTCTCTTCACTTCTTCTTCTTCAATATCAAACCCCTCTCCTAAGCTTTCTAGTAGTTGAATGTACTAATTGAAAATACTACTAGAGATAGTAGGTATATCAATGTTGTTTTTCTTCATCAAGGAAGGTCCTAAGTGAGACTGAGGCACTAAGGGATCTGAGGGTTGAACTTCATATCCTGACAGTAAGTTCATATGAGAAAAGGTATGAACAGATACCGTGGAGGCTCTGATTTCCCTTAACAGGCTGTCATGACCTGCAGCCTTGATAATGTCAATCACCCCACATTGATAGAAGATCTCACTAAGTATCCTTGGGTAGATGACATTCACAATAGTCTTGTCCTGATTCTGAGTGCTTAAGACTGCTTTGCAAAGATGTTTGAAGATATATTCAGCCCAATTTAAGTTAAATTTCCTAGAGAGAAAATAAGCAAAATGCCTATGATCCCATGACAATTTGTCAGAGTCATTATCGCTAGGAAGTATAGAACTTAACATTATTTTGGCTAAAATTCTCTGAGTGGGCTTCAGATCTTCTAGCTTGTCGCTCTCACAGCTTTTTCCTTTGATGTAACTCTGTCTTGTTATGATCTTTAGAAACTCAGTCTTCCTTACTTTATTGTGACTACTGGAGTAGTGAAATCCTTCATTTGGAATGGATAGCACTTTGGCTAAGTTTGAAGCAGTGAGAATTACTTCAAAACCACACACAACAGAATGCACTTCATCTTCCTCAATGATTCTTAAACCTAACTCTTCAGGAGTTTTGTATCTATTTTCAGCCCTTTCTTTTCTTCTTGCGGCCAGCTCCATATCATAATCTTCAACTGTCTTCAGCTTACTTCTGATCCAGAAGACTTTTACCAGAGCAGAATAGATTGGACCATTTAAAAAATTCATGTATCTAAAGCTCCCTTTATGATGAGAGAAGAACTTCAGAACATCAAACTGATTCTTTTCCAAACTATCAAAGTCCACTGGTTGTTCCATAACCAGGTTCAAAGATTTTCCCTCCATCTTAAGAGACAAATCTGTAGAAAACATTTCTTTGCAGGCGATAGTGTTGATTGGAAAATCTTTAGAAAAAGTGAACGAAGATTCTGAGACTGATGTAGAAGTAGATGCCATTATAAAAAGTTAGGGTACTAAAGAGAGTTTTGTTAAGGAGATATTTGAAGACAACAGAATAGAATGAAAATAGAGTAAAGTATGCAAGTATTTAAATGATTCTGTTTAACTTAGTAAAATATATTAATGCACACAATACATTTAATCAAGAATATAAACCATCATTAGCTGTTTTAAACCAATCAGAACGTGTATGCGAGTTGTCTTTTTAGCGCCAAAACGTTTTAGTAAAAATACTTAAAACGTTTTCAATTCATTTTGTATTCAGAGGCTTAACTGTCAGAGGTTGAAACGTTTCTCAGAGTCTGAGATTCTTCAGATGCTGAAACCTGAAGAACTTCAGAGGCTGAAGAAACAAGTCTTTCAGGACACAAGAAAATATGTTCAGACAGGATTTTTCAAGGTTTTTAGTACTGACCACTGTGTATCCTAAGAAGACATTTTCAACCTTTGGGAGTTATTTCTCTGAATATGTCATTCAGGAGTTAAGCATACTTACCTTGTATTGAAGCTTTTCTTGATTAGGTGTAGTCAGAGTCATAGCCTGAGCAGTCACTCCACCACACTGAGTTGTTGTCATCTTCAATACAAGCTTCAAAGTCTTCATACTCCCTCCTGCTCCTTATGTACTCCTCTTCATCTTCTTCTCCATCTGACTCTTCAAGAATGTGCCTTCTATGCACAATTGCTCTTCTTCCATTCACAGTCACATGCATCCATGTGATTGGAAGGTTCAGAGTCTTAGTTTCACCTGCAATCAAGTAAACAATTTTGTCTCTTGGTACCCACTTGCATGAGGGTCCTAGACTGTTAGTTGCCAAATCTTCATCCTCCATTTGTTTCATCTGAGTGCTATCAGATACAAATGTAGTGTAAAGATTTGGAAGTGAGAAGCTTCCATCAATAACTGATGAGCTTGGTTCCTCTAGTGTTTTACTACTAGAGTATCCAATCCCATTAGTATTGTTGATCTTAAGGTTGCAAAGCATGGAAACAATTTTATTTTGATCAGCATTAATGTTACAATACTCTTTGAGAACTAGAGAGTGCTCAAGGGGTTTGTAACATATAGCAAAATCATTCCTAGGGTCTTTGGTTTTGATAAAATCTTTTTGTTTAAGACCTTCAGAGTGATTTGCTTGCTTACTTAAATTCTCATAGTCTGCTTTAAGCTTTTTATACTTCTGCTGACTATTAGAGAGTTTAAGTAAGGTCTTATTAAGATGCTTGATCAATTTAGCTTTGGAAAGACTAGAATATACCTGATTTATTGATCTCTGGATGCTTTCTTTGCTCTCAGGTTCTGACTTTTCATCAGAGCCTGAGTCTTCAGAGTCTGAGCCATCTTCAGAACTTGATCCTGCAGCTCTTGGTGCTCTTTCAGACTCATCTTCAGAGAAGTTGTGTAGTACATCCCATGTTGTCATTCCTTTAGCCAGTCTTCCTCCATTCTTCTTGAAGTTGTACCATTTTTTGAATTTTTCTTGAAAACCTTTCAAGATACTCTTCATCAGGTTCTTCAACAAGATCTTCATGCTCCATTGCTTGCTTTCCTTTCCTTGCTGCTTCTGCTTCTTCAACGTTCAGCTCTTGCATATCCTTCAGAGCCAATTCATGGACTCTGATAAAATCAATCAATGATTCAGGACTCATTGAATTGATGTCTTCAGTTTCCTCTATAGAATTTGGAATTTCATTCCAGTTCAGGGGCAAACTTCTCAGCAACTTGCTTACAAGCTCTTTGTTGCTGAGTTTGTTGTTGTGCTCTTCAAGCTTGCTTGTGATAGCTTGAAACCTTATGTTCATTTTCTCAATGCTCTCATTTTCTTCCATCCTAAACTCCTCATATTGATCTAACAAGCCATTTACTGTTGCCCACTGAATGCTTTCATTATCATCACTAATGAGGCAAATAGTAGTAGCTGTAGAAGCAATACTAGAAGTTTGATTAGCCCCTGAAGTGGAAGGATTTTGATTGTTGCTCAGATCTTCATTTAAGCTCAGTTCATCTTCAAATTTCTTGCTAAGATCAGCAACTTGTTGATGTAGCTTCTGCTTCCACTCATCCATGTTTTGAGCCATGGAGGTTTTCTCCTTTGGATCTTGACTGTCTCACGGTTAAGTGATTTACCAACAGAACCGGAGCTCTAATACCAATTGAAGGTGCGTGGAGAAAACACAAGAAGCGGGGTTGAATTGTGTTTTGGATATTTAAAAACTTTCCAAGATGTTTAAATCTTTTCAGAGTCTTTAAAGCACAGCGGATTATTCACACAATTAACTTATGGCGTTATAAATTATGGAGTAAATGAGAGAGTGAGAAAGCGAAGAACACACAACAATTTATACTGGTTCCCCTCACAAATTGAGAGTACTCCAGTCCCCTTGTTTCCAAGAGAGTTCCACTATAATCACACGGATTACAATAGTTGCTCAAGCACACAAGCTCAAGACTTCCTGCTCTTAGTCACACAAGACATAGAGACTTCCTTGCTTTGATCACACAAGATCAAAGACTTCCTTGCTCAAGCACACAAGCTTGAGACTTCCTGCTCTAAGTCACACAAGACAGAGAGACTTCCTTGCTCTGATCACACAAGATCAGAGACTTCCTTGCTCAAGCACTCAGGCTCAAGACTTCACTGCTCTAATCACTAAGACTGAGACTTACATGCTTCTACACTAAGCAGAAGACTTTCTTGCTTCTACACTAAGCAGAAGACTTACTTGCTTCTACACTAAGTAGAAGACTTACTACTAACTTAAGAGCTTAAAACTTATTACAAACATAATAACTTCAGAGGCTCTAAGCTAGTTTCTATGCTCACTTCATTTGAGAGATATTATCTATTACAATTCAAATGCTCACTTTCTTGAGAGATTTTATCTAATGTTGAGCGCTAGTCTTCAATTCTTTCTTTGGCATATTTATATGAGTTGAGAAAGACATTGAGACGTTGGAGAAATTCCCGTTGCAACTTGGACAGCTGTAGACATGAAGATCCGTTGAGTAAAGTCACATCTTCCTTTGCAGAGAAGCTTCACCTTTGCTGTCTGTCCAATAGTACAGTTATAAGGTACAACTAGCTCCTAGAGAGAGAGATCACATCCTTTGTGACCGTTGCATTTTAGTTGACCTTAGAACAAGTCATCAGACTTGATAAGTTGTAGTTGATGTAGCCCTCTGATGACTGAGAATTCTCTTTGCTTCTGATGAACCTTTGATAACTTGGAGTCTGATTGGTCTTTGAATGGTTGGCCTCTGATAGTCTTTAGTAATTCAGATTCTGAACGCCTTCATCCTCTGAATGACTTATGACTATCAGACAGCCTCTGAACTCTTGTAGGCCTCTGAACATCCTTGAGCTTCTGAACTCCTCTGAGTCCCTGAACAGCTTTCAGACGTTCTGATCTACTTTGAGCTTCTGAACTTTGTATAGCTTCTGACCACGTTGTAGCATCTGAACTCTTTCAGAGTCTTAAATATTCAGACTTCCATTGGTTTCATCAGAGTTTAAATTAAGTGTGCTCTTGATTAAACGTTGAATTCTCCTGCACTTAATTTAAACATTAGTACCATCAATTGTCCATTTAATACTTTGTTATCATCAAAACTTAAGGGTGTGTATTAACACATATTTTGTTCCAACAGTGCATGTCTTGGATTGTGGGCCTAGGAAATCATGAGAATATCAGCAGCCCAATGAATAATGCATATTCCGTATTGCTGATAATACTATGATAGTACAATCCTTTGCTTTTTGGGATGGCCAGCTGCCTTTCCTTTTTTAGACAGGCGCGTCCTTCTCCCAGTACACATGTGTGACACTTTTATATTGCATCCGATAAACTGACCTTCTGAACAGTATGGATCTGAGCGTCTTGACTCTAATTATCATTCTTTGGCTCTAAGACTGTATTACTTAGCCTCATTGTCTGTCTTGACTCCAGTTGTCACTAGAACTAACTCTTTATATAGAGAATTACATAAAATCCTAAATACATTAACTAGACTCAAGACTTTATAAAAATGACTCAAAACAATAGTAGATCACCATATTGGCAGGGAATAATCCAAGTATCAAAGGCCTAAAATCCTCACAAATAGTGAGTCATCATGAGTCATCCGTGATGTTCGTGCACGAATCTAAACATGTCAAATGCTCGATCTTTATATGTTCACCTTTTTTGAAGAAGTATTTGTCTCGAATCTTGTTCTTTAAAGCAACAAGAGAACTCAATTTGTGAATTTCTAATTTAAAATGTTCTTCGTGGTCATCAAATAAAGAGAGTGCAGAAAGTGAAAAATAAAATGAACAAGATGGAGTTAGTGGGTGGAAAATGAAAGTATAGAGTGTGATATTTATAGAATGAGATGAGTGAAAAACTATTAAACATTTAAAAAAAAACCTAAATAATGTGTTCCCCCATGCAGAACACGTAAAAGACAAAAAAAAAACCATAGTCAATGGCTACATTGTCAGTGTCGCCACCTGCAAGGCATGGCTACACTGACAGTGTCGTCATCCTTAAAGCTGCATACACTGCACTCCCACATGCATCATTACTATTGAAGTAAGAAAAAGAAAGAAAAAAAAGTTGTTGGTTAATGGCGACACTGGCAGTGTCGCCACCTGCATATGCATGGCTACACTCCCAGTGTCGCCATGTGTGGTCCCCTGTTGCAAAGGAATCTCTGTCAAAAAGGAGAGGTATTGTTGAAAAAAATTTCAAATGGAGGGTATATTGGAAATTTTTGTTTTTTTGTGGGACATTTAAAAGAATAATCCATTTTTGTTACCAGCAAAATCTACAAAGGAAACAATACCCACCACACTATTAATTAAATCTCAATAAAATTGAAACAATCTCATTGCTATAGGAACAATATCACTTAAATTTTGTTTTTATTTTTGTAAAAATGTAAAGAAAAAATAATCCATTGATCAAAAAGAGGCGCCAAGTCAATTGACTAAATCAAAAGTAATTTTGACGGATCAAATAACTATCTCATTCCACATTTGCCTAATTTAGTCATTAGTATCATCTAATCCTAACACATTATGGCGTGGCATAACATAATTAGCCATATTAAGCAACAATTGCATGACAAACAAACAAATTACCTTGTCATATTCCATTCCCAACACCAAACCAACCTAACCATTATTGTCTATCCTCAACAGTCCTCTTTGTAAAACAAACAAAACCTTTTCACTTCAATTTTATATATCCATTGAACATTAACAATCCTCTTCACAAATTCTCAGTTAATTTCTCTTCTGTTTCTCTTCTTTATTACATCCACCTACAAAGCAATTTTAATTTATTATTTCATTATTTTAACTTTACATGAGAAGAAATAAAGAATATAATAATAATAATCGACATTAACATCAATATTAACAATGACAGGTTCATCAAGAACATGACACATATTCTTAGACGAAGGAAGCATTCATGGTGGAAGATATGGAAAATTAATAAAGAACGACGAATTTGACGGTTACAACTCCGACAACCATCCAAGAAAAAGCAGCCATGTTGTCACGATCGACGCACCACATTTAGATCCTCAAATGGCATCCGACAATTCACCATACGACACATCTCTCTCACCATTATCAAAATCATCATGGTCTTCTCACGTAAACGAAGACGCCTCATCCGGTGAAGATGCTCTTGTTGGTTCATTGGTTCGCGAAGAAGGTCACATTTACTCGCTCTCCGCTACAAAGGATTTGTTATACACTGGTTCAGATAGTAAAAATATTCGTGTGTGGAAGCATCAAAAGGAATTCGCGGGGTTTAAATCAAACAGCGGTTTAGTGAAAGCCATTGTGATCGCCGGTGAGAAAATTCTTACTGGACATCAAGACGAGAGAATTCGCGTCTGGAGAGTGTCTAGTAAGAATGAAGAAGTTCATAAAAGAGTTGCCACTTTACCAACTTTGAGAAATTATATCAAATGTTCATTAAAACCGAGCAACTATGTTGAAGTTAGACAAAACCGTAATGTATTATGGATTAAACATTATGATGCAATTTCGTGTTTGAGCTTAACAGAAGATCTTATGTTAATTTACTCGGCTTCATGGGATAAAACATTTAAAGTTTGGTATGCTTCGAAGAATTACAAATGTTTAGAATCAGTAAAGGCACATGATGACGCTGTTAATGCGCTTGTTGCTGGGTTCGATGGTTTGGTTTTTACCGGTTCAGCTGATGGAACAGTTATGATTTGGCGGCCGGCGTGAAATACAAGGGAAATGAACAAAACATTTTTTTTCACAAACATTGTTGAAACAAGAATGTGCTGTAACAGCTTTAGCATTAAATGCAGAAGGGACGTTTTTATACGCTGGTTCTTCAGATGGGTTGGTTAATTATTGGGTGCGGGAAACAAATTTGGAACACGCTGGAATTTTGAGAGGTCATAAATTGGCGGTTTTGTGTTTAGCGACAGCCGGAAGTTTGATATTTAGTGGTTCTGTTGACATGCCAATTTGTGTGTGGAAAAGATCGATGAGTAATGAACATATTTGTACGACAGTGTTGAGTGGACATATTGGACCGGTGAAGTGTCTTGCGGCCGAGAAAGATCCCGATGCGATGTTGAATGAGAAAAAGTGGATATTGTATAGTGGGAGTTTGGATAAATCTGTTAAGGTTTGGAAGGTTTCGGAGAATGTCTCCCCCGGACAACATAGTCACCAACCACCACCGCGTCTTAGTGTTTCCGGACCACCACCACGAATTAGTTTTACCGGACCACCACAACGAATTAGTGTTAGTAGCACTGATCAGTTTCCTAGAGTGTCGTCGATAAGGAAAATGGGATCGCGAAGATACTAGGGTTTGTGTTTATGAATCATGATGTTGCATTTATTCTTTGTCATTATTGGTACTACTTATTGTTGAGTTTAATGTGTAAGTGTATTTACTAGATTTTGGTTAATAGTTAGTCTTGGTGGAGATTAATGTGCAAATTAACCTCACACTCTGAGAGTTAAATATGAAGCATACAATCAAGTTTATAAAATTGTTGAAATTCTGGCACCTACTGGGGACAGATGTTAAGACAGAAGCTATATCAATTGTTGTACGTAATCAGTTGTAAAGCTAAGACAAATGCTCTAGCGTATGTCCACAGTAGAATATAATCAACAAGTATAAGCAACAGACAAAGAAGTAAGTAACACAGAGAATTGTTAACCCAGTTCGGCGTAAACAACGACCTACTCTGGGGGCTACCAAGCCAGGAAGGAATCCACTATAATAGATCTAGTTCTAAGCCCACAGCAAACATACAAGTTTACGACTTATCACCTAGACTCTACCCGTGCTAACTCAACCTAGGAACTCCTAAGTTTGAGACCCCGTCTCACTTCCTTTCTATCACGAACCTCGTGATTATTCAGTTCTACAAACAGTGTGGTTTCACTAACCAAACAGCAAAACAATCTCCGTGCTTAAAAGCTTGGGAGAAGATATACAAAGTACAAACCAAAACAGGCCTAAACTTGTGTTATAGAATCCACAAGAAAGGCTTACAATTAACAAGACTCAAACCCTAAAACTATATTCTTGAAATACGGCTTCAGTAGTCTATTAGGTTTTAGTCTTCACATATTTATATGACCTGAGTTAGCATGGGCTAGGTCTTCATATTGGGCTTTAATCTTCAGCTGTCCTTTTGCAAAGTCCAGCACACATGTAATGGAAAGAATCACTTGTTTCCATAAATGGCGTAGCATCTTCTGGAAAGTATATCTTGGTCCAGCCACCTAATAAACCCTTGTTTAAAGGCGTGCGTCTTGATAAGCAAGTAAGGCGAAAATAGTGCTTCAGATAATCTTCAAAGATATGGCGCGCAAATAGAGCATTAAATACCGGCAAGACAGATGTTGTACCCACATGCTACGGCATCTGGTCCAACATCTTGCTTGAACATGTTTTTGCAAAATGAGGCCAACATACAAAACACCAACAATCTCCCCCTTTGGCAAATT
The DNA here is from genome assembly GCA_951799995.1 of Trifolium subterraneum. NCBI lineage: Eukaryota > Viridiplantae > Streptophyta > Magnoliopsida > Fabales > Fabaceae > Trifolium > Trifolium subterraneum. The sequence goes on along the minus strand of OX637464.1, from coordinate 16,166,206 downwards.
TTGGCTAAAACAAACTAAGACCAGTTCTGGAGAGATGCAGTACATACCTTCCTTCAAGTCAACGCAAACACACAGCTAAGAAAGAAGATAATACATTGTCACATTATTTTCAAAAGAGATCTTCAAGTGAGAAATAATGAACAGGCAGCATCAGAGGCATGCAACAGCGGAAATACACAACTTAGCCTCATAGGGTACAAGATAGGAGAGAAATAAACTCTCACACATAAGCGCCATACAATTAAACCAGGGAAAAATAAATTCCCACAAATATGAATCACCATAGGAAAAATAAATTCCTACACCACTGAGAAAAATAAATTCTCCGGTAACAAGTAAAAGTGGATTCCTTTGAAACAGACAAGATGCCTTAGCATTTGGAATGACATCTGTCACACACAACATGCATCACAACAAAAGTAGATTGCTCCCACTGAGTTCATGCATATATCACAGTAGAGAATACTTCCCCTCAACAGAACAAACATACACATACAGATATAGCATACCTGCTCCCCCTCAATCATAGCCCACCAGATGATGTAACATGTGTCACAGCATTATCACGAACAGAACATGCATCTTTACTACTACTCCCCCTTTTTAGCCATAATTTTGACAAACATAATGCGTCATGCATTGACAAACAGAAGTAGCAACACATCATAGTAGCATAATTACAGACCAGCAGCACATGGGAGTGCACAAGATATCCTGGGCGTAGCCCTCAAGGTTCAGACAGACAAAAACAATAGGAGCAGTAAAACACAGGAGCAAGGACATCATTCAGAGGAGCTTTTATCAGAGCTCTCTATCATAGGTTCACCATCAGCATCAACATCATTATTTCCAGCACCAGCTTCTTCAATCAAGCTCACTATATCAGTGCACTCCAGGGCTTCTTCTCCAAGCTCTCTTTCCAGAGCTACCCTTCTCTGAACATATTTCCATTTGTCTACACAGCTAGCAAGATGAAAGAAAATATTATCAATAGCAACCTCAGGTACATTAGCAAGTACCTTCTTGTCACCTACACTTTGTCTGCCAACATAAGCTTCACCAGATGCTTCATCTTTAGACACTTCTTCCTCAAAGACAGAGTTACTCTCTACAGCCTTTCTCTTCAACTGTTTCTTCTGGACAACAGGAGTATCAAAACGACTCTTAGGTCGAGAGGGACCATACATGGGTTTCTTGGCAAGTTTCTTCACTGATTCTACAACAGGGGGCTGTGGGGCAGATGCTATAGCTTTACCAGAACTGCTCCTCAGTCTCTTAGCAACACCAGCACCAAAGGTCTTCACCAGGGGTGGAGACTTATCAGTATCATCACTACTAAAACCAGTATCAGAACATACGTCAGCTACAGTATTAGGACGAGGAACCTGTTGGTCCAAAGATGCTTCAGCATCTGGCACAACGTCAGATTGAGGAACAGGGTCCTTGATGAGATTCAGACCATTGTCAACCATGGTGTCACCAGTTTCAGTAACCTTTGCTACAAGATCAATATCCACTTCTATGTCATCAGTACTAGGAGCAGCCTCAGGATCCTTAACAGTATTCACATCAACAATATCTAGGGTTTCAACCTGATCAGATTTCCCTAAATGCTCCAACTCAACATTCTTTTCAACTTCTTCAACAACAAGCCTAGTCTTCTCAGTCTCAGAACTAGAGTGGTTCTTAACAACAGTATCAGAACTTATCACACTAATGTAGCGTGTGATGAAGTAGTTAAGGGAAGTTTTTAAGACTTTCCCTAAATTAGCGTGCACAACATAAGAGTAGAGAGAGAGAATAACTGCTGCACGCTTTTCAGACATTAACTGCTACAAATCCTCATGCAGGCAAATTCCTAATTTGCCTCTTAGCTTCTCAAATTGGTTAGCATCTAGTGCTTTCGTGAATATATCTGCGAGTTGTTCCTCAGTAGCAACATGTTTTAAAACCACCACATTCTCTTCTACTAAATCTCTGATAAAGTGATGACGAATGTCTATGTGCTTTGTCCTACTGTGTTGTATAGGATTTTTTGAGATATTGATTGCACTCAGATTATCACAGTACAATACCATAGCATCTTGCTCAACATTATACTCCCTTAGCATCTGTCTCATCCAGACAAGTTGTGAACAACTACTCCCAGCTGCAATGTATTCAGCTTCAGCAGTTGAGAGAGACACACAATTCTGTTTCTTACTGAACCATGATATCAAATTTTCTCCCAAGAAGAAACAACCACCAGAAGTGTTTTTTCTGTCATCAGCACTGCCAGCCCAATCTGCATCACAATACCCAATGAGTTGAGAATTGTCACTTTGTGAGTACATCATGCCGTAGTCACATGTGCCGTTAACATACTTGAGGATTCTTTTCACTTGAGTTAAATGACTCATCTTAGGATCAGCTTGATATCTTGCACATACACCCACTGTGAAGCTAATATCAGGTCTACTAGCTGTAAGATATAGGAGACTCCCTATCATACTTCTGTAGAGACTCTGATCAACACTAACACCCTTCTCATCTTTTGTCAACTTTAAATGAGTAGGTGCTGGAGTCCTTTTGTGAGTAGCGGTATCCATACCAAACTTCTTGACAATATTTTTTGCATACTTACTCTGAGAGATAAATATTGTCTCATCCATTTGCTTCACTTGAAGTCCAAGAAAAAATGTTAATTCCCCAACTAAACTCATCTCAAACTCTGACTGCATCTGTTTGATAAAATGCTCCACCATCTGACTTGACATCCCACCAAACACTATGTCATCAACATAAATTTTTGCTATCATTAGTTTACCATGTTCTTCTTTTACAAACAGAGTTTTATCATGTCCTCCTTTCCTGTATCCATGATTGACAAGAAATTCAGTCAATCTCTCATACCAAGCCCTGGGAGCTTGTTTCAACCCATATAAAGCCTTCTTCAACTTGTAGACATGATCAGGAAGATCTGGATTCACAAAACCTTTTGGTTGTTCCACATACACCTCTTCATTTAAGTACCCATTGAGAAAGGCACTCTTAACATCCATTTGGAAAAGTTTAAATTTCAGAATGCATGCAACACCAAGCAACAGCCGTATAGACTCTAATCTAGCAACTGGGGCAAAAGTCTCATCAAAGTCTAATCCTTCCACTTGAGTGTATCCCTGTGCCACAAGCCTTGCCTTGTTCCTTGTAATAGTTCCATTTTCATCAGATTTATTTTTATAAACCCATTTAGTGCCTATTACATTCAACCATTTTGGTCTAGAAACTAGATCCCAAACCTCACTTCTTTCAAACTGGTTCAACTCTTCTTGCATGGCAGTGATCCAATAATTGTCCGTGAGAGCCTCTTTGACATTCTTTGGTTCTATTTTTGACACAAAGCAAGAGTTAGAGATTATATCTTGATTTCTTCTTGTGGTGATACCTTCATCTGGATTGCCTATGATCTGGTCCTTGGGATGATTTTTCTGGACTCTGATAGATGGTCCTTTACTAACTGGAGCAGTAGTATCATCAGTGGTAGGACTATCAGGCGTTACCTCAAACTCCTCTATACTAGCAGTTTCTTCAGGCTGGAATTCAAATGCTTCAGCATCTGGACTTTCATCTGTCTTAGCGTCAGATGATACATCATCTATCACAACATTCATTGATTCCATCATCACTTGAGTTCTGGAGTTATACACTCTGTGGGCTCTGCTGTTAGTTGAGTATCCCAAGAATATACCTTCATCACTCTTTGGATCCATCTTCCTCCTTTGTTCTCTATCTATCAGAATGTAACACTTACTTCCAAATACATGAAAATACTTAGTAGGTTTTCTTCCTTTCCACAATTCATATAAGGTCTTAGTGGTTCCAGCTCTTAAAGTGACACGATTGAGAATGTAACATGCTGTATTCATAGCTTCAGCCCAAAAGTGTTGAGGCAGTTTCTTTGAGTGTAGCATGACACGAGCACATTCTTGTATAGTTCTGTTCTTTCTTTCAACTACACCATTTTGTTGAGGTGTAATAGGTGAAGAGAATTCATGTCCTATTCCTTCAGCAGTGCAAAACTCAGAGAATCTTGAGTTTTCAAATTCTCTACCGTGGTCACTCCTTATTCTGACAATGACACTATCTTTTTCTCTTTGAAGTTGTTTACATAAATCTTTGAAAGAACTAAAAGTGTCTGACTTTTCTCTGAGAAAGTTGATCCAAGTGAATCTTGAGTAGTCATCTACAACAACAAACGCATATCTCTTTCATCCTAGACTTTCAACCTGCATAGGCCCCATCAAGTCCATATGAAGTAATTCAAGCACCTTTGATGTAGTCAGATGCTGCAGCTTTGGGTGTGGCATCTTTGTCTGCTTCCCAATTTGACATTCACCACATATGCTTCCTTCTTCTATCTTCAGTTTAGGTACTCCTTTTACTGCATCTTCAGCTATGACTTTCTTCATACTCCTTAGATTAAGATGACCCATCTTTTGATGCCATAACTTGACTTCATCTTCTCTAGTGATGAGACAGGAAGAAATTTGAGCACTTTCTTCAGGAATCCATAAATAACAGTTATCTTTAGACCTGACTCCTTTCATAACAGATTCACCATCTTCAGTTGAGACAATGCATTCAGACTTCGTGAAGTTCACTTTCATTCCTTGATCACACAATTGACTGATGCTTATGAGATTTGCAGTCAATCCTTCCACTAAAAGAACATTCTCAAGCTTAGGCAACCCATTTGCAATGAGACTTCCAATGCCTTTGATCTGACCTTTGGCCCCATCACCAAAAGTAACATAACTGGTAGTGTAAGCTTTAACATTGGTTAGATAACTTTTAACACCAGTCATATGTCTTGAGCAACCACTATCAAAGTACCAATCATTTCTGGATGAAACTCTCAGAGATGTATGAGCTATGTGAGCAACATCATTTGCCTTTGGTTTCCATTCTTTCTTTCTATTGCTTGAATCAGATAAAGGAAAACGTAACTGTTTATCAAAGATAAAACGCAGCGGATTTTAAAATTTTATTTTCCTTCAATGGATCCATGTGAAAGATCATGGTCAAGAATATATTGTTACCTTGAAGAACTGATGCTTTCTTTCGCGAACAAGGAGCTTTCGATCACGAACAGAAACTGCTTACAATCACGAACACAAACTGCCTTTCGATCACGAACAAGAAACACTGTATGATCACGAACAAGAACCTTCAATCGATCACGAACACCACAATTGCAGCGCCTCCACTTAGTCCACACGAACAGGAACCTTCAACCTTCGGTGCTAGCCGTTCTTGGATGAAGAATGAGGGAACTTGAGCGGATTAGGGTTTAGAGAAATTCAGAATTTCCCAAATACGAATTAGGGTTTAGAAAAATTCAGAATTTTTCCAAAAGTGTGAGAGACTGAACTTCATAAGGCTCTATTTATAGAGTTTCTTATGTGAGCTTCAGTTCACACGAATTTGGACTTCTTAAGCCCAATATTCGTTTTTTACTAATTGCACCCCCGCAATAAGTCTTACTTATTTTTCCCGTCTTAACTGTCCTTATGTGTGTGACCCTATAGGTTCTTATAACGTTGGCAATAATATTTATCTTAATATTATAAACAGTGAGTGGTATCTAGCAACACATCACTGTTACCCAAGTTATAAGAATGTCATGTGATCTGACTAACCTTTCTGTGATAAACATCTTGTGCATAATTACCCTTTTGTCCTCATGTCTATATTGAACACAAGGCATAGTATGTCATCCTTGTCTAGTTCAATATTGGGCCCATAGACATATCTCCCGTTATGTAGGAGGGACAAATCCCATCTAGGTCACTCATGTCCCTCAGCATGATTCGTGGGATACCCATCAACCAACTTTATAGTTATCCAGTTACGGATAACGTTTGAATGGCAACAAGGTATTACACTCCTACATCTAGGGTACACAGTGGTTTCAGGTCGAAGGATGGAATGCACCTTTTATCACTATGAGAATAACTTATGACATTTTATAACATTCTATGCAGTATTCTCATGGTGGGTCAATCCGATATAAATTTACCCTTAACATTTATATCTATGTGAAGACTTGATAACTCATTATCTATGATCAGTGAGACGTGATCATCAGTCTACCAACATAATAGTCTCTATGCTTTAATGTTATCCCATTTCATATTAAAGCTTGACTACGGATACTTTAAGAATAGTGTTCTTAAGTTAATGTAATCTCACGATTAAGTCTCACTTAATGTTTCATTACATGAACAATCTATTCTAGGGACTTTATTATTTTGGAAAACAAACATAATAAAGAAATGCCTTATTATATATATTTAATATATATAAATCATGTCACAATACAAAAGCAAATGCTATCAAATAGATTGGTTTTTAGGGCTTACTCCAACAATCTCCCACTAGCACTAAAGCCAATCAAATGTTCATCTAACATTTATCGGTTAGCAAGAGCATCGAGCAACTTCTTAGTAAGATGCTACATTAGTGGATAAGGAACTATTTCCTATGTTGGTATCTTACATATCTTTTCAAAGTTACTCTTTCGATCTCTATCGAAATAGAAAGGTGTTTATATATATCTGAATCGTTGGTGAGATCTATTCCTTTGTTTGCAAGATTAAATCATTATCATCACTAATGTGATTAATGAAATCTGCAACGATGGAAACATAGTTTTAGCTCAATCCTGAACTAAACGATCCAAATCAAATACTTGACCTTTGTAATAGAAATAGACACTTTCTGAAGCTTATTAGCTTACAGTGTTTATATCTGACATAAATTTGAATTTCAATACAATGTATCGGATTGGAAACTAACATCATTATAACTTATTTACAATGATCTTTTCCATACCTACCTATTTCAAAAGATAGTCCTTAGTTCCTTTAAGGTACTTAGGGATATTCTTGAAGGTCAATTAGTGTCAAACACTAGATTCAATTTTGGTACTCACTGATTATGCTATAAGCATATGGTGTATCTGGTGTTGTACATATTATATGGTGTACATGACTGATCCATTTGCCAAAGCATGTGGATTCTTTTCATGTATCTCTTTCTCATCCAATGAGACGTGACATTATCCTTTGAACAAATAAAATCATTTGTTGCGTCAACAATCTATCTCTATAGGTTATGATTCCTAACTCTTTAGGAAGTCTCGCCTAAGTATTTCATCAAGAGATATTTCCTTAATCATGTCTTACATGTATAAAGAAAATGTTTTGATGATTAATATGTCATCCACACATGATACCAGATTAAGATAATTACTCCCACTAACCTCCTCGTGTGCACAAGAATTATATTTGTCCTTTATTAATTCGTTTTCATAAAACTTCATAAATAAGAACAAATAATTCAACTTCTGAGAACTTGATCTAATCAAAATTAGATTGCTACAACTTGTATACCTTTCAAGCATCCTTTGGATTGTTAAAACCCTATGTATATGTCTAACACATACATATGAGGTCATTCCAATTAAGGAATGCAACTTTGTCATCCATCTGCCATAACATGTAGTATAACAATTGTAACTAGACTACGATCATGGTTTCATCATAATTTGCATTTTGATTTTGCGTGAAACCTTTAATAATTAATTACATCTTAAATGTAGTCTCCATATCATCCATGTCAGTCTTCTATAAGAAGACTCACTTTTATCGTCTGAGTCTTACTCATCTTAATGACATAACCATTATCACATAAGGTCTGTGTACATGGATTCTATATAAGATTCTATGGCATTTAGCCACTTCTCAGAATTTAGGTCATTTACGACCTTTTACACAAGTTAAATATTCATCTTCAATGAAAACCATATCACCTTGTTAAGTCATGATAAGATCATACTTCCCAGCCTTGTGATATGTTAGACTTGTCTAGCCTTATGTGCAACTCAAACGGTTGATCCTACATCAACCTTGAGGAACCAGTTTGTGTTCCCTTTTAAAATATTAATGTTGTGGTATTTGAATCATTCAAGTTCTATATCACTCTCATTGACTCTTTTAAGAGACACATTCCCACTCGAGGAATGCTTCAGTCTAGCAACAAAACAACTTTTGTCCTGAAGAGTGATGTAGGACTAGTATCCCTTAGTTTCCTTAGGATACTTCCACATTCATCCAATTTGGAATTAAATTTATCTGATAAATTTTCAATCCAAACTATCATAAAGGCAAACTAGGTACTTTACCTTCATATCAAATATGATGTCTTTATGATTACTTTTAGAAGGCAGAGCTAGTTATGGGTGAAGAATAACTATAAGTAGAGAAATTACAACAAAGAGTCAACGACATATAATTAAACTATCTTAAATCAAATCATGTCAAACATGATGCGATAAAATAGTTATTATATTCCTTAACTAAGTATTTACCATTATGACTTGTTCCTATGCTTTTTATAAGCATCCTTCTCGAATCTAGTCATAGTAGGTTGCTAGAGAGTATAGTTCAAGAACTCATAGTTTTTCTCGCATTTGAGAACAATTCTCAATTGTGTACCAATTCAGAAACACTTTTCTGAAATTCTTGTCCTTCATAAGGACAATATAATTTGTATTGTATTCCAAAATTCTAATTACAGAGATATGTAAAACTTTGTATTATGATTAAATCATTTTAATACGGACTTTTATTAAAATGCTCCCACTATTTTATTCAAACCAAATGACCTTCAAGCATATGATTCAGAAAATCCCGTTGGAAGATTTTCTAGTGAGAATGAGATCCATATTTCACTTTGTTTTAAGTCAGCGTTGGACTGATTACACAAAACTTAGTTTATTTAGGAAGGAAACTCCTTTCCAATTGTATCTCATACAACTCTCATATCGTTTCCGTTGGGTAAATAACACTTATTTTATTTTTAATCCATCATATGGAATAACCCAACGCTTGCTTCTAATATCATATAATCATATTATATTTATTTAGTTAAGTTAACCCAAAGAATAGCCCTCGGATAAACTGGTTATCTCACCGCAACTTATCAATATAGACAATGCACTTTACGTTGGCAAAACCTACATTAATCGATATTGATCTTGAAGGGTGCTATTCTTTGGAAAGCATAAAACTTAATATATTATTTGAAGGATTTTTAATTAGTTTGATCTCACCTCACCACGGCTTATATATCATATATATTCGCACTCCAATCATTCAAGCATGCATAACAATTAAACAAAATAAAAGTGACATGATTATGGCCCCTAACGTTGTGATTCTCTCAAGCCAATGAGAGAATCTAAACTAGTCCTAGAAACGACCTTGCTTCTCCAAGCTAGACCTCTAGGGTTGTTCAAGCGTCAGAATTCTTCTTATTTCCTTGTATTCTAATTACATTACAAATAAGAGAAACTCATTTTACATACGAGAGAGTGGATGAGAGGAGAATGTACATATAGAATTTGAGAGAGAGAGGCACGACACGCAGGTCGTATTTCAAAAACCCAATAAATAGAATTATAAGACTAAGGCCATAATCACTCACAACAAAATAATAATAAACACACTTTTATCATTATTATTAAAATTAAAGTCTCATAATTAAATAAATTAAATTAAAATCCGGCGATTGATCACACTACGCAAAGTTAGCAATTAAATTTGATTCAAACCTTTTAATTCACAATTAAATCTTTCAAATCAAAATTTGCTAAAATAAATAATATTATTTTAAAGTAGAATCAAATCTTTGACAATTCTCCAATTACCAAATATTGCAATTTATTTAATCAAAACGTTTTTGAATAAAATATTTTCCAAAATTGGTAATATTATCTTTTAAAACAATTTCAAAAGATATTTCTAAAATTTTGAAACGATTTCAAAATTAAATATATTTCGAATCAAAATTTGCTAAAATAAATAATATTATTTTAAAGTAGAATCAAATCTTTGACAATTCTCCAATTACCAAATATTGCAATTTATTTAATCAAAACATTTTTGAATAAAATATTTTTCCAAAATTGGTAATATTATCTTTTAAAACAATTTCAAAAGATATTTCTAAAATTTTGAAGCGATTTCAAAATTAAATATATTTTTCAAAATCACTTTGAATTACCTTCTAATTTTGCATCAACATTTGATACGTTTTACAAACCCTAATCATAATGACACAACACTTGCATCATTATGAAATATGTGATCGAGTAACATGTTTCTCTTGTTAATATAATCAATATGTTGATGATTCACCAGAAACGGTTCCGAAACATCAAACCAATCGATAACCATAAACAGAAACATGGTTTGGCCAATTTTAATTCCTTTATTATTTAATTGATTCTAATATGTTTAAACATTTTAAACATAAACGAATTAAACAGAAACAGTTTCTGATGTGTTTAAACGATTTAAACAGAGACATTAACATGTTTAAACAATTTAAACAGACACGTGATTAAACAATTAAACAGAATCGCGATTTAAACAATTAAACAGAATCGCGATTTAAACAACGTTTGCTTTAAACAGAAACGTGATTCAAATGTTTAAACAGAATAGCGATTTTAAACAATGTTTAAACAATTTAAACATAAACGTGATTAAACAAAACAATCCGATTCAAGGTTTCGTAATGAACGGTTCATTAACGAAACCGTAATTGTATCAACCTTTGACACAATTTTTGAAACTCTAACCGATTCTGTTTCCATAATAATACAAGACTTGTATTTTTTATGAATCCTAATACAACAATCATTCATGAAAACGTTTCAAGATTGTTGTTCATTATAGATGATTGACTCATGAATGCTTCACCAGTATCGGATTCCGAAGCACATGCTCACAATCACCCATTATTCACGCCAATCACAAAATATTCTTATGAACAATATAATCGGTATATCACATATACCAACGTCGTATAAGAATTATATATCACATATATAAATTAAGATTAATCAATCACATCTTATTAATTATTGTTCTTATTATTATTAATATAGATTCATAATCATATCATATTAATAAACGGTAACAAACATCAAAACCGATCCATGGTTTCACAAGTGGCTCTGATACCACTGAAGGAAAACGTAACTGTTTATCAAAGATAAAACGCAGCGGATTTTAAAATTTTATTTTCCTTCAATGGATCCATGTGAAAGATCATGGTCAAGAATATATTGTTACCTTGAAGAACTGATGCTTTCTTTCGCGAACAAGGAGCTTTCGATCACGAACAGAAACTTCTTACAATCACGAACACAAACTGCCTTTCGATCACGAACAAGAAACACTGTATGATCACGAACAAGAACCTTCAATCGATCACGAGCACCACAATTGCAGCGCCTCCACTTAGTCCACACGAACAGGAACCTTCAACCTTCGGTGCTAGCCGTTCTTGGATGAAGAATGAGGGAACTTGAGCGGATTAGGGTTTAGAGAAATTCAGAATTTCCCAAATACGAATTAGGGTTTAGAAAAATTCAGAATTTTTCCAAAAGTGTGAGAGACTGAACTTCATAAGGCTCTATTTATAGAGTTTCTTATGTGAGCTTCAGTTCACACGAATTTGGACTTCTTAAGCCCAATATTCGTTTTTTACTAATTGCACCCCCGCAATAAGTCTTACTTATTTTTCCCGTCTTAACTGTCCTTATGTGTGTGACCCTATAGGTTCTTATAACGTTGGCAATAATATTTATCTTAATATTATAAACAGTGAGCGGTATCTAGCAACACATCACTGTTACCCAAGTTATAAGAATGTCATGTGATCTGACTAACCTTTCTGTGATAAACATCTTGTGCATAATTACCCTTTTGTCCTCATGTCTATATTGAACACAAGGCATAGTATGTCATCCTTGTCTAGTTCAATATTGGGCCCATAGACATATCTCCCGTTATGTAGGAGGGACAAATCCCATCTAGGTCACTCATGTCCCTCAGCATGATTCGTGGGATACCCATCAACCAACTTTATAGTTATCCAGTTACGGATAACGTTTGAATGGCAACAAGGTATTACACTCCTACATCTAGGGTACACAGTGGTTTCAGGTCGAAGGATGGAATGCACCTTTTATCACTATGAGAATAACTTATGACATTTTATAACATTCTATGCAGTATTCTCATGGTGGGTCAATCCGATATAAATTTACCCTTAACATTTATATCTATGTGAAGACTTGATAACTCATTATCTATGATCAGTGAGACGTGATCATCAGTCTACCAACATAATAGTCTCTATGCTTTAATGTTATCCCATTTCATATTAAAGCTTGACTACGGATACTTTAAGAATAGTGTTCTTAAGTTAATGTAATCTCACGATTAAGTCTCACTTAATGTTTCATTACATGAACAATCTATTCTAGGGACTTTATTATTTTGGAAAACAAACATAATAAAGAAATGCCTTATTATATATATTTAATATATATAAATCATGTCACAATACAAAAGCAAATGCTATCAAATAGATTGGTTTTTAGGGCTTACTCCAACATCAGATTCATACCTGGGATTATTATACCATCTTGGAAACCCATACAATCTAAAACAGAAAGGTCTGATGTGACCTCTTCTACCACAATAATGACAGATCCATCCCTTAGGTTTAGGAATGATTTTGGCAGGCTGATGTTGTTGAACATGCTGTGGCATATGTCTTGTTTCAGTAGGATCATAAGTGTCTTTAGCAGGAACAAATGTACTAGTGGAAGTAGTATTTTTCTGTTTAGAATAATTATATTCTACTCCAATACCCTTAGGTTTTCCAGCAATTTGACCCTCAACTAGTATATCTAATCTTTCAGTTCCATTATTTAGCAGTCTAAGCTGTTTATTTAAACTAGTCAGCTGATAGTTCAATGTGGTTACCTCATCTCTAAGAGCAGAAGCCTCAGACAGATGCTTTGCCTTCTCAGATTGTAGCTGCTTTGTGAGTTGAGATATTTGAGTCTGATGCTTCACCTTCTCATCTTGCAATTTACTTATAACGTTTTGTTGCTGCTGACAAACCTTTTCACTCTTCTGACTCAGTGCTTTATAGGACGCAGCTAGTTCATCAAAGGTCAATTCTTCATCATCTGATTCAGATTCAATAAATCCAGTAAGTGCAGTAATGTGATTTGCAGACTCAGAGTAGTCATCATCCTCAGAGTCATCTTCATCAGACCAAGTGACAGCTGTCGCGGTGATTTTTGGATGTCGAGTTATTAATTAACTTCGAATCGCAATTTAATATTCCACCACCGATCTTTAATTTATCCGAGGGAAAGGGAAAAAGTTCGAAAAAACCCTATTTTTAGAGAACAAGGTTCGGGGGTTGGTTATACGAAGGGAAGGTATTAGCACCCTAAGTATCTATAGTACTCTATAGGAACCTCTTGTTTTTATTCTAACTTTGCGCTTTATTTTAATTGCTTGTAAAAATGTATGAGTGTGAGAATTAAAGTGATGATAAAAAGTTTAAAATGATGGAAAAGAAAAATGTTTTTGTTGATTTTATTGATTGGAGAGACAAGTCTCATGCCTACGTACCCGAGGGATCAAACCACCGTAGTTCGGGATAAAAGTTACGAGTAAATTTGTTTGTTTGATTTTAAAGTTTTGAAAATGGTTTTAAAGACCAAAAGCCAAAAATGGCAAAATGTGAGTTTGATTGATGTTAGTTTGTGAAAAAAAGTCTATATAGTTAAATTGATTAAAGTTTGATTATGAAAATAAGACGCGGACACTTGGTTTAAAGTCCAAGATTTGTTGAGAAAATGTTTGAAGTGATAAAAGACACTTGGTTTGAATTCCAAGGTTTTTGTAAGAAAAAGATCACTTGGTTTGAATTCCAAAGTTTTAACGAGAAAAATAACACTTGGTTTGAATTCCAGTTTTTGCGATAAAAGAACACTTGGTTTGAATTCCATGGTTTTTGATAGAAATGTTTAATGAAATTTTTTGTGTTTCCATGATATTTCGAAAAGAAAATAATTATGTATTTTTTGAAAGAGGTTTTGACCTCATTTTTTGAGAAGAAAATAGGTAAAGGTTACGCGCGCAAAATGACACTAACCTAAAACGTCATAACAAATAAATTAAACGTGAAAACAAATTGCAATGATATTTTGATCAAAGCGACGCCTTTTCCCTCGGAATTTAACGTTACGCATATTGGCGGAAAGCGATAAAAATAAATATGCATGAGATGCAATTTTTCATTTAGGGTACATTGGCCTAATCACACTCTAAAATCTTTGCAGGAAAATAAATATGAAATGATGCAAGAGAGGGGGTATGCTATGCACTTTTATTTAGAGTTTACATTTGGCCTATTTACATCCTAAATTCAAGAGCAAAAATAAATGATGATTAATAAAGCGATAAACAATCAATATTGTGATGATAATGATGTTACAAAAAAAAAAGGTAAATATGATAAATAAATGGACGTAATGAAATAATATGAAATGCATGGATAAATAACATAAATAAATAAATAAATACGAAACTAAAAAAAGATGAAAATAAGCCTCGATATCGTGCTTGATTGGCTAAAATAATAGCTAAGATAACTTATGCCAGAAGCACTTATCTCATAAGCTCAAAATAAAATTAATTAACAAAATAAAAACATGAAATAATATTAACACTATCTAAATATCAAATAAATAGAAAAAAAAATAAGTCTCAACATCATGCTTGATTGGCTAAAATAATAGCTAAAATAGCTTATGCCAAAAGCACTTATCTCATAAGCTAAAAAATAAAATAAAATAAAAACAGGGGGGTGTGAACATGAAAACGAAATAAAAGGAGGGTGCACAAAGTAAAAGAACAGTGAATCCCAGCCCAAAAGGCCCATCTGCATGTAAACAAACAAAAAAAAGGCAGGATTTATCCTGGCCGTCTGATAGATCAGACGTCCCTGATTTGATCACAGGAGAGGTTAATCATGGACGTTGGATCAGATCTAAGGGGTTCTGGGTGCGGTGGTGCACCATAAGGCCATGCACCAGCCCGCACCTGATTGGGTCAGGGTATAAATACCCAAAACCCAAAAAAAATCTCATTTTTCCTCATTCTTTCTCTCTCTCAGCCGAACTCTCTTCCTCTCCCTCCTCTTCTTTGCTCTGCTAGGGTTCTTCCTCATGAAGAACCAGGGATGAACATTCATCCCTTCCGGCGAGACGCCGCCACGCCGGAGCGATTCCGGCGGCGGCTCCGCCGGCCCCAACCCCTTTTTTTTTCAAAAATCAAAATTTTTTTCACCAAAATCTTCTATTTTATTTTCTAAACCTAAATCCACAAACAAAAACCCCCAAATCTTAACCAAATCTCCTAGATCGGAAAAATAAAGAAACAAAATAAAACCAACCTTTTGGGTTCTTTAGTTTCGGATTTGTGGTGTTTCTCTTCTTCTCCCTCTCTGTATTTCTTTTTGATCTAAAAGGAAGCAAGGTTTGTATATTTTTTTTATTTTGTTTTTTTCGGTTCTGTTTTTCAAAGGAAAAAAAATGGAAGTTTTTTTAGTGTTTTTTTTTTGTCTGGATGTTGGCAAATGAATGGGGTTTTGTTTTGATATTTTTTGGTTCTGTTGGTTTTGAAATAGAAAGGATTTTTTTTTGAATTCGTTTCTGGATTTTTGAAAGAAACAGAGTTGTTGTTTTTGGTGTTAGATTTGGAAAAAAGAATGTCTCTTTGATTATGGATTGATGATTTTTGTTGAGAAAAAAAGTTAGGGTTTGATGTGTTTGTGTTGCGGCCGAGACTAAAAAAAACCTCCCTGTTCATGTAACCTCTGTTCACTATATACACAAATTGGGTTTCTAAGATGGGGAACAAAAATCTGAAATTGGACAAGAAAGTACACTGTTTCTGTCTTTCCGCAGAAACGTGCTCCCTTTGCGTGTTTGGAGTTTGGAAGTTGACTTTGGACAATTTTTTTGATTTTTTTAATTAATTAAAAAACAGAAAAAAGAAAATAAAGAAATAAATAAAAAACAAATAAATAAATAAAAACTGAATAATATAAAAAATAAAAATAATAAAAGTTAAATAATAATAATAATAATAATATAAATATAAATAATAAATGAACACAAAATGAGGTATTTTAAAATACCTCTCTGCCGAAATTTCGTCAGAAACGAACAAAGAAAACCCGTCTTAAAAAAGACGCAAAAAGCGATCGGTCAAAAAATGGGGTATGACAGATGCCCCTATTTAAGTTTCTTCCATCGGAGATAAAAAGAAAAAGATGATTTTTGATGATTTTTTTTGTTTTGGTTCGACGGTGGAAGAGATTTAAATACAGAGTACACCATTTTTTTGACCGGATTAAACTATAAAATGCTATGATATGATGTTATGAGTGTTATGTTTATGAGTGTTTGAATGAAATGAAGATTTTTTGACAAAAGTAATGAAGACAGAAAGCGATAAAGTCCTGTATGCGGACAGAAGGCAGTAAAGTCCTGTGTATGGACAGAAGTAAAGACGGAAAGCAATAAAGTCCTGTGTGCGGACATAAGCAGATAAAGTCCTGTGTGCGGACAGAAGTAAAGACTGAAAGCGATAAAGTCCTGTGTACGGACAGAAGTAAAGACGGAAAGCAATAAAGTCCTGTGTGCGGACATAAGCAGATAAAGTCCTGTGTGCGGACAGAAGCAATAAGGTCCAAAGTGAGGACATAAGTAAAGACAGTGCCTACCAACATTGTGGGATGGTAAGGGCACAACGAGGAAATAAATTGTCTGCTGTCATTGTGGGAGAGCGAGACATGACAAGAATATGTATTTTTCTAGACCAGACACACTGGAGATGACTTCTTTTGGGGAAATTAACTGTAAGTTTGCAGTTGATTGTTCGCAAAATATGCTACTTGAAATATGTTTGATGGAGACATCTCTGGACCAGGCTCACTGGGGATGACTCTTTTTGTGATGTATGATTGATGGAGACATCTCTGGACCAGATACACTGGGGATGCCTCTTTTTGTGATGTATTGAAGCAGGACACGTGATGGTCAATGCAGTATGTATGAATGATTTTGTTTGCATGTTGCATATGAATATGAATATATGTATGGACATGTGAATGATTGTATGTATGTACGCATGTGTGTAAGTATGTATGTATGTATGTATGTATGTATGTATGTATGTATGTATGTATTAATGATTGTTATGAAGCTTGTATTTGTATGATTGAATGATATTTGTACACGACTGGATGAGACAGAAGCTTGATCAGAAAAGATGAACATCGGGCCGACGTATCCGTACAACTACTCAATAGTTCTCCACTGGGGACAGCACCCCTTAAAGGTGAAATAAATCAGATTCTCGAGGTAAAAACCCGGTATGGTATGTCAATCCATGTTAAGAATGATTGTTTCTCGGGGTAAAGCCCATTGGTCAGAGATTTGGCAGAAGTCGCCATTTTGTACACTGAAATAGAATATTTTCTCATGGTCTTGTTTCGACAGTCATGCTTTTGCTTTTTCTTCTTCTTTTTTTTTTTTTTTTTTTTTGAGATCCCTAACTTTTGCCCGGATCGCCCTTTCGGGTTTTCAATCCACCGGGAATATATATCTTTTTTTGTTTTGCCCCTAATTTTTGCCTGGACCGCCCTTTCGGGTTTTCAATCCACCGGGACGCTCATTTTTGCCTAAGCCGCCTTTTTCAGGTTTTCGACTTATCGAGCTTTTTTTTTTTTTTTTTTTTTAGCAATGACTGTATTTGCCTTGTTGAATCTGTCTGCTTTCGGAACAATGTTGATATATGCTTGTATGACTCATGGATCTAAGAAATATGTTTGTCATTTGTATTTTTTCAAAAAAAAGAACTACTAAAAACTTTAAATTATTTCTTTGAGTTCTTGCTTCAAGTACTTTAAATTGAAAGAGGGGGAAACAAAATTGCAAATAAATTTGAATTCAAAATAGAGGGCACAGGCTCGAATTTGATTAAAAGAGTGGCGATTGGCGAAAAGCACAACCCCACAGATCGTTACAAAGATGAAAAATGGTAATTGGGTGGGAAAGGTACGTTAAACACAACGATCGCTATTCTCCCTAACAACTTTGAATCTGCAGTCTAAAATGCTGTAAGCCAAAGATATTCTGTCAATCGAGGTACTCTGAGTAAGTGATGCCTGATCCGGTGCAGTTACTTTGTCTTATTCCTTAACTTTTGCATAGATCGCCTTTTCAGGTTTTCGACCTATCAGGATATTATTTTCTGTTTATGTCTCTAATTTTTGCCTGGACCGCCCTTTCGGGTTTTCAGCCCACCGAGACGCTCATTTTTGCCTAAGCCGCCCTTTCGGGTTTTCAACTTAGCGAGCTGTTCTTTTATTTTTTAGACAAAGTATTTCTTGACTGCATCGGCATTCACAGGACGAGGGAGCTCATCACCATCCATGGTTGCAAGAGTCATAGCACCACCAGAAAAAGCTCTTTTGACAACGTACGTGCCTTCATAATTAGGCGTCCACTTGCCCCTAGAATCCGGCTGAAAGGACAAAATCTTTTTGAGCACAAGGTCACCTTCACGGAACTCACGAGGCCGAACCTTCCTGTCAAAAGCCTGTTTCATTCTTCTCTGATATAACTGTCCCTGACATAAAGCTGCCATGCGTTTCTCCTCAATTAAATTCAATTGGTCATATCTATTCCGGCACCATTCGGCCTCGGCCAACTCAGTTTCCATTAAGACTCTCATTGATGGGATTTCAACCTCTATGGGGAGTACTGCTTCCATGCCATATACTAAAGAGAAAGGGGTTGCCCCTGTCGAAGTACGAACTGAAGTACGGTATCCATGTAAAGCAAAAGGTAACATTCCATGCCAATCTTTGTAAGTGACCACCATTTTCTGCACGATCTTCTTGATGTTCTTATTTGCAGCTTCGACTGCGCCATTCATCTGAGGCCGGTAAGGAGATGAATTATGATGCTCAATCTTGAACTCGTCACACAAATCTTTCATCATTTTGTTATTCAAATTTGTCCCATTATCTGTAATAATCTTGTTAGGAACACCATAACGGCAGATAAGATGGTTCTTGATAAAACGTACAACCACCTGCTTGGTCACATTGGCATAAGACGCTGCCTCAACCCACTTGGTGAAGTAATCAATACCCACTAAGATGAAACGATGTCCGTTGGAAGCCTTTGGTTCAATCCGACCAATCATGTCGATACCCCACATGGAGAACGGCCAAGGAGAAGAGAGAACATTCAGAGAAGTTGGCGGTAGGTGTATCTTATCCGCATAAATCTGACATTTATGGCATTTCCTGGCATGTTTGTAACAATCAGACTCCATCGTCAACCAATAGTAGCCGGCTCTTAACATTTTCTTGGCCATTGTGTGTCCATTAGGATGGGTTCCGAATGAACCTTCATGTACTTCATGCATCAATAGATCAGCCTCATGTTTGTCCACACACCGCAACAGGACCATATCAAAATTCCTTTTGTATAACACCTCATCATTCAGGAAGAAACTACTGGACAGCCTTCTCAGAGTCTTTTTGTCTTTGCTAGATGCCCCAGGGGGATATTCTTGCTTCTGAAGGAACATCTTGATATCATGAAACCAAGGTTTGTCATCCACCACTTCCTCGGTTGCAAACACATATGCTGGTCTCTCAAGGCACCGAATACTGATGGTTGGTATCTCGTTCCGGCGATTAACTCGGTACATTGAAGATAGAGTGGCCAAAGCATCGGCCATTTGATTCTCGTCACGAGGAATGTAATGTAGCTCCACTTTATTGAAGAAAGTTAACAATCGTCTTGCATAATCTCTGTAAGGAACCAAACCAGCATGGCGAGTCTCCCACTCTCCTTTGATCTGATTAATCACAAGAGCTGAGTCTCCATAAATGTCGATGTTTTTGATCCTTATGTCAATAGCTTCTTCAATGCCCATGATGCAAGCTTCATATTCTGCAATATTGTTAGTACATTCAAACTGTAATCTCGCAGTGAAAGGAATGTGAGCACCTTTAGGGGTAACAATGATTGCCCCAATTCCACTACCGTAGAGGTTGACGGCCCCATCAAATATCAAACCCCACTGGGATTCAGGATCTGGTCCCTCGCCAAACACCGGTTCATCGCAATCCTTCATCTTCAAATACATGATCTCTTCATCTGGAAAATCAAACTTGATTGGCTGGTAATCTTCAACTGGTTGGTGAGCCAAATGGTCAGCAAGAATACTACCCTTGATTGCCTTTTGGGTACGGTACTCAATATCGTATTCGGATAACAACATCTGCCAACGGGCAATTCTTCCGGTTAGAGCTTCCTTCTCAAAAATGTACTTAATTGGATCCATTTTGGATATCAACCAAGTAGTATGATTAATCAAGTAATGCCGGAGACGTTTGGCAGCCCAAGCCAAAGCACAACAAGTCTTCTCAAGCATGGAGTATCGAGATTCACAATCTGTGAATTTCTTACTCAAATAATAGATTGCGTGCTCTTTTCTACCGGTTTCATCCTGTTGCCCCAGCACACAACCCATAGATTCCTCTAGCACGGTTAAATACATGATGAGCGGTCTTCCTTCAACTGGAGGGATAAGGATCGGAGGTTCCATTAAATACTCTTTGATACTGTCAAAAGCTTTCTGACAGTCCTCTGTCCAAACAATCCCTTGATTTTTGCGAAGCAACTTGAATATCAGCCCACACGTGGCAGTCATATGGGAGATGAATCTAGAGATGTAATTTAGTCGACCCAGGAAACCTCTAACTTGTTTTTCTGTTTGTGGAGCTGGCATTTCTCTGATGGCCCTGACTTTGTCTGGATCTACCTCGATACCCTTTTGACTAACAATGAATCCCAGGAGCTTTCCGGATCTAACACCGAAAGTGCATTTGTTGGGATTTAAACGGAGACGATATTTCCTCAACCTTTGAAACATTTTCGATAAGTACTCCACGTGCTCTTCTTCAGTACCCGATTTGACAATCACATCATCTACATATACCTCAATCTCTTTGTGCATCATGTCATGAAAAAGGGTGGTCATGCCCCTTTGATAAGTAGCACCCGCATTCGTTAGACCAAAAGGCATTACTTTGTAACAGAAAGTGCCCCAAGGTGTAATGAAAGCGGTCTTCTCTCTATCTTCAACTGCCATCTTGATCTGATTGTACCCGGAGAAACCATCCATGAAGGAGAAAACCTTGGATTTAGCTGTGTTATCAACCAATACATCAATGTGAGGCAAAGGAAAATCATCTTTCGGACGAGCTTTGTTCAAATCTCTGTAATCAACACACATTCTGACTTTGCCGTCCTTCTTTGGAACTGGTACTATGTTAGCCAACCACTGAGGATATTCTGATGTGATAAGAAAACCAGCATCAATTTGTTTTTGTACTTCTTCTTTGATCTTGAGAGCCATATCCGGATGAGTTCTTCTTAACTTTTGCTTTACCGGAGGACATTCTGGCTTCAGAGGCAAATGATGTTCCACAATTTCGGGATCTAAACCGGGCATATGCTGATATGACCAGGCGAAGATGTCAACATATTCTCTGAGTAAAACGATCACCCTTTCCTTGACAGATGCCTCTAAGGATGCCCCAATCTTGATTTCTTTCTTTCCTTCGCCGGAACTTAAATCAATTAGCTCCACATCTTCCTCATGAGGCTGAATGACTTTCTTCTCTTGATCTAATAGTCGTTTGATCTCATCGGGGATCCCTTCATCCTCTTCCTCTTCAGCCTCATAAACAGGGAACTCAAAGTTGGGAGAGGGCCTAGGAACATTGTGTTCAACGGGTTCATTGATGCTTAATCTGCATATGATTTATGATTGATTTTATTAAATAAAAGAATGCAAACCTTTTGAAAAATGATTAAAAGCTAGGAAGTGGAAGGAAAATAAAATATATACTTTGGTTTTTTTGTGTTACCATTTTCCAGAATAAAATGAAAACAAAAATAAAAGTCATGATAAAAACGACAATTTCATTAAAATACTTGAAGCTCAAAACAAAGCCCCACATGCGTTCGCTTTTGCCTTGGGCAGGACAAAAGGATTTTTTTGGAAAACAAAAATAGACAAACATATTACTTAGATAGAGGAGTGACAGAAGGGACATCAACAACGACCCAATTGTGGCAAATTCCTCCTGGAATCACGAAAGAAGGCTGCTCTTCTTCAACTTTGTCTTCAATGATAGCATTGGTTTCTGGTGGAGTGTGAATCGGTTCGGCACTAACGAAAGTACCCTTATTTGAATCGACCGTTCCTGTAGACGGAGCAGAACCCAGACCCTCCATGTGTCTTCTTTCTGGCATTTGTAATAACTTCCCCCATTTCAGATGTGACCTTTGTTGTACTTCCCTTTGCGCATCTTTTGCAGAAGACATAAATGTTTTCCCTTTTTTCGACCTTTTCTCTTCAATAGAAAGCCCCTGGAAAGACGTACCATCCCTAACATCAGCACTGATATAAGAAAAAGCCGACAAATGACTCACCAATAAAGCTTCCTCTCCATTCACGATCACCAATTTTCCTTCCCGCACAAATTTCAGCTTCTGGTGAAGTGTGGAAGTCACCGCCCCCGCTTCGTGAATCCATGGTCGTTCCAACAAACAACTATAAGAAGCTTGAATATCCATGACTTGAAAGGTAATTTGGAACTCACAGGGACCAACTGAAATGGGTAGGTCTATTTCACCGATTACTGATTTTCTTGACCCATCGAAGGCTTTCACGATTAATGCACTCGGCCTCAAAGGTGCACCACAGTATGCGAGCTTGTCGAGAGTAAACTTGGACATTACATTCAAAGATGACCCGGTATCCACCAACACATTGGATAAGGCATCAGATTTACAAATTACCGAGATATGTAATGCTAAGTTATGATCCTTTCCTTTTTCAGGGAGTTCCTCGTCGCTGAAACTCAAGTTATTGCAGGCTGTGACATTCCCCACTATGCTACCAAATTGGCCCAAGGTTATGTCATGGTCGACGTATGCCTGGTCCAAGACCTTCATTAGTGCATCTCTGTGCGCATCAGAATTCATTAAGAGTGATAAAATTGAAATCTTGGAAGGGGTTTGTAGTAATTGATCCACGATCTTATACTCACTTCTCTTGATCATTTTCAAAATTTCATCTGAGTCTTCATACACCCTTTCACCAGTCCCACTAGAGTCAGGAATTTGTGTTTTTTCAACAGGACCACCGGTCTTTCCTTGAACAACTCCCGGAAGGATACGCCCACTCCTCAGTATTTTGCTATTATCCGCAATATTGTCCACGGATATCAAAGGAGGAATAGGTGTTTCCACCCCATTCCGCAACATGGTGGCATCATATCTATATGGCACAGCTCTCAGGGACGTATATGGCATAGGCCTTGGCAAGCAGATCACTAGCGGGGTAACTGATGCGATATTTCTGCAAGTCCACAGACTTATCGTGTAGTTATAAAAGATTATCGTTCCTTCAGGGACTATTTTCCAAAACTTCGCTTACGTTTTTAATATAATGTAAGGTTAAGGCTAAATATTAATTGGAAAGGGATGTTAAAAGAAAAATAATAGATTTAATTCAAATAATTAGACTTAACTAACTGGAATGTTACTATAAGTCGCTTCAATGGGTTCGGTAATTAAATTGCATTTAGAAATAATGTTTCTTTTTTATCAAACTGATATCGATTTAAAAACACGCTCCTCACACTTTCGCGCTGTTGGTTAATATTGTAAAGTTATAAAATAAATGCTTCACTCTCGCTCTCACATTTACTTATAAAAATACTTTTTGAAAATCAATTCAATTTAATTAAAAAGATCTAGTTTTCACAAAACAATATTAGTTTAAAGACTCAGGTCTCACACTTTCGCGCTATTGAACTAAATCATAAAATATAAATAAATACTTCACTTTCGCTCTCATATTTAGTTTATAAAATATTTTTTGGAAACTAATACAGTTTAATTAATTTTAAAGAGCTGTCGCGGTGTTTAAAATTAATGTCCAGTTTTTACTATCTAGTATAAATCTCACACTCTCGCGCTGTTGACTTACACCTTAATTAATTTTCACTCTCGTGCAAAATTATAGTCTATCGTTTAATTAAAAACTGAAACAGAAAACTAGTTTGTTTGAAAATAAAATTTGCAACTTAATTACTAAACCCAAATCAGCTTCTTATTCACATTCCAGTTATATTAAATTAGTTCGACATAATTGTAAATAAAAACATCACGATTAAATAAATAATAATTGATTTAATTGAGAACATATCAGATACCAATAAAATAATTGAAACTGAAATTAAATTAGTAGCAGTGGATAACAATTACGGCTAACAAATAAGACATAAAACAAAGCAAAAACAAGAAACTGTAGACCATATACTGTGCGTGACAGTATATGGTACTGAGTTGAAAATTAGAATTAACAATTCAGATGTACTGTATCAATGGCAAGAATAAATAAACTCATAGGAATTTAAAGTACTGAACTGAATTTAATATATTAAATAGAGTAACTTACAGATGGCAACTGGAATGAAAGCAAAACACCAGAATAATAAAAGTTTTGAAATCAAATAATGCGTAGCGTGCCAGAGAGCAAAAAGAATCAGATTACATGTATTTATAGTGCTGAGAAAAATAACTGACTTCCTATATTTCTCTCCACGTTTCAATCCTATTTTTACTGGACTTATACGTGAGTGTGCCTGAAGTTTAGGAAGTGATAGTGCTTAGCTGGCTTTTGCACGTCTTTTTCCCTTTTTCTTTTATTTTTCTTCACGTGCCCAATTATATAGGCATGGCTGGCGCCTTAGATTGCTTGCCTGGCGCCATGCCTTTATCACTTTATTTTTCTTCACGTGCCCAATTGTAAGGCATGGCTGGCGCCTTCTTTTCCTTGCCTGGCGCCATGCTTGTTGCATGAATCACACTCAGAAGCAATTGACCCATGCCTGGCGCCATGCTTGTTAATTAGTTTGGTCCTTTAGCTTCTAGTCCCATAAAACTCATATTTTGCTAAGTTTCTGCTGCATCTGTATTTTTATAAAAAGTATTAATTATTTCATTGATAACAGAATAATTTAGAGAAAATATTAAAATATTACGACAAATAATATTAAATAAATAGTGCATTTTTCGGTGTTATCAGTAACTGTGGGTTCTCCACTATTATATATCATCTCGAGACGGTCAGAGACATTGAATTCCGGCACTATGACGCAAACATCCTCGCTCTTCTTTGTAACTACCAATTCTCCTTTATTTTACTATACCTGAAGTTAACTTTCATTTCTTCTTTAGTTATCCTTTTTTAGCCCGCGGTAATCACATTAAGCCCGTTATCTATTCACACACACACGGTAGTGAACCTGTTAGTGATTATGACCCGATCCTTTTTCATATTATTTATTTTTCTTTTCTCTCACTTATGTCATAGGATATTTTATATCTTTGAGGTCTTTCGCATTTGGGCTAAATGACCGGGTGAGGGTCATTTGACTTAGAGTGCGTAGTCCCTTTTCAGATTTATACATCCTTGATTTTCATTTTTCAATCAAAGTCATTCACTTATATTCGTCGACTCAACTACTTAGATAGTGATCGTAGATGGTGCCGACTACCTATGGGCTTACTCAAGGACTAGTAAAGTGTCAAGAAATTTAAGTTCAGTTTCTAGCAAATATCCAAATTGATCTACATAATTAAGAAATTTAAGGTGTTAAAATGATATAGCTGGTACGAAAAATATACTTAATTTGAAAGTTCAGTCTTAATTACGTTTGCGACTTTGGAATCTCAAAAATTATTTGTTTCTCAAAAATTTTGTTATGGCTCAAGATTTTGGAAAAATTTAGAATACACCGAAAAAATTTATTTGCAGAAAGGAAAACTAAACTAGAAAGTGAAATTAATACTGAAAAGTAAATAAAAGCAATAAAGTCCTCCCCTCAACTTAAATCCAACAGTGTCCTCACTGTTGCGACTCATGTTAAGGATTGGAGCGGGAAACCTGGAGATTCACGCCTATATGCAGCTGACAGGTGCAAAGCCATCAATCTCTTTATTTGCTGATAAACAAATGAAAAACAAAAATATTAAATTGAAAACTCATGGGTTGCCTCCCACGCAGCGCTTTGTTTAAAGTCGTTTAGCTCGACTTCTCAAACCTTTAAATCAAAATGGCGCCTCTTCCAAACTCACATCGTTAACATTGTGCTCAACATCCTTAGGGTTCCATTTGAACATGTCCGACCATCGCATAGGTGTTTTCCTTTTTCCTTTCTTTCTCTGTGAAATAGACGGGGGTGTCTTATCTTGAAAGATATTATGTTCTAGGTGAGCTTTTAGTATGTCAGGAGGGACTTGTTCAGAGGGGAATTTATCGACATTTCTTTCAATTATGTCGAGTCGACAACAAGAGTTTTTCAAGGTAGGGCTTTCCATGAATTGAGACATTATGAACTCGATTTTCTCATCTCCTACTTCGAAGGTGATTTTCCCTCTTTTTACATTAATTATAGCGCCTGAAGAAGCTAGAAAAGGTCTACCTAACAGAATGGGGATATCATCATCCTCCTTTATGTCCATGATGACAAAGTCAGTAGGGATAAACAGATGACCGATTCTTACTGGAACATTTTCCAGAATTCCTACTGGGTATTTGATGGTTCTATCAGGCAGCTGTAGGGACATCTTAGTAGGTTTTAACTCTCCAAGTCCGAGCCTTTTGCAGAGAGTCAGTGGCATTAAACTTACACTTGATCCTAGATCACAAAGGGCTTTATCTATGATATGTCTACCAATAACGCAAGGAATAGAAAAGTTTCCTGGGTCCTCGAGTTTTGGGGCGAGCTTGTTTTCACTAATAGCATTGCACTCCACTGTCCCAATGTTTTCAAGCTTTTTCTTGTTTGACAGAATTTCCTTTAAGAACTTTGCATAAGAGGGTATTTGGGTTATAGCCTCAATGAATGGTATGTCGATATGAAGCCTTTTTAGCATCTCGATAAATTTTTCAAACTGCCCTGGATTCTTAGGTTTGACAAGTCTTTGAGGAAATGGAATTGGAGGCTTGTAAGGAGGAGGGGGTACATATGGCGTTTCCTTTTCATTTTCCCCTGCCTTCTTAGACTCGAGTGTTTGTCCACTGTCAACTATCATTGATTCACTCCAAGTATCTTTTGTAGTGTCCTTCTCTACACCTTTTCCTAGGTCATGACTTCTAACTATTCCAGCAGGGGGATCCTGTAACTCTTTTCCGCTTCGCAGCATTATAGCATTAATGTGTCCCTTAGGATTAGGTTGTGGTTGGCCTGGGAATGTTCCGGCTGGGGGAGCTATAGCTGCCTGCTGTTGGGCCACTTGAGATATTTGAGTCTCTAACATTTTGTTGTGTGTGGCTATAGCCTCTACTTTGTTTGCCAGTTGCTTAATTAATTCATTAGCATGAATGTTTTGATTCATGAGTTGAGTGTTTTGATTCATGAATTCTTTATTTTGCTGAGTCTGGCATAGGATAAAATTTTCCATCATAATTTCCAGATTTGACTTATTAGGTGGATAAGTTGCAGCTTGTTGTCCTACTGACTTTTGAAAACCTGGAGGTGTCTGATTTGGAGGAAATAGTGCATTATTGCTCTTGTAAGAGAGATTATGATGGTTCTTCCAACCAGGATTATAAGAGTTTCCTTGGGCATAGTTAACTTGGTCGAGTCCGGCCAATAATTGACATTCAGAGGTTGTGTGTCCAGGAACTCCACATAGTTCGCAGTTTGGTTGTATCGCGGCTACGGTAGCTGCGGGAGGTAGAGTTAGGCTATCTAACTTTTGAGAAAGAGCGTCTACTTTCGCACTGACATGGTCTAGGCCGCTTACTTCGTACATACCGCCTTTTTGCTGGGATTTTTCTATGGCAGCGCGTTCGCTTCCCCATTGGTAATGGTTCTGGGCCATGTTTTCTATAAGTTGTGTGGCTTCTTGATAAGGTTTATCCATTAGAGCTCCACCAGCAGCAGCGTCTATGGTGAGTCTAGTGTTATAGAGCAACCCATTATAGAAGGTATGGATTATGAGCCATTGTTCTAAACCGTGATGTGGACAGAGTCTCATCATATCCTTGTATCGTTCCCATGCCTCGAAGAGTGATTCTCCGTCTTTTTGCCTAAATCCGTTGATTTGGGCTCTTAACATTGCTGTTTTGCTTGGCGGGAAATATCGGGCCAAGAATTGCTTCTTCAATTCATTCCATGTAGTGATGGAGTTCGAAGGTAAAGCTTGGAGCCAAGCTCTAGCTCTGTCTCTCAAAGAGAACGGGAAAAGGCGGAGTCGTATTGCTTCGGCTCCTACACCATCGGCTTTTAGTGTGTCTGCGTACTGCACAAACACTGATAAGTGGAGGTTCGGATCCTCCGTAGGGGAACCAGAGAATTGATTTTGTTGCACTATTTGCAACAAAGCAGGTTTCAATTCGAAATTCCTAGCTTCAACGGTTGGGGAGACGATGCTCGAATGAGGTTCCTCTTCAGAAGGGACTGCGTAGTCCTTGAGAGGACGATTGTTGTTGGCCATGAATAACCTTTGGGATTCG
Source organism: Trifolium subterraneum (assembly GCA_951799995.1). NCBI lineage: Eukaryota > Viridiplantae > Streptophyta > Magnoliopsida > Fabales > Fabaceae > Trifolium > Trifolium subterraneum. Next base: position 16,137,587 of record OX637464.1, on the reverse strand, counting down.
CGAATTCGGCGTTGTAAACGAATATAACGAATAAAACGCTCTATTTCAGGGTTAGGTTGCTCTAAGTCGTCCTCGGAGGAACGAGTGCTGGGCATACAACCTAAGTATCAAAAAGATTAAAGGGGTTGCCTTAATCGTTACAAATTAAAAACTTAAATGCGAATTTTTGACTAAATTAGTCCCCGGCAACGGCGCCAAAAACTTGATGCGATATTTCTGCAAGTGCACAGACTTATCGTGTAGTTATAAAAGATTATCGTTCCTTCAGGGACTATTTTCCAAAACTTCGCTTACGTTTTTAATATAATGTAAGGTTAAGGCTAAATATTAATTGGAAAGGGATGTTAAAAGAAAAATAATAGATTTAATTCAAATAATTAGACTTAACTAACTGGAATGTTACTATAAGTCGCTTCAATGGGTTCGGTAATTAAATTGCATTTAGAAATAATGTTTCTTTTTTATCAAACTGATATCGATTTAAAAACACGCTCCTCACACTTTCGCGCTGTTGGTTAATATTGTAAAGTTATAAAATAAATGCTTCACTCTCGCTCTCACATTTACTTATAAAAATACTTTTTGAAAATCAATTCAATTTAATTAAAAAGATCTAGTTTTCACAAAACAATATTAGTTTAAAGACTCAGGTCTCACACTTTCGCGCTATTGAACTAAATCATAAAATATAAATAAATACTTCACTTTCGCTCTCATATTTAGTTTATAAAATATTTTTTGGAAACTAATACGGTTTAATTAATTTTAAAGAGCTGTCGCGGTGTTTAAAATTAATATCCAGTTTTTACTATCTAGTATAAATCTCACACTCTCGCGCTGTTGACTTACACCTTAATTAATTTTCACTCTCGTGCAAAATTATAGTCTATCGTTTAATTAAAAACTGAAACAGAAAACTAGTTTGTTTGAAAATAAAATTTGCAACTTAATTACTAAACCCAAATCAGCTTCTTATTCACATTCCAGTTATATTAAATTAGTTCGACATAATTGTAAATAAAAACATCACGATTAAATAAATAATAATTGATTTAATTGAGAACATATCAGATACCAATAAAATAATTGAAACTGAAATTAAATTAGTAGCAGTGGATAACAATTACGGCTAACAAATAAGACATAAAACAAAGCAAAAACAAGAAACTGTAGACCATATACTGTGCGTGACAGTATATGGTACTGAGTTGAAAATTAGAATTAACAATTCAGATGTACTGTATCAATGGCAAGAATAAATAAACTCATAGGAATTTAAAGTACTGAACTGAATTTAATATATTAAATAGAGTAACTTACAGATGGCAACTGGAATGAAAGCAAAACACCAGAATAATAAAAGTTTTGAAATCAAATAATGCGTAGCGTGCCAGAGAGCAAAAAGAATCAGATTACATGTATTTATAGTGCTGAGAAAAATAACTGACTTCCTATATTTCTCTCCACGTTTCAATCCTATTTTTACTGGACTTATACGTGAGTGTGCCTGAAGTTTAGGAAGTGATAGTGCTTAGCTGGCTTTTGCACGTCTTTTTCCCTTTTTCTTTTATTTTTCTTCACGTGCCCAATTATATAGGCATGGCTGGCGCCTTAGATTGCTTGCCTGGCGCCATGCCTTTATCACTTTATTTTTCTTCACGTGCCCAATTGTAAGGCATGGCTGGCGCCTTCTTTTCCTTGCCTGGCGCCATGCTTGTTGCATGAATCACACTCAGAAGCAATTGACCCATGCCTGGCGCCATGCTTGTTAATTAGTTTGGTCCTTTAGCTTCTAGTCCCATAAAACTCATATTTTGCTAAGTTTCTGCTGCATCTGTATTTTTATAAAAAGTATTAATTATTTCATTGATAACAGAATAATTTAGAGAAAATATTAAAATATTACGACAAATAATATTAAATAAATAGTGCATTTTTCGGTGTTATCAGTAACTGTGGGTTCTCCACTATTATATATCATCTCGAGACGGTCAGAGACATTGAATTCCGGCACTATGACGCAAACATCCTCGCTCTTCTTTGTAACTACCAATTCTCCTTTATCCATCAACCTTTGTATGTCCTCTTGAACTCGGGAACAACCTTGAGGGTTCTTCAAACATTCCTCACAAGTTGCATGATCATGGCTAAACAACTTTGCTTCACACATCTTACTGTGAATGGGCACCAACGGGGTTTTGATATCCCTTATACTGAGAATGACGCTTGTTTCTTGGCAACTTTGGATAAAATGGACGGAGGACCCGTGATTGGGCAGCGGATTGTTTCGGACGTTAGGATTTTCATCCTTGAAGGACAGCACTTTATTATGGATTAATTCTTGAACAGCTTTTTTGAAAGCGTAGCAACGCTCTACATCATGGCCAGGGGCCCCTTGATGGAAGGCACAAGTTAGGTCACTACGGTACCAAGTAGGTAGTACTGCTGGCGCGGGTGGAGGTGGCCTCGTCTGGACAAAATTTTTGGCGAGTAAGGCGGGGAGTAGGTCGGCATATTTCATGGGTATGGGGTCAAATGATGGATTTCTCTGGGTACGATTGGGATAATTGTAGGGTTGTTGGGGAGTTTGTGGTCGAATTTGTGGTTGTTGTGGGTATGGTTATTGAGGATATGTTTGTTGATAAAGTGGTGGATAGTGCAAAGGTGGTCTTTGGGTTATTTGTGGCTGGTAAAGCGGGTTTTGAGGCACTGGTGAGACAGCTGCAACATGTTGGTAACCCATATACGGCCGTTGATGCTGTCCATGGGCCACCATACTTACTTCTGACTCCTTTCTCCTTGCAAAGTTACTCCCAAACCTTTTCGTACTGTTGACCGGAACACTTTCTCTGACCAATCGTCCTTGTCGGACCCCTTCTTCAAGTCGCATCCCCATGTTTACCATCTCAGTGAAATCACTGGGTGCACTAGCAATCATTCGTTCATAGTAAAATGAATCAAGAGTATTCAGGAAAATCTTGGTCATTTCTTTTTCTTCCAGTGGTGGACAAATCTGAGCGGCAATCTCTCTCCATCGCTGAGCATATTCTTTGAAACTCTCTTTATCTTTTTGAGACATACCTCGAAGTTGGTCTCTATCTGGAGCCATGTCTAGATTGTATTTGTATTGACGGACAAAAGCTTCGCCAAAATCATTGAATGTTTGGATCTTGGCACCATCTAAGCCCATGTCCCACTTCAAAGCGGCACCTGTCAAGCTATCCTGAAAGTAGTGGACTAGTAACTGATGGTTGTCTGTTTGAGTAGACATCTTTCGGGCGTACATTACCAGATGGCTCTAAGGGCAGGAATTTCCTTTGTACTTCTCAAACTCGGGGACCTTAAACTTAGGTGGGATCCTAACATTTGGTACCAAGCAAAGGTCATGGGCGTTTTTGCCGAACAAATCCTTCCCACGAAGGGCCTTAATCTCGAGCTGCATCTTATCAAACTGATCCTGAAGATTATCCATACGGCCATAAGTCTCTGGATCCTCCGCATGATAGACTGGTTCGCTCACATAAGGAACGGTGTGAGCTACGGAAGCTGGAATGGTCATTGTTGATTGAGGGACACACATAGTGACTTGAGGAAGAGTCGTCCCAGGTTGGGGACCAACAGTAGCATGTGGCAAAGTAGGAGTGGGGACCTCGGGAACTTGGGGTCGAAGCCCTTCATTAAAATTCATAGGCATGCCCCAAGGATAACCTTCGGGCATGACATGCTGGTGTGTGTTGACGGGTACCACTGGAACCGGGGCAGAGGCGATTTCAGAGATGACTGTAGCTTGAGGAGGAGGGGTTAGTGGCCGATTCTGCGCAGCCACCAACGATGTCACCATGGCGGTTAGCTTTTCTACTTCAGCCCGGAGCGTTGTTACTTCCCCATGGAGCTCAACATTCTCTTGTTCAACTTGGTCCATTCTCTTTTTCCTGTTTGCTCGAGTGTTGTACGTGCGAGATGGCTGTGGGCGTGGTCGTCGGGCCACTTTAACTGGGACAGAGAGGAGAGAAAGAATATGAGACTCGATTTTTTTGAAACTTATGAATGTGATATGATGCAAGAATATGTTATGTTAAAATATGCGAGATTTTTTTCGAAGGACTTTAAGACAATAATTTTGTAAACATTTTATAAGAAAAGGAAAAGTAAATAAAAATTGCATTAATAATTCAAAGGTTACAACCATTTTTCAAAACAAAATAAAAACATAAAACAAAACTAAATCCAATTTCCATGAAGCCAACTAGCCATCAAAATGTGAATCGAAGCCAGAGGAAAATAAATCCCCTTGCCTCTTCTTCCTCTTGCTATCTTGTCTCAATAAGGCATCCTTGACCCTAATCATATCTTCCTTCTCGGCCAACAGACCACTTTGTAGAGAGAGCATCTTCTTTTGTTCTTTCAACTTCTCCTTCAACTCTTTGTTCTCAATCTCAGACTCTCGAAACTTTCTCTCCCACGCTTCTTTCTCAAGTCTCAATTTAGTCAAAAGTTCCTGGAATTCATCTACAGTCTTGAACGGGATAACCGAAGGAGGTGTGGTAGAAGAAGACGCATCAACAGAAGATGACTTCTCGAAACTATAAGGCATCCCGCACTCTATAGCTCTACTTATTACCCATTTAGTGTAGTCTTCGGAGACAATTCCAAGCTTCTTCCCTAACTGATCCTTTCCTTTTCTATGGACATTATGCCAAGCCCGAGCAAAACTTTCTCTCATGTGTTGACTTCCTTCTTCGTTGGGATAGAATATGCCGGTTAATAAAATGCTTTTAGGCCTATCCCTCATGGGGTATCCGAACTACCGTCTAGCAAGAGTAGGGTTGTAACTGATTCCTCCTCGTGTGCCAAGAAGAGGTACGTTGGAGAACTCCCCACAGCCATCAATAATCACCCCAACATCATAAGCAGCATCGTACCAAACTATATCGGATGAAGTGAGAGGCATAATCCTTTGGGCCCAACGGAGCTTTTCTGGATTCTCCTTGAAGTGTCTAGTCTGAGGTAGGTGTGAAATAAACCACCTATATAGCAATGGTGCACAACAAAGGATAAGTCCCTCCCCCTTGTGGGTCCTATGATGAATAGAATGGTAAGCATCCGCAAGTAGGGTCGGAACGGGATTCCCTCCCAAAAAGATTTGGATGGCACTATTATCAACAAAAATGTCAATATTGGGGAATAATACTAACCCATAGATGAGTAGAGCGAGGACAGCTTAGAAAGCGGCCACATCTCCGTTTTTGGCAAACGCAAACGCCCTTCCGAATAAGAAATTAGAAGTCAATCCTTGAAAACCCCCCTTTTTAGTGCGACTGGAGACTACGTCTGAAGTCTTCAAATGAAGAGCATTTGCAATAACTGAAGGTGCAGGAAATTCTTCTAAACCGGTATAAGGTACCTTCTCGGAGATCGGCAAACCAACCCAATAAGAATATTCCTCTAGAGTAGGAACCAACTGATAATCGACAAAAGTAAAGCAGTGGTAAATTGGATCATAGAACTGGACGAGTGTATTAAGAATTCCCTCTTCAACATTTGTATTGAGGATACTCAAAAGCTTCCCATATCGTTTTTGGAAATCTTCGGGGAATGGAACTAGAGCTCCTAGCTCTCTTAGCCGGGAAAGATCCGGTTCCTTGAAACAGTACTTCTTAGTGTTCCTTTTCTTTAGGTCCATAATCTGTAATGTTTACAAAATAACTCTCTTAGGTCCTTCGAGGAAAAAAAGATTTTCTTATGATGAAATGAATGCATGGATGCATGATTATGTTACAATGATTCATAACACAACTGGAAAGTTGGGATACATAATGATGGAGTTAAGGGTAAAAGCCCTCCCATATGGTAAGTACTAGGGTTTACTTAAAAAAGACGCAAAAAGCGATCGGTCAAAAAATGGGGTATGACAACAGCCATAACCTTCTTCTGTTTCTTCAGGAATGTTGGACATTCAGCTCTAATATGTCCATGGCCTTCACATTCATGACATTGAACACCTTTTCCAGTACTGGCCTTTTCCTCAGGTCTGTATTTTCTTTCACCATTAAACTTTCTGTTATTATCAAAGAAATTGCCTTTAGCATTTGTCCTGCCTCTTCCATCCATCTTCTTTAATATTCTGTTGAACTGCCTGCCTAGATGTGCCATAGTTTCAGATAAATTTTCATCAGTTTCTAAACCATTTTCTACTTCCTCACTTTCAGTGGTGTTGGTTACAAGAGCTATACTCTTCTTCCTCTTCTCGGTTTTCTCTTTAGCAGCCAGCTCATAGGTTAGTAATGAACCCACCAAATTTTCAAGTTTCATCACTCCTATATCATGTACTTCTTCTATGGTAGTGACTTTCATATCAAACATCTTAGGAAGAGATCTAAGCATTTTTCTTACCATTCTTTCCTCGCTTAGCTTTTCTCCTAGAGCATCAAAGTTGTTTGCAAAATCTAGAATGGTCATGTGGAAGTCATGAACAGATTGACCTTCACCCATCATTAGATTCTCAAACTTTACGGTCAGAAGCTGTAGCCTTGAATTCTTCACCTTAGCGGTGCCTTCATGTGTAGTCATTAGAATTTCCCATGCTTCCTTAGCCTCACTGTTTGATCATCCTGAAAATGTTGTTGTCCACAGCATTGAATAAGGCATTTAGCGCCTTGGAGTTACCATGTGCAAGCTCATCCTCTTCCTTGGTCCAATCCGCTTCTGGTTTTAGTTCACCTGTAGTTTTACCATCTTTGTCACGTATCACTGGATGCTCCCATGCCGTTAGGATAGCCTTCCAAGATCTGCTATCAAGTGATTTAATAAATGCCACCATTTTGGCTTTCCAGTAATCATAGTTTGATCCATCCAGAAGTGGAGGTCTGTTGACATAGCCACCATCCTTGTTCATTATGCCAGAAAGTAACTTCCCTGGTCCTCACCCATGCAGAACAGGGTGCCTGCTCTGATGCCAATTGAAATTCTGGCACCTACTGGGGACAGATGTTAAGACAGAAGCTATAGCAATTGTCGTACGTAATCAGTTGTAAAGCTAAGACAAATGCTCTAGCGTATGTCCACAGTAGAATATAATCAACAAGTATAAGCAACAGACAAAGAAGTAAGTAACACAGAGAATTGTTAACCCAGTTCGGCGTAAACAACGACCTACTCTGGGGGCTACCAAGCCAGGAAGGAATCCACTATAATAGATCTAGTTCTAAGCCCACAACAAACATACAAGTTTACGACTTATCACCTAGACTCTACTCGTGCTAACTCAACCTAGGAACTCCTAAGTTTGAGACCCCGTCTCACTTCCTTTCTATCACGAACCTCGTGATTATTCAGTTCTACAAACAGTGTGGTTTCACTAACCAAACAGCAAAACAATCTCCGTGCTTAAAAGCTTGGGAGAAGTTATACAAAGTACAAACCAAAACAGTCCTAAACTTGTGTTATAGAATCCACAAGAAAGGCTTACAATTAACAAGACTCAAACCCTAAAACTATATTCTTGAAATACGGCTTCAGTAGTCTTTTAGGTTTTAGTCTTCACATATTTATATGACCTAAGTTAGCATGGGCTAGGTCTTCATATTGGGCTTTAATCTTCAGCTGTCCTTTTGCAAAGTCCAGCACACATGTAATGGAAAGAATCACTTGTTTCCATAAATGGCGTAGCATCTTCTGGAAAGTATATCTTGGTCCAGCCACCTAATAAACCCTTGTTTAAAGGCGTGCGTCTTGATAAGCAAGTAAAACGAAAATAGTGCTTTAGATAATCTTCAAAGATATGGCGCGCAAATAGAGCATTAAATACCGGCAAGACAGATGTTGTACCCACATGCTACGACATCTGGTCCAACATCTTGCTTGAACATGTTTTTGCAAAATGAGGCCAACATACAAAACACCAACAATTGTATCTTAAACTGATTCAAATTAATTATGGATAAAACTTAGGAGAAGCTTTCAAACCTAACCCTATGGATTATCAACCTTAGGGGGAGCTTACAAACCTCAACAACCTGAAGTTAACATAATTAGGTAAATCAACAACAATTGTATTTAATTATTTATGTTTGTCATCATCAAAAAGGGGGAGATTGTTGGAACAAAATGAGTTTTTATAGAAAAACACCCTAAGTTTTGATGATAACAAAATATTAAATGGATAATTGGAGTTTCTAATTCTTGATCTAGTGTGCAGGAACATATTATAAAATTCATACACAAGATCATGTTTTGATTCTGAAGAAATAATTTTTAAGCCTCTGAAGAACAAGGTCTGAATGATATTTAAGCTCTGAAGAGACACAAGGTCTCAAGACCATCAGAGCCTCTGAAGTAGTTCCTCAGAAGCTAAAGTTCATCATGTCCAGAAGAAGCATACTCTGTTTTTCAAGAAACTATCTTATCTATGTTTCAAGCTTCTAGGACGTTCTTTTGAAGATTGAAAACTCATGGTTAATGAATTATCAAGTAGTACAACATTCTTATCATCAACCTATCATCAAATGGAGCGTATAGTACTATCTGTACTAACCTTACTCCAAATGGTGGAGCATATTTTGCAAAGACGAAGTAGTGGAATTGATTTGCCTCTTTTGGAAAAAAAAATCAATTTCATATCTTCAAAGCATCTCTTATTCACAGCTGTCTATCATCAAGGATTGTAACAGATTTATCTCAATGTCTCAAAATACTTGGAGTATAAATAGAAGACAACTCTCTTGAGAAAATACTACTGAACAACTGAGAATTGAATTGTTAAGCTATAATATCTTTTGATATTCAAAGACTTTGAGCTCTGAAACTCTTCATTCACTCAAATTTAGTTTAAGTGTTAGTGAGTCTTGTTTAAGCTTCTATCTAAGAACACCTTTGTTAGATAAGTGTTTCAGTATTGTTTATTTGTTTAAGTTTGTAGAAGTCTCTTGTTTTGTGTAACTTGAGCATCTGAGAAGTCTCTTGCTTGTGTGTTTGAGCATTGGTTTTGTAATCTTGTGTGATTATAGTGAAATCCCTTGGAAATGCAAGAGGACTGAACTACTCTCGGTTTGTGAGAGGAACCAGTATAAATTCTTGTCTCTCTCTCTCTCTCTCTCTCTCTCTCTCTCTCTCTCTCTCTCCCTCCCTCCCTCCCTCCCTCCCTCCCTCCCTCCCTCCCTCTCTCTCTCTCTCTCTCTCTCTCTCTGTTCTGTTTGTTTTGTGTTTGTCTAGCTTTATCTTTTTCCGCTGCATAACTCTCTTAAGCTAGAAAAATTTTAACTTTCAAAAACACAATCCACCTCCCTTCTTATGTTTTTCACACATTCAATTTCATCTGATATAACATGTATCACATTATTTTTTTCTGTTTTTAAAATTTTATTTCAATTAAAATATCACACTAATTATGGTAATTGTGTCATGTCAATAAATTATATGACTATTTTCAAAAAAATAAAATAAATGATATCGACTCACATCAATTTTAAATTAATTTGGAAGGAGTTGTACCAAATCACAAGAAGATAAAACATGGTAAAAACGAAGAAGGGTGGGTGTGTTAGCCATTTGTTTTGGTTGGCTTGGCTACTACATGACACATGTGAAATCTTAGAAACAACGTGATTTTCAACGGAGATATCTCAAATGTCTCCTCTCTTGTGGATGATATTAAAGTTAGCTCTTGGGTGTGGTTTAACAATCGATATGGTCGCAATTATAGTTTATCTTTTTCGGAATGGTGTAACAACCCTATGGAATGTATCCAAAGCATATAATTTCTTGATTTGAGTTGTAAGGGGTTGAGTATCCCTTGTACTCCCTTATAATATTATTTGCTTATATAAAAAATACAAGAAAATAAAACATAAGGGTCAAAATAACGAAAACAATGTGGCCAAAATCACACAATAAAAATTTGTGTACGCTAAAATTGCAATTAAGTTTAGAAAGCAGAAATAGACATTTTGCATTAAAACACTACAAGAAAACTGCTCTGGAGCGTCGGCCGAAATGAGACGCTAAAAGGCCAAAAACGGACGCTATAAGGTATTTAGCGTCAGCCTAGCGTTCATGTCGAGGCAGACACTTAAATGCCCGAAGTTAGACAGTTGCGTCCAGTAGATTCTATTTAGCATCTGTCTAATTAGACGCTATCTTGACGCTAGCGACATGTATATAGGCAGACGCTAGTAGCTTCGATTTTTAGGTGACGCTACTGATATATTATTGGTCTCATCAAGTGTCAGATGTAGAGTCCGCTTGACAGACGCTAACGTTAGCGTCTGCCAATAATAGATGCTATATGTCAATTTTTGAATTATGTAGTGTCAGCTAAAAGCTGACGCTCTTGGTTTTTTTTTTAAATACAATATTTTAGCTGATGGAAAGTCACCTAAGAATTAGTATTCATGCATCTTAAATATAAATTCATCAATTCTTATCAAGACCAACTATTTATCATATATATATATATAGTCTTTCATTTTCATGTCGGCCAAAGCCTATGTCATACAACAATCACACTAAGAAAAACAAACCAAGTGTATGTCTAACAAGTCGAAAGTATAGTCTTACACCAAAAAACTATTAAAATAAAACATAACTTGTAAGACAAAAAAGAGCGGCAAACGTAAATTCTCTCGTGACGATGACATTTGCATAGTGATGATTGCTACATGTCTGCATAACTTCCGAAGCATCCCTTTTACAAGTTGCATTTCTTTTGATCTTCCATTCCTATCATGGAACAAAAATATACCGCAATAAAGAAAGCATGAAACCAAATCGGTGTTATCAATAACTGTTGGAACAAAATATGTGTTAATACACACCCTTAGGTTTTGATGATAACAAAGTATTAAATGGACAATTGATGGTACTAATGTTTAAATTAAGTGCAGGAGAATTCAACGTTATATCAAGAGCACACTTAATTTAGACTCTGATGAAACCTATGGAAGTCTGAATATTTACACTCTGAAAGAGTTCAGAAGCTACAACGTGGTCAGGAGCTAAACAAAGTTCAGAAGCTCAAAGAGGATCAGAACGTCTGAAGGAGTTCAGAAGCTCAGAGAAGTTCAGAAGCTCAAGGATGTTCAGATGCCTACAAGAGTTCAGATGCTGTCTGCTAGTCATGAGTCATTCAGAGGATGAAGACGTTCAGAAGCTGAATTGCGAAAGACTATCAGAGGCCAACCATTAAAAGACCAATCAGACTCCAAGTTATCAAAGGTTCATCAGAAGCAAAGGAATTCCCCAAATCATCAGAAGGGCTACATCAACTACAACTTATCAAGCTTGATGATTTGTTCTAAGGTCAACTAATTGCAACGGTCACAAAGGATGTGATCCCTCTCTCTCTAGGAGCTAGTTGTACCTTATAACTGTACTATTGGACAAACAGTAAAGGTGAAGCCTCTCTGCAAAGGAAGACGTGGCTTTACTCAACGGATCTTCAAAGACTACAGCTGTCCATTTTACAACGGGAATTTCTCCAACGTCTCAATGTCTTTCTCAACTCATATAAATATGCCAAAGAAAGAATTGATGACTAGCGATCTTCATTAGAAAACATCTCTCAGAAGAAAGTGAGAATCTGCATTGTAATAGAAAATATCTCTCAAATGAAGTGGGCATAGAAACTAGCTTAAGCCTCTGAAGTTATTATGTTTGTAATAAGTTTAAGCTTATAAGTTAGTAGTAAGTCTTTTGATTAGTGTAGAAGCAACAAAGTCTTCTGCTTAGTGTAGAAGCTCTTCTGCTTAGTGTAGATGTAAGAAAGTCTTCTGCTTAGTGTAGAAGCATATAAGTCTCAATCTTAGTGATTAGAGGAACGAAGTCTTCTGCTGAGTGTAGGAGCAAGGAAGTCTCTCTGTCTTGTGTGACTTAGAGCAGGAAGTCTTGAGCTTGTGTGCTTGAGCAAGGAAGTCTCTGATCTTGTGTAATCAGAGCAAGGAAGTCTTTGATCTTGTGTGATTAGAGCAAGGAAGTCTCTCTGTTTTGTGTGACTAAGAGCAGGAAGTCTTGAGCTTGTGTGCTTGAGCATCTATTGTAATCTTTGTGATTATAGTGAACTCTCTTGGAAACAAGGGGACTGGAGTACTCTCAATTTGTGAGGGGAACCAGTATAATTTGTTGTGTGTTCTTCTCTCTCTCACTCTCTCATTTACTCCTTCATCATTCACTTAGCCATTAGTTTAATTGTGTGAACAATCCGCTGTGCTTAAAGACTCTGATAGATTTAAATATCTAGAAAAGTTTTTAAATACCCAAAACACAATTCAACCCCCCTTTTTGTGTTTTCTCCACGCACCTTCAATAACATCATTAGAAGTTACTCAAATAAATTAACTTTACTAGGTCCAAATCAAACAGTGTAATATATTCAATGGACATCAACAGTTTCATGATCTACTAATTATCGTGTTCTATATAAAGCAACAACCTTTTTTACTATCAAACTTCTTAAGATATTATTGATAACAGTTTGTATTGGAGCAATAATTAATATGGTATTATTAAAATGGAAGGTTGCAAAGAGTACCATATTAGACACTTGTACTTTTAAGCACTTCCAAATCATCAGTAACAACCTGGAAATTATACAAAAAAGTGGCTAAATTAATCATGAGGCAATTCAAAGAGTAAAAACAAATTTCAAACTCAAGGGAAATACAGCCAAAGTGATTCTCAATGAAATACAACAGTTCATGATATAGGTAGGGCAGAACAAAGGCAAATACAACCTATATATATATCTACATATAAAGAGAAGATCAAAGCACCTTCTTCAAGATATTGGTGCAGAAAATGTTGTGCAAGTTCTCATGACATCATTTTGGAATGAGGTTCTATACTCTCTTAAGGCGATGGGGGCGTTGGTAGAAGTTTTAAGACTAGTTGATAATGAGAAAAGGCCAGCAATGGGTTACATATATGAGGCGATGGATAGGGCAAAGGAAAGTATATCAAACGATTTTAATGGAAATGAGAGAAGGTACTCTGAAATTTTTGAAATTATAGATAAAAGGTGGGAGTGTCAGCTGCATCGTCCACTGCATGCAGCTGGACATTTCCTTAACCCAAGACACTTCTATAGTGACCCAAACATTGCCAAAGATACAAAAGTGACTGATGGGCTTTATGCTTGCATTGAGAGGCTTTCTATAGATGAAACTTGGAATGATAAAGCTCTAACTGAGATTGGTCAATATCGGAGAGGCACAGGCTCCTTTGGCATCCCTTCTGCAGTTAGATTGAGGACAGAAATGTCCCCTGGTAAGTTACAGTGCATTGTTTTATTAATTTTGAATGACATGCTCAATACTAATTAGCTATTGGCATTACAATTTGCATCTGAGTGGTGGATCATGTATGGAAACCATTGTCCACATTTGCAGTCAATTGCAATCAAAGTTTTAAGCCTCACTTGCAGCTCGTCGGGATGCGAGCGCAATTGGAGTACTTTTGAACACGTAAGTAAATGTATTAATAGGTCTTTCTATATAGTTGGGGTTGGATTTGTTTGAAATTAATTATCTTATTTAAAAATTGTAATATAGATTCATTCTAAGAAGAGAAGCAAGCTAGAGCACCAAAGATTACAAGACTTGGTTTTTGTGAAGTACAACCAAGCACTTAAAGCCCGCTTTGAAAGTAGTGATTTAACTGATCCTATTCTCCTCAACAATATTGATGAATGCTATGAATGGTTGGAAGAAGATGACGATGAAAATGGATCATTGGAGAATGAATTGGTCTTTGGAGATGATGGCTTGACTTGGGGTGATATTGGTGATGCAATTGGGGCTGATGAACCAACAATAGTAACTAGAAACCGATCTAGACTTGCTACAACTATGTTGAACCAAAATGAGGAGTTGAATGTGGAAGAATTAGAATTTGAATCAAGTGATGATGAGCAAGATAATCTTAATGTGTTGGAGCTTAGAAGTGAAGATGAGGCAGATGTAGATGTGGAAGAATGATTTTAGATTAATGGCTTGTCATTTTTTTTACTTTTAGAACTTGGTTATGCTTTATTTTAATGGGATGTCATTTTGAGGGATGTCATTTTGAGTACTTCTAGATGAGTACTTCTAGAACTTCATGGAATGTTATTAGTCTTTATTTAGAACCTATTTTGATGGTAAATGATAATATTTAGTATAATTATTAAGTAAGAAAGTCCTTTTAATTTTGTGTATTTTTCTATTTTTTAGTATTTATGTATGTTGTTGAAATTTATGTTTAATTTGTACATGGGAAAAAGGTCTTCACAATAGCGGCCATAGCGCTACCCGCAATACCGCTATAGCATTTTTTTGGGTCGGCGCTACGCGCCGCTATCCGAGATTAACAACATAGATTAAAAGAATAAACTAAATCAAGTGTGTTTGTGCATGCACCCAAATACAAAAGGACTCACCTTCACAACTGAAGCAAAGTTGTCATCTAAAATAATGATATCAGAGCTGTCTTTGGCAACTTATGTACCAGCAAAACCATTGCAAGACCAATATACGCCAATATGCCAAAAGGTAGATAATTACAAACAAAAACAAACTAGCTAATTCATTAGAACAAAAAATCCCTTCGTTGGAAATTAGTATTAGTATATGTGATTAGAACTAACTATTCCAAAAGATCAAGCTATCAGATGAAAGAACAACAATGGTTTGAAGCTTGAATCATTTCATTAAGCATGTACTGTCAACAGAACCAACTATCCTTTGGGTTTGAAATTTACCAAACATTGTACTCAAAATTTAATTTTCTATATAAAAGAATGGGGCAACTAGGATCGAACCCATGACCACTTGGCCTTAGAGATTTGGAGTGGATACCACATCACGAGCTAACTATCTTAAAAGTTTAGGCTCTTGGAAAAAAAAGAAAATGAATGGTTCTACGTTTAACAATATATAGTCAAACTATTGAAATTTAGAAGGAATAAAAAAAACAATGTACTGTGTGTTTCCATTCTAAGATAGAAAGAGTAGTCACATATACTCGCTTAATGTATCATTCCGGTTTTGATTATATCATTGTAATGTGTACTATAACTAGAGATAACAAACAAATAAAAGGTCAGACACAAAAGTTACACAAACCTTGTAAAGTGTTGGAGCATCATTCGTTCCATCCCCAGTTACAGCCACATGACCCTTCCTCCTTTAATGCTTGTACTAACAATAGTTTGTCATTGAGAGATGACCTTCCCATAACCTGATAAGACATATTCGTTAATAATGTATATAGTAGCTAGACTTTACAGATATCGAGTCCACAATTTCTTCTCTCTCTAAATTTGACAAGGCTCAAAATGTTTTTCCTTTGATGACACTTCTCTCGGTAGCATCAACAAGTGAACCAAGTATTCCACATTCAACAACAATTGTTTTTTGCAGTTTTGACATTGTCACCCGCTATCAGAAATCCAAACAGTGAAACTAAAAATCAGAAACACATAAACTAATTAACTCATCTAAACAACTAAGCCTCGTAATAGCTTAATATCAACAAAAAGATTCATATCCAGAGAAATAAAAAATACAGTATAGCAAATTAAACTAAGTATAAATTGAGAAACAACAACTCGCAAAGGGGCTTCTTCTATTAACAGAGAGGAGAGATAGAATAGCTACCTAACAACAACAAAACAACAAGCTAATGAGAAACAAGCTAAAGAGAAGAAACGACGACAGATAGATGAAGTTACTAACCTTGGAACCGAGGAGAACGACGGAGAACAGTGTAGTGATTGAAGGAGAACGGCAAACGGATTGTTCTTCCATGGAGGAAGGATTGAAGGAGAGATGCGCTGAGAGATTGTTCTTCGATGGCGGACGGATTCGGCGGAGGGATTGTTCTTTGACGGCGAACGCATTCGGCGGATTTAGGGATTTAGGGATTGTTTTTCACACTATGTTTTGTTTTTTTGTTACTTTTATTGGGTATTTGGGAAGGAAAAGAAAAATAATTTTAAGAAATAATAATAAATTAAAGGATATAATATTGTTGAGTGAGAATGAAAAAAAAAAGTGGGAAAATGAAATTTTGGATTTGGCGCTTGATAAATAATTTTTTAATTTAATGATTATTAGAGTCCGCCCATCCTCATAGAACAGACGCTAAGATGAACTATTGTCTTTATTTTTCCACAGCGTCTCAATAGCGTCTAAGAAAGCGGACGCTATTTTTAATTATTTAATTAAAAAAAGATTTATAATAGAAAGACAGTAGCATCCATCGAATAGACACAAAAGAGACGCTAGTAGCGTCAGCGTCGTGGCAGACGCAAATATTTTTGAAGCTACAAGCCAATTTTGTTGTAGTGAAACTAGAAATTTTAGTTGAATAAAGTTAAATACAATTTTTTAAGACAAAATTGCTATATTTGTTTTGTAACCTTAAGTTTCTTATTATTACTCCTCAATTCCTAATTCTAAGTGTCCTCTAAAAATATTTGTGTGTCTAAGTATAAACACTTATACAAATTATTAAATGTATTTATTATTATTTTTCTTCAAAACACATCATTTATTAATATACATTGTAAGCGTGGTAGGCATCGCTTAATATATGCAAGGATAAAAGTTTAAATCTAAAACACCTATTTATTCATTTAACAGTAAAATTATACTCCCTCCGGTCTCATATATAAGCAACAAATTTTTTTTTACAAAGTATTAAATATAAGCAAAAGTTACTACAATCATTATATTTATTTTGAATATTCCAATTTTACCCTTAGTTTTACTTTTCCATACTACTACATGTCTACAACCTCGGAAACCGTGGAAGAAGAATACCAAAGGTTGCTTCTATTTTCAGCTTTAACAATGAGGTAAGTGTGCACATGTAAACAAACTTTTAATTTATTTGAAAATAAAACTAAGGGTAAAATAGTAAATGACATATTTTTTATACTTTATCCACTTTTCTTAAAGGGTGTGCCTTTTTTTTGTTTCTAATATTCAAGACCAAAGGGAGTAGTCTTATCTTATCTTATCTTAATCTTAATCTTAATCTTATCTTATCTTAATCTTAATAAAACTATGTTTTGCAAGATTGTAAACCCTAATTATAATTAACACTTAACCCTAATTTTCCCCTCCTAAACCATCTTAATGACAACCTCATTCTCTCACCTAATACACAACAAATTTGGTTGCCCCAATACACAACATTTATTCCTTTGTTCCATATATATTTCCTCTATCTTCATAGAAAATGCAGTGCCTTTTTTTTTTCATTTAAATTTTAAATTTTCACATTAAATATTAATATAAATACTGTTATTTCAATTTGCCTAAAAAAACTAAAACACCCCATTTTATTTATTTATTTATTTATTTTAACAAAAAATACCTCACTTTATTGGTATTAGATAGGTTTAATTATTTTGTGTGCTCAATGTTGACACAAATATGCATCTTTGATCAGTGGAGAAAAACTCCCTCTCCCCCTTTCCCCTCTTTCATCTCATGTGAATACAATAACAAAAAACACCCAATTTCTATTTTTTTTTCTTCTTCTGCTCAACATTCCAAAACATGTTTTCTTTTGCTCTTCTGCTTCATTATTCATTTACAATAAGGGTGAACGATCTTCATCTTTTTGTGAGTGAGGGTTTCACCGCACAAAACCTGTTTCACTCTCTTTCTCTTTAATCTTTCATCTACAAATTTGACTCACAAGAACAATTCTTGCTGCATAACCTTTCATGTCAGGTGAATATTTTGTTATTCTATTTTTTGTTTCTGTTTTGTTTTTCCTTGAACTAATCTTTTATTTTATTTTTATGATTCAAGTTTGTTGTGTTTCTGGATTTGGTAAAATAGTTTTCCCTACAAAATTTCAAGTAGGATTCGAATTTTGTCTGTCCATTTATTTCTAAAGATTGTCAATTATGATTTATTACAGGAACCGGTCCAAAATCTGATGATAAGACAGTATATTCCATTGGCCCAAGGCTGAAAGCATTCTCTGATTGGTTGCTGAAAACTATGGTATCGGGCAAACTGGACGTTATCTTTCCTGTTGCTACTCGTGAATATGCACCATTGATTGAGGAATTGTGGACTAATGTTGCCATTAAGGCCACATATGAAAGAAGAAGTGAATTGGAAATGCCTAGTGTAAAGAAGAAGTGAATTGGAAATGCCTAGTGTTGCCAGTTATTTCTTAGAACAGGTAAGACCATTCTTTGATTGTTACTTCACTACAACATTTTTTGCTTTCAGCAACGGCAGAAAACTGTTGCTGAAAGCACCCAAACCGTTGCCTAAACGTATATGCAACACTTTTCCAGCCGTGGATTATACGGCCGTTGCCGATACCTTTAGCAACGGTTTTTTATGTTTTAGCAACATATTATTTAAACCGTTGCATGAACATCTCAAAAGGCAACGGTTCTTGTACTAGTTTCAGGCTACGGTTTCCGCCTTGCAACGAGTTATAAGCGTTGCCAGAGAAAGAAAACGCTACGGTTTTGTTTAAGCAACAGTTCTTAACCGTTGCATAAATCATTTGTAAAGGCAACGATTTTCAATATGCAACGCACTAACACTGTTGCCTGTAAGTCAAATCCATAGTTTTATATAGGCAACGATTGTTAAGGGTTGTCTGCAACATACGAACAAGCAACACTTTTAAACAAAAACGTGTTGTCTAAAACCACTAATTAAAATGATTTTATTAATTAATCCGCTATTATATGTATGTTAATGATCATTCAATTTTGACGCTATTTGTTTATATGGTGATACAACTCTAGTTGTCATGATTTATGCAACATTTTTAACAAAATTATACTAAACACAATAATATGTCATAATAAATTGTTTTACATAGATACTTTCAAGTTCTAACATGTTGTCATTAATATCCTAATTTGCTCAAAATACACATGGTATTGTACTTTTCAAAATAATTCCATGTGACATAAACTACAAGTTAACTTTTCAAAATATATTCAAGTGATGTAAACTAGTTAACTATTACAAAAAGTAAAACATAATCTTCTACTCTTGAATCAATGTTGGTCATAATATTCATCATGTTCAAGATCATGAAAATCATCATCTTGAGGATTATTAGGATCATGAAAACCATCACTTTGAGAATCATTAGGATCACCATCTTCTTGATCATAAGCATCATCATCTTGATCACCTTGAAGATCATCATCTTGATTATGATCATTTTCATTGCTAACCTAAAAGTATGAAAATAAAGACAAATCAAGCCAAAAACTTCATAAGTCACTAAACACAACCAGAGAGTTTGTGAACAACAAGTGGAGACAACTTCATAAGTCACTAAAACATCATATGCTTGTGAATCACAAAGCAATTAACACTATAAAACTATTCATAATAAGTCGATAAACAACTACAACGTTACACAACTCAGCAACACAGCACCAGAAATAGTAGCTTTGCACAGAAAAAAAAGAACTAGCTACAAGAACATTATTGACTAGTGCAATAAAGTTATACCTTGAGATGTGCAGGAGCGTAGGTCGATGTCGATGAATGTGGCGTTGGATTAATATCATCACCATGTAAAGCATTTCGAATCATATTATCTACATCTTCTTCACTTAAATGTGGATTTTGTTGCATGTACATGTTTTTTAGAAGTACTTCCATTGCTCCCATCTTCATTGACATGTCAGCAATTTTACCATCATATTGTTTTTTCACTAAAGAAATTTCTTCTTTTCTCCTTAAAGATGACGGTGTAACAGTTCTTCCATGGCAACGCATTCTACCGGGCCTTTCTTTTCCAAACAGTAAGTGAAATGTTTCAGTTTCAGTTGATTGTTCAATCGACTCTTGAAGTTTATCCTAATTATAAAAAACTATCAGTACCAAAAATAAAATGAACAACTATGTTCATATACAAGATGAATATTATAATTGTAGAACTTACTATAGCAACTTGTGTTTCTCCATCGACTTCTTTTCCTTTTTTACTTTGGCGAGTTTCAATAAAAACCTCAGCTTGGGTGACTTCTCTATCCTTCTCTTCCCGCTACATTAGTGTAATCATAGATTGAGAAAACAAATACTGGTTAAAACTGTGAATCGGTAACAAGTTTAGCAGTCAATTAGAATTCAATCAATTAATTAGTTTCAGCAGTTCAGTCAAATTAATTATAATTTTTGGGTTATTATCTTTGACAATCTTGTGCTGTTAATGGACAATGAATCTAACATGCACATTTTGTTTAGGCTGTCAAAATATTAAGGACAAATTATGAACCCTCAGATTTGGATATCCTCTATGCTGAAGGAATTACTTCCTCAAATGGGTTGGCTTGTGTGGAGTTTTCATTTCCCCAATCAGCTCCCAAGGAAACTGTGGACACCATTGATCAGTACGATTCTTTGGCTAGGTAGGTGTAAATATCTTGTGTTTGTTTCAACAACAAATTTATTTATGCCAATTGTTATATACCTGCAATGGGTTGTGGTGCTAACTAACCCAATTGCTATTATGAATTTATGATTGTTTTTCCTTTGGGAAAATGACACTAGTAAAACTGCTTGGAGGATGGGGCTGTAAATGCAGGTACATCAGGATTATGGTATAGTTCTAGTACCTAGTACGAACCTTATGAAATTGATGACACATATTTTTTCACCTCACTATTAAAACCTGGTTGTATCTGTCCTCACTCCTGACTATAAAATATTTAAGAAAAACAATGGAGGATTAAAAGATGTGTAACTTGTTTCTTTATAATTTTTTGGAGGATAAAAATATGGTTTTCATTGCTATTGAATGGTTCTGATGATTTGTACTTTTTTCTTGGTTAACAGGTATCAACTAATTAGAGTGCATGCAAGGGGGCTAGGAGAAAATTGCAAGTGGCTAGAGATGTTTGAGGATGTTGTCATGGTCATCTTCTGTGTTTCTTTGAGTGACTATGATCAGTTTTCTGACGATGGAAATGGTTATCAAACTAACAAGATGATATTGAGAATGAAATTTTTTGAAACCATTGTCACGCATCCAACTTTTGAGCATATGGAATTCCTGTTGATATTGAACGAATTTGATCTTTTTGAGGAGAAAATCGAACAAGTTCCTCTGGCCAAGTGTGATTGGTTCTCTGATTTTCATCCAATAACTAGCCGCAATCGCACTAACAGCAATAGCAAAAACATTAATAGTAATCCCTCCCTTGGTCAGCTGGCTTCCCATTACATAGCGGTTAAGTTTAAAAGGCTTTATTCATCGCTTACAGGACGAAAGTTGTATGTTTCTGTGGTGAAGGTGTTGGAACCAGATAGTGTTGACATATCCCTTAAATATGCCAAGGAAATTTTAAAGTGGAGTGAAGAGAAACCAAACTTTAACTCAAGTGAGTACTCGATGTATAGCACTGAGGCGAGTTCATTCTCTCATTGATTGTTAGTGAAATTCTGGTGCACAGGACAAATGCTACGCAAGATGCTACAGCAACGTTCGTAGCAATAAATCACGTTGTAAGTATTAAAAGCAGTAAAGTGCAGAATAGGAAATAACATAGTAGGTTTGTTAACCCAGTTCGGCGCAACTCACCTACTCTGGGGGATACCAATCCAGGAGGAATCCACTATAATAGTTCTAGTTCAAAGCCCTCAGCAAACGCCCCGTTTACGACTTATCACCTAGACACTACCCGTGCTAATTCTACCTAGGAACTCCTAGATATGAGAACCTCCGCTCACTCCTTAATTTATCACAGCCATTGTGATATTAACGTAGTAACAAATAATAGTGAAGTCACACTTCCATGACAAATACTTAACCAATACCCTTGACTAAGAACACAACTAGGAGTTGCTTACAAGCTTCGTCCAAACACAATACTCAACTCATTACCTACAGGTTTATGAGTGAGGACATAGTGACCATCTCACAATCCGAGTGGTTCACAAATACACCAACTCTCCTAGAGAGTGGCTACAAGAACACGAAACCCTAAAAGACTACATCTTTGATATTCTAACTTGATTCATGTTTCGGTTAATGAAATAGGGTTTAGCAACACCCTTTAAATAGCACAGCCTCGTGGGCTTTTCACAATGTTTCAACTCCAAGGAATCTTCTAGAGGAAAAATATATATTTTTACTAAATCTTCTTTGCATCAAAATATTCCTCCCATAAATATATTTGTTTAAAATATATTTTAAAATTAAATCTTCTGATCTTCTTGAAGCACAAAGATTTATTTGAAATAAATCTTTTATATTCTCTACAACAATCTTCACAAGATATATTTTAAAATCAAATCTTCTTGATTCCTTAATATTTTATAATAGTCTTGAGAACCAAGTAACCTAATACAGCCGCCTTCTGAAGATTAATAAACCTTGTGCATATTCTTTTATTCTGAAACAAATCTTTCAAAGATTTGATATAAAAATTCAGCGCATATTAGTAGTAGTAATGTTGTACTTCATATGCTACAACATCTTGTCCAGCATTAGGCTAGAGTTTGTTTTTGCAAAATTGTAGCTAACATACACAAACCCAACAGTTAGTTCAGGCACGAGTTGAAAGTTTTACTTTTGTATGACTTGAATTATGTCCTTGTACATATATTGCTAACTAGGAGTAACAGGGAATGTAACTTCTACAAGCTATCAACTTGTAAGATGCACTAGAAACATGTAGGAAAGATTTCATGTGGTCAGGGAATGCTGGTGAGGCAGTCAGCACATGCCACACAAATCATGGTGTATTATTCAAATTCATATATTTTTAACTTGGTAAAGTTATATCTTGAATTCGAATTTGTATATCACTATTGACCAATCCTTCAACTTATATTGTGGTTCCAAATCACTTTTGTATGCAATACATGTGGTAAGATATTTCAAGTTTAAGCTTCTTCTAATCAGGCTCTGGTTTTTTCCTGTTTATGGATGGCATAAAATACATGAGAATTTAATTATCATTTTTGCATCAAGTTTTTCAAAGTTAGTGAATCCAAATCATTGACGGTTAATAAAAGTTACTCGCTCTGTTACATACTATAAGCAAAACTTATAAGCAAAACTTACTCCCTTCAGTAACAGAGGGAGCATGTCGAACCCAAGTACCCAAGTTAGGCATCAACGGTGGGATTGGTAGGGTTTGTGGGGGTTGACAGTCTTCGTAGGATTGCTGATCACAGACGTTTCAAACCAATGACAATCAATGCTAAGTAGTTTGTACCGACTTGACAATGTTGATCACTACCTAGTATTGTTTGTCATTGGTTTGAATCTTGTCCATGTAATTAATGCTAAGTGCTACACTATTAACCTCTCAAAAAGTAATTCTAAAACACATTAACTTGTTATTACATCTTAAGCAATTATTGGTATTAGTTTTTAGTTTGAAGTAACTGCTATTCTTGCTGGTTCCAACTTCAAACATCCATTGATTTGACTTACACGACCTATATAATATTGAATAACACAGAAAGAGCAATAGATTAGCCAAATAAACACAAATAAAATTTATAATCGACCACACTTCTTCAAATTAAACCGAAAACAAGTTTTGGTAGATAACCTAACATATTCCGTCGATGAATGTACGTTAAACTTGTTAGGAAAGCAATTAGAAAAAGTTTATACACGATAGTAGGGATGACGATTGGTAGAGTATGGGTAGGGTACGATAACACTCATTTTCATACCCGCAGTTTGAAAAGAAAAAAAAAAGGTACCCATATCCAATGGTGGATCCATAAATTTTTTATTGTGGGGGCTGGTAGGTCTGGTCAGTTGCACTCAATGCATCCATTTATGAATGCTAAAAACCACACACTTCCCTTAGATGAGAAACAAAATAAGTTCAATGCTAAACGATCCTGTTATTGACGTCACATATGTTCTTCCCAAATGAACTAATTAAATTTCACACGCTTCTTTCACAGAATAATAGAAAGCAAATGACACGAGTCAAGAGCAAACTATCAATTATTTTTGCTATAACTTCTTACCCACTTTATGTTATAGAAACAAGTAATAGAAACTTAAATTTTGTACAATGGTCAACTAAGTAATATGCACACAAGACTCAGTTACAACAGCGACTCTGTTAATTGTCAGCTGGACATTTTATCATATAAATTCAAACAAAATCATACACACGAAATTCAATTTAGCACATAAATTCCAAACAGGATCATAAACAAGTATTCCCATTATGCCTCAACTAGAAAAAACAAAACCCATACTACATTTTATCATATAACAAAGTGGTGTAATAAAAAAAAACCTGAACAATATGGTTTACATCAACCTCAAATCCATCGTTTGAAACAGACGAATCATAAAGACAATTACATCAACCTCAAATCCATCGTTTCATCTCTATACTCCAATATATGTTCCCTGCGTAACAAATAAAAGTAATTAACCAACAACCAATAAAAAACCTCTCTTTACATCGAAAACAATTGTTCCTGTTGTTGTTGTTGTTGTTGCACTTGAAATTGTTGTTGTTGAAATTGTTGTTGTTGTTGTTGATTCTGGAACAAATTACTCTGCTGTTGAAAAAGAGATTGTTCTTGTGGTTGAAAGAGTTGTGATTGTTGTTGTTGTTACGGTTGCTGAGGAGTGGAGAATAAAGAAAAAGACATTGTGAAAGACGAAATCAAATGAAGAAAAATCATGCTTAAACCCTAGAAAAAAGAGTGAGAGAAATTGAGAGGGTTCAAAATGTGAATTTGAATATTCCCTAATGAATACTTGTTGTAATCGAAATTGTTACAGTTTGGAATTGAAGTATTGAGAGAATCTTTGTGTTCTTGATTCTGAAATTTGAAACCAAATTCTCAAAACCCGCCACCGTCGAGAACAAACTGCATGCGCGTGCGTGCTTGGTGCTAAAAAAAAATATGAGCGTCCATTACTTTTCAAGTTTATTTCCAACTTTTTTTTTAAATAGTTCGGTGAGTAAAAAATTTTTATGGTAAATAAGTGAAAGTATCGGGAATCAAACTCCGTAGGCATATCTATAAATATCAAAGATATATCAAAATAATGTTGATTGGTAAATTTGCTTTAAAAAAAAAACATTAGTCAGTTTGATTGCAATTTTTTTTAGATGGATAAAGGTCAAATTCTATAGAAATGGAATCTTGTTGAACTAAAAATAAATAAATTCTCAATTTATAAATTTTATACATAAACTAACATATATGTAACAGTGCGTGTTGGAGCCCGTCGTGTAAATTTTTCAGAACCTTCCACTCATAAAAGGATCATGGGTTGTACGGCGGGTTGTATCCAAAGCAATGAGACATTGGAACAACGATGATCATAAATATGCATCTATCTTTAAAAGTGATTTTTTATTTTATTTATAAAAAATGCTTGCAATATATATATATTAGTTGTTAAAATGAGAGCACTAAACTATAGCCTTTAGATTAAAATCAACCGCTGAGATCACATTTTATTTAATTTGAGTTTATCCTTTGGTTTCTCATCCCACGCACTTGCAATGCCCTTCTCTGTCTCCACATATATATATATATATATATATAGGGGACATATCAAATAAGAGGAGTAACTATTGTGAGAGATGAGAGGATTGAGTATTAGTCATACGATGAAAAGCAACGATTGTGATTTAATTTTGGTTAAAGATGTGCATGCCTTCTTTCTTACTTTTTGTTCATGTCGATTTGTCTTCTGTCTGCTTCTCAGATGGCCAGATTCCCACTGCTCCTTTTCGCTACTCACAGTCACAGTCACCGTGCTTACCCTTTCTTCTTCTTCTTTCTCAAATCTTTCTTTCCACTGCTGGCTCCTATTATTGTCGGCTCCTATTTGGACATGAAACCCGAAAGGGATTTGACTGACTTTCTCTTCAAGGTTGGTCTTAGAACCGCGTTACATAAGGCTCGCCGTTAAACGCTTCGCCGTAATCCTATCTACTTGCACGATGATCAGTAAGGTGAAGAGCCTTTGTGTTTCATCAATTTCTGGATGCAGGGTATGATAGGGAGATCAAGAATCGAAAGCCCAAACCCTTATTTCAAGTTTGTGTTAAAGTTGTTTCAAGTTTTAATGGAAAATTTGATGATGCACACTTAATTAATTTATAGATAAAACTGATTACCTGAACAGTATAAAAGATACAATATCCCAATTTTTCATTCTTAGATTGATTTTTTCTTACTCATTTTTTAGATTGATTGAAAACGTGTGGTTCTTCTTCTTTTTTATTTTTAATTATCATTATAAAAAAAATGGATTGATACAACAAAAGATCCTTTTGCACAAGAACTGGAAATGTAAGTTTGAAAGAAAGGGATGAAGAAGGCGCCGTAGTCCGTAGAAGAAGACACATAAGGAGAAAGAGATGAAAGAGCCGAAAATAATATGCTGCAGTAATGAAAATGATATAACATGGTAAGGATTGATCCAACGGTTAAGATTTGGCCCTCTCATCTCTCACAATAATTAATCCTCTCACTTGATATGCCCCCCCTATATATATATATATTACGAGCAATTTTTTAATAGAATAAAAGAAAAAATCAAAAGACAAATACATACTTATGTTCATGGCCGCTCCAATGTATCCTTTCTCACTAATCCTCTATAGTTGGGACCATTGCTCATATCTGATTTTCCGCAAAATTTAATTTAACGTTATATAGTTTGCACATTAAATCTTGAACACGCCATTGTATACTGAGCAATGAGACATTGGAACGACGATGATCATAAATATACATCTATCTTTAAAAATGAAAAGACAAATTGTCCGTAGCCACTCCGGTGTATCCTTTCTCATGAGTCCTGTTTGGATTGGAGGACAACTTCAAAAGCTTTAAATATCAATTGAAAAATGAAAAATTAGAAACAAATAACAAGAAATAACAAATTAGAAACATGAAAAATAACACAAAATAGAATAAGCCACCATATAATAACAAGAATAATCAATAAGATTGTTAATTTAAAAACACCAAGACTACATATGTAAGACTATACTAGAGAGAAAGTAAGAGCAAGAGATTGATGAAAAAGAAGATATATTGAAATTGAAACAATATTAGAAAGAACAAAAAAAAATCATAACAATTTTCCCCATGATATGTGTGGTTTTGTTGGAAGATTTGAACGAGTGTGTTAGGTTGTTGATTATATATCCAATCTATATATAAGCCTTACAATAGATTAATGGATTTGGAAGTTGCTTGATCATGAAGAAATGGTGCATGTATATCCAATAAGTTTGAGTTCACTAGATATACTCATGGGACATTTGTGACCGTTTTGATTTCCACAAAAATTGTAATTTTGGTTTTCATTTGTAATTGTGTGATGTTAGTTCTCATTTAATAATTTTTTTAATATTATTTATGATTTTGACTATTTGATTTTTTAATTAACAAAAAATATTTTTTTGAATATTTAATTTGATGATGTAGAAATAAATTAAATTATTTGACATAAAAATGAAGGGTTTAATTACTTTTTTTAACGGTAACGAGTTTAGTTACTTAGAATTTTTAAAAATTGGCGAGTTAAAATGAGTCGTGACTAAATTTATAGTGACAAAATAAGATCACTTGAAATTATATAAATTGTCACTTGTATTCTCAGCCCGAGAGTGAATAATTTATTGTTACGTCATTAGATTAGATTGTTAAAATTATGGATTGATTAATATTCATGAAATGGAGAGCCTAAATTGTGCAATTAAAAATTTAAAATAGAATTGTAACTACAATATCAATTATCAACAAATTTAATAGCACAATCAACTTTCTTAATCTCCGCGTTCTTTCAAAAGGGTCTTATATTTAGGAACGAATGTAGTAGTTAATAGTAAGAACCAAAACTGAGTACAAAATATATAATAAAAATGAAACTTAAAATATTAAATTTTAGAGAAAAAGTAATATGCACTGACAATGTAAAATAATCTGACATTGTCAACCAATACCAATCATATTTTTCGTCACATCATCCCACTTTCTTGATATGACATGACAAAATTATAGTTGTTTATTGAAAAATCGTATAAAACTATTTTACACTGTCAATTTTAAACCCTAAAATATATTTATGGTAGTTCATTAAATAGTCAAAGAAGACCATGGCATTTAGTCTCCGACGGTTATGATTTAAAAATGTATTTATCAATTGCATTTGTTTAAACTGTCCGATCATGATCGGACGGCTGTAAAACGATTGCATGATAAATCGACTGCACCTAATCCAATTCGCTTCGTCCCTTTCCAAGTTGGAAATCAACTTGACCGTTAAAGACTCACTCACTCTCCAAATTTCAAACTTAAAGCTTCAAAATCAAATTAATGCCGCCTCTGGGAAAACGAACTCGAAGTCGAAGAGAAATCGATAATCCTCTTCAACCTGTGATTGTAATGGACAGTCATCAAAGCAAAATGTCTGATTACGAACTCTCAAGAGAAGAACGAATCCGCGAAAATCGTGAAGGAATGGGAAAATTGGGTATTTTCGACATTTCACTTTCCCTCAAGCTCAAACCTAATCCATCTTCACGACGAACTCCATCTAACGCCAAATCCCCAATTTCTCTTAACCCACCTGCCCTTTCTCGTCGATCTTCCAGGTTCTTCCGTTTTTTCCTTAAAAATTCAATCTTTATGTATTTCGTAAAATCTCAAATTTTAATTTTGAAAATTTTGTTTTTTAGGTTACAGAATGTTGCTCCTATTAGTTACTCTGAAGTGCCATTGAAGAAAGAAAAGGGTGAGAAAAATACTAGGGTTGTTATAAGAGAAGGTACTCAGCCTGAGATTTATACTGAAGAGCATGAGAAGCTTTTGGGGAATACTGAGAAAACTTGGGAGTTGTTTGTGTTGTGGCAAGTGAGTGTTAAGTCCCACATTGGTTAGAATAGTGGAGGTTGAACACTTTATAAGTAAGAGGACCCATAAACCTAACACCTTAAGGTTTTGGGTAAGAGTGTGGTGTCCAACTCACTTGTAGAGTTGTTCTTGAACCCAATGTGGATGATCCCCTTGGCTGCCCCCTCGTGATGACCCAACAGTTTGTTGATGGTGTTGGAACAGATGGGAAAAGGATTTATGATTCTTTTCAAGGGAAAAGTTGCCATCAGTGTAGGTAAATGTTACTCATCAATCTACTTCCATATTTATCCCTAAGCAAGTAATCATTATGTTTGGTATCACAGTGTCTTTGCCAAAATCAAGATGAGTCGCTGATTTTGACAAACTCACCGTGATACCAAACATGCACAAAGTGTAGATTTGGCAAAATCATTGGCACATTTGATTCTGACCAATAAAGCACGGTCACCTTTATGATTAGGTGTGTCGCAGAGTCCTACACTTGTACGATACTCGTACGACACGTGTCGGATAGTTCATAATGGTGTCCGAAAAAAATCATTTTTTCCTTTACTCCGACACTCATTGGATCAATGTCTGACACCTATAAGACACTCGTACAATACGTCCCGGACAAGTGTCCCAAAAACAATGATTTTTTCTTTGCTTTTGCTCTCCTTAGACACATATTAGACATATTTACAAGGATTAAAGATGTGTCAAAACAATAATGTTGATCAATGAGGGATTAAACATATTACATTTTGATTACGATACTTTTAACTATTCGATAGTAGATGGATAAATAAAAGTCAAATACTATTTTATATTGTTTTAAAAATTTAAACTTTTTTTAACGAAATAACTTGCTCAACTTAGATGCACATATATAAATATGTAGCAGTGTTAGTGTCCTATTTCTTTGCATTAGCAATGTCAACGTGTCCGTGTCTGTGTCGTGTAAGGTGTCCATGGTGGAGTCTGTACTTTATAGATTCTGACAAATTTACTATGATACTGATACCAAACATCACGAAATGAATTTGTTAATGAGTTGTTTGAGGTACATTGTCTGCCATGATATGGGTTTTGCCATTTAATTAATTTAGTGTCTGAGTAGCACTATCCAATCAAGACATGCTTTGCTTGCTGGTAACATGACATACTTTTTGCTAGAAATTAATAAAAAACTATTACTACTACTACCACCACCACTATTTTTTTTGGTATGTGTGCTTGTATTTTATGTACTGTTAGTATATTATAACAATGCTTTAATGGTAACTGGTAAGTGCATTAATTTAATTTATGTTGAAAAATAAGATGTTGCTATCTATTGTTAGTGTTTCAGCCATTATATTGGATTTAATTTATGTTTTTCTGTTGTTGGGGATGCATTAAGTGCATTTATGTGGTGCGCGGGTGGCTTCTTCATGTGGAATAGGAGAGTGATAGATAACTGTTACGTGGTTTTAAGAGGGTTCATGTGTACTACCGCAGGCTCTAGTGATTCCATAATAGAAAGGATTATGGTTGGTAATTTTGTCGTAAAGAAGCTATATAGTAGCAGAATATTTACAAACCACTACTGTTTTGCGATAGTATAACATATTGTCAAAAAGCGACTATAACGTAGCGAAATTTGAACATACCACTATTTTTTGCGATCTATAATCGACAATTCTGGTGGTTGACCATTTTAAAGTCCAGAATTTGTTGCAAGTTTAACCTAGTTAGAGTTTATTTTAGCTAAATAACTGTTGAATGCAACCTGAGTGAACTTGAGTCCATCGAAATGAAATATTTGATGGAGTTATATCTCTGCAAACATAAGGTGCACTGTTTCAAGATATGCAACAACAATTTTGTTAGTGACTTTGGGAATATAACATTCTCTAGTTTGGTACAGGTGTTTTTTTAAAAATAAAATCTGTGTAATGCCCACTTTTCATTCCTAGGTTACAGGGTGGTCATCTAATATTTTCATTTGAAATACAAGTTATTTGAAAACTCAGTCAACTATAACTTTCAACACCACTTCATTAATCATCGTAGCTCATTTTTCTTCTTCTATTTATGGACTAGATAAATTTTAGAAACATTCATAGGAATATTAAGTACTTACCAAACATATTTGTGTATTGTACTTAATATTATGAAGAATATAAATATGATCCGATAACTTGAAATAATATTGCTTGTAGTGATATTATGAAGCATATAAATATGATCCGATAACTTGAAACAAACTTCTATATGGAAAAACATCCTTCTTGTTTCAACTTCTAAGCCACTAATTTTACATACAAAGAAAGTTCAGTGCCGGAGAGGGGGAGGGGATTTCTTACAATGTGGGTGTCATGTCGGAGAGTTAAGGCAAAGAAGACTTTTGCAGGAGTGTTTGGTCTTTAGACATGGCTGCTGGAGAGTTGTGGTATACTGTGGACTTGTTTTGTAAGACTCTTTTGATTTTATATCCATTAGTAATGGGTTTTCTTTCTTTTCCTTCTCAAATCATAAGCTTTGTCCATAACTATTTTTTACCATGCCTCATTCATGTGATGAATTAATTATGTGGTCTATCTGTCTAATTTTCTGGATGAACTTGCTCACTAAATGAAAATAACATTTTGTAGGCAAAAAACTCTTGGTTATCGGACACGCTGTTGTGAATGCAACATGGTCCAGGGGCAGTTTTGTGGAGATTGCTTGTACATGAGGTATGGTTTTAGACGTGTGTCCACATGTGTGGGTTAGAGATTAACGATATCTCGGAGTACACATAACCTGATACGGTGCTTCATTTTCTTATCCTGCTCTGGTAGATATGGGGAGCATGTACTAGAAGCCTTAGCGGATCCAACTTGGAAATGCCCAGTTTGTCGTGGAATATGCAATTGTAGCTTATGCCGTCAAGCAAAAGGATGGGCACCTACTGGGGCTCTATATAAAAAGGTTATTCCTGATTCTTAAATCTTAACCAAAATCTTGTTAGTCTTAGTTGTTTTTCAAAAGGAGTTTTAGCGAAATAAATATCGCCTTGTTTTAGATATCACAGTTAGGTTACAAATCAGTTGCACACTACCTCATTCAAACGCGACGCGCAGATACAGATGTTGAGAAACATGATGATGCTTCCAACCCAGTTTCAGCTAAAAGGTCACTACCTTTCTCTGATGCCGATGACAATAAGTCTCATGAGATCAATGAGAATAAGCTTGGATCAACGCAGTCTCTAGCTAAAGCTGAAACTGATGGTGACGTGGTTTCAACAAAGAGGTCGTTGATTTTCCCTGATGAGCAAGACCAGCTTGCAAAGCTTGAAAACGTTGAGGGTTTGGATACCGTTGAGCCACTTGCTTCTCATGAGGTCAATGAGAATGAGCTTGGATCAATGCAGCCTCTAGCTGAAGCTGAGATCAATGAGAATGAGCTAGGATCAATGCAGCCTCTAGCTGAAACTGAAACTTATGGTGACGAGGTTGCAACAAAGAACTCGTTGATTTTCCCTGATGAGCAAGATCAGCTTGCAAAGCTTGAAAAAGTTGAGGGTTCAGATACCTAGAAGTCACTTGCTTCTTCCACCAAAGCAAGCCCAGATGAGCAAGATCAGCTTGTAACGCTTGAAAAAGTTAAGGGTTCGGATACCGTTAAGCCACTTGCTTCTTCAACCAAACCAAGCCCAGACAGTATTGCTGGAAGGCTTAGGTCTAGGAGGATAAGAAAACCATGATGAGGGTATGTTGAAGCGAACATTCAACATCGTGTTTTGAAATTATCAAACTTGATACTACAGTAATGTTAGTACAAGTATGTGAAACACTAAGTATCACTGATTATTTTAACTATAGGGAGCAAATATTATGTGCATTTCTTCTCTCTGAAAAAAAATTTAGTACATCAAATATTCGTGGTCATGATTTGAATTTCCGACTTTTTGCTTGAATACTTTCACAAACTACTAGAGTTATGTCAAGTGGCCAATTTTTATTAGACATGTTTGTTGAGTTTGACGAGAACAAACAAAAACAAATGCTACATTTTAGAAGATAATCCTCTTCACTGCATTAAGTTGCTGATATTCATGAAATCTAGGTTAAACCTTTTCTGTCCGTAACAACATGCATCCAAACGGAATGAGATCCTCTATGGTGTAAATTTTATGTAGTGGAATCTTAGCCACTTATTAACTATTATTCCAGTGGATCACACATAATTGAAGGGTTAGGATTAACATTGGACGCTCACCGGCGAATAATTCACCAGAGAGGATTTATTTCCTATCCAAACACTAGAAGTTGCGTGAATGGCGTGACTCAAAATATTCAGCATAGGTTGATATTATGTTGACCTGCTTTTAGAATTAAGTTTTTGGTCCTAAAAATATAATGAATTTTGATTTTAATCTCTAAATAAAAATGGGATATTTAAATTCTCCCAAAATTTCCAGTTTCATTTTTAGTCCCTAATGATTATTTTATATTCATGTAATGTCAAGATTATGACTTTTTAATATTTAAGATGTGTCAATATTATGTCTATCTATTATATCGAGTCTATTATGTTCCCTAATGATTATTTTATATTCATGTAATGTCAAGATTATGACTTTTTAATATTCAAGATGTGTCAATATTATGTCTATCTATTATATCGAGTCTATTATGTTCATACCATGTTCAAAAAATATCAATAACATCAAACTTATGTAAAAATTATTTATTTAATACTAAAATAAAAATACTAAAATATAACTTATTTGCTATATTTTTAGATATGAAAAACTTATTTTACATAAAAAAAAGAATTAAGGTATCTCTTGGAAGATGTTATGTTATTTATGATGGGCCACAAGAACTGACAAATGTGGCCTTTGGTTGATCCGGCATAGGAATGGGTTGATTTCGGTGTCGCAATTTGCACCTTTTTTCATATACACCTCCTCAATTTTTTTGTCAAAAAAGAAAAAACTTCAACCTTAAAAACTCATTTCCACTATTCCCAAAAGTTAACTTTGAAAACCGCTTTCTACTTCTCATTCTTCTTCTTCTCCCCTTCACTGCCCCTTCTTTTTTTTGTGGCAAGCAACTCTACACTACATTAGTGACAAATGTACATTTGGACCACCTAGTTATGCCAAAACACAAGGATGAGTACACTAAAACTTCATCTTAATCTTAATTACTATAATGTGGCGGTGTTTGTATGATAATGTGGCTCCATGGTATGATTTATTGTGCTTCCGTTATGGTTCGTTAGCGGCTAATGTTATGTATGCGGGTGGGAGGGAGGGAGGGCCTTAAACTGTTGGAACAAAATGTGTTTTAGTACACACCCTTAGTTTTGATGATAACAAAGTATTAAATGGACAATTGATGTTACTAATGTTTAAATTAAGTGTGCAGGAAAATCTTAAGTTTATATCAAGATCACACTTGATTTATGCTCTGAAGGAACCTTATGGAAGTCTGAATCATTACACTCTGAAAGAGTTCAGAAGCTAAAACGTGGTCAAAAATTAAACAATGTTCAGAAGTTCAAAAGGGATCAGGATGTCTGCAAGAGTTCAGAAGTTTAGAGAAGTTCAGAAGCTCAGAGATGTTCAGATGCCTACAAGAGTTCAGAAGCTATCTGTTAGTCAAGAGTTATTCAGAAGATGAAGACGTTCAGAAGCTGAATTACGAAGGACTATCAGAGGCCAATTATTCAAGACCAATCAGACTCCAAGTTATCAAGGTTCATCAGAAGCAAAGAGAATTCCTCTAATCATCAGAAAAGCTACATCAACAACTCTTACTAAGCCTGATGATTTCTTTAAGGACAACTAATTACAACGGTCACAAAGGATGTGATCCTACTCTCTCTAGGAGCTAGTTGTACCTTATTACTGTATTTGGACAGACAGTAAAAAGTGAAGCGTAACTGCGAAGAAGACATGACTCTGTTTAGAGTAAATATTTGAAAGTTACAGCATGAACAAAAAGGAATCAACAGCTGTCCATTTACAACGGGAATTTTACAACGTCTCAATATCTTTCTCCAACTCATATATATATATATATATATATGAAAGAAAGAAAGAACTGATGACAACTAATCTTCATAGAACATATCTCTTAGAATTAAGTGAGAATTGAAAACTAGCTTAAGCCTCTGAAGTTATAATCTTATAATAGTTTTAAGCTTAGAAGTTAGTATTACTCCTGCGTGAGTAATTTGGAAAAGTCTCTTAGTCTTGTTTGACTTTGAGCAAGGAAGTCTCTTAGTCTTATGTGACTTTGAGCAAAGGAAGTCTCTTGTCTTGTGTGACTTGAGCAAAGGAAGTCTCTTAGTCTTGTGTGACTTTGAGCAAGGAAGTCTCTTGTCTTGTGTGACTTGAGCAAATAAGTCTCTTGTTTGTGTGCTTGAGCACCTGAATTGTAATCTTAGTGATTATAGTGAAATCCCTTGGAAGTGGAAGGGGACTGGAGTACTCTCGTTTTGTGAGGGGAACCAGTATAAATTCTTGTGTCTCTTTCTCTCTCTCACTCTCTCATTTACTCTTCCATCATTCTTTTAGATTCACGTTGGTTGTGTTAATTATTCCGCTGTGCTTAAAGACTCTGATAGATACTATTATCTGGAAAAAATTTTAATATCTAAAACACAATTCAACCCCCCCCCCCCTTCTTGTGTTTTCTCCACGCACCTTCAATTGGTATCAGAGCTCCGGTTCTGTTGGAAATCACTTAACAGTGAGACAGTCAAGATCCTAAGGAGAAAAACACAATGGCTCAACTATTGGATGATTGG
The DNA here is from genome assembly GCA_951799995.1 of Trifolium subterraneum. Taxonomy (NCBI): domain Eukaryota; kingdom Viridiplantae; phylum Streptophyta; class Magnoliopsida; order Fabales; family Fabaceae; genus Trifolium; species Trifolium subterraneum. Next base: position 16,101,960 of record OX637464.1, on the reverse strand, counting down.
AAGCAGAAGCTATATCAACAACTTGCTGATCTTATCAAGGAAGTTGAAGATGGCCTGAATATAAATGAAGATCTGAGCAACAATCAAAATCCTTCCACATCAGGGGCTGAACAAACATCTAATATTGAATCTACAACCACTACTGTTTGCTTCACTAGTGATGATAATGAAAGCATTCAGAGAGCAAAAGTAAATGGTCTGTTAGATCAATATGAGAAGTTTAGAATGGAAGAAAATGAGAGTATTGGAGAAATGAGCTTAAGATTTCAAGCTATCACAAGCAAGCTTGAAGACTTCAACAACAAACTCAGCAACGAAGAGCTTGTAAGCAAGATGCTGAGTAGTTTGCCTCTGAATTGGATTGAAATTTCAAATACAATAGAGGAAACTGAAGACATCAATTCAATGAGTCTTGAATCATTGATTGATTTATTCAGAGTCCATGAATTGACTCTGAAGGAAAAAGAAGAGTTGAAAAGTGAAGAAGCAGAAGCAGCAAGGAAAGGAAAGCAAGCAATGAAACATGAAGATCTTTTTGAAGAACCTGATGAAGAGTATCTTGAAAGGTTTTCAAGTAAACTTCAAAGATGGTACAATTTCAAGAAGAATGGAGGAGAACTGGCTAAAGGAATGACGACCTGGGATGAGCTAGACAACTTCTCTGAAGGTGAATCTGAAGGAGAGATGGAAATCAAGCTCTCAGGAACTGAAGAGCATTTGGAATCTGAAAGAGCACTAGGACCTGAAGAATCAAGCTCTGAAGATGGATCAGACTCTGAAGATTCGAGTTCTGATGGAGAGTCAGAATCTGATGACATAGATCACATCAAAAGAAGAATAAATCAGGTATACTCTCGTCTCTCCAAAGCCAAATTGATCAAGCATCTTGAAAAAGCTTTACTTAAATCCTTTAATAGTCAGCAGAAGTTTAAAAAGCTTAAAGCAGACTATGAGAATTTAAGTAAGCAAGCAAATCACTCTGAAGATCTTTTACAAAACAAGAGATCTTGAGAGAGGTTATGCTATGTGCTGCAAACCCTATGAACACTCTCTTACTTTCAAAGAATATTGCAACACAAATGCTGATCAAAATAAAATTGTTTCCATGCTTTGCAATATTAGAACCAACAATACTAATGGGATTGGATACTCTGGTGATAAAACACTAGAGGAACCAAGCTCATCAGCTATTGCTGGAAGCTTTTCACTCCCTAATCTTTACACTACATTTGTATCTGATAGTACTCAGATGAAACAAATGAAGGATAAAGATTTGGCAACTAACAGTCTAGGACCCTCAAACAAGTGGGTACCAAGAGATAAAATTGTTTACTTAAATGCAGGTCAAACAAAGACTATGGACGTTCCAATCACATGGATGCATGTGAATGTGAATGGAAGGAGAGCAATTGTGCATAGAAGGCACATTTTTGAAGAGTCAGATGGAGAAGAAGATGAAATGGAGTACATAAGCAACAGGAGAGAGTATGAAGAATTTGAAGGTTGTTTTGAACAAGACTATGATGATAGCAACTCTTTATGGTGGGATGAATGCCTAAACTTTGACCTTGAAAGAGATTGAAAGAGTTGAACAAAATGTCATCAAAACAACAAATCTTCAAAATCAAGTAAGTAACTCTCTACTCCTGAATGACAAGTCAGAGGAATAACATTCAAGGTTAAAAAGGTTTCTTTTTAGGACACTTAATTTATTTAAACAAAATGTTCAGAAATACAACCTTAAAAAATCATGTCTGAACATATATTTTAAATGTCCTGAAAGATTCATTTTTAGACTCTGAAGTACTTTAGATTTCAGCATCTGAAGTAGTTCAGACTCTGAGAAATTTTCAACCTCTGAAGGTTAAGCCTCTGAAAAGGAAATGAATTGCAAACGTTTAAGTATTTTTTACTGAAACGTTTTGGCGCTAAATGGACAACACGTACACACGTTCTGATTGGTTTGAAACAGTTAGTGATGGTTCTTTTCTTTTTGATTTAATTTTAATGTGTGCTTTATTTTGCTTTTAAACAAAATCACTTAATCACTTGCACACTTTACACTTTCACAAACTACACTTTCGTCTTCTAGACCTCAGAAAACTTTCTTTCTCTCTCAAATTAGCAAAACCCAAATCCCTAACTTCAGAAATGGCAGCATCTACATCAACTTCAGATTCTCTGTTTGCGTTTCCTAAGAACTTCCCAATCAACACTACTGCATGCGATGAGATGTTTTCTACATATTTGTCTCTCAAGATGGAGGGAAAATCATTAAACCTGGTTATGGAACAACCAGTGGATTTCGACAGTTTGGGGAAGAATCACTTTGATGTTCTAAAGTTCTTTATTGATCATGATGGGAGCTTTAGATACATGAAGTTATTGAATGGTCCAATCTACCCTACTTTGGTAAAAGACTTTTGGATCAGAAGCAAAGTGATGACGGTAAAGGATTATAATAAGGAGCTGGCTGGAAAGAGGAAAGAGAAACCCGAGAATAAGGACAAGACTCCTCAAGAATTGGGATTAAGGGTTGTTGAAGAGACTGAGGTGCATTCGGTTGTTTATGGCTTTGAAGTGGTTCTCACTGCTTCAAACTTGGCTAAAGTGTTATCTATCCCCAATGAAGGCATCTACCACACCTATAGCCAAAGTGAAGCAAAGAACTCAGAATTTCTGGTGAATATGACTAAGCAATGCTATGCTGAAGGGAAGAGCTGTGAAAGCAACAAGGTGGGTGATTTGAAGCCTACTCAGAAGGTTTTGGCCAGAATAGTTTTGGGATCAATATTTCCAAGGAGTGGAAGTTCTAATCAACTTTCATGGGATCATAGACACTTTGTCTATTTTCTCACAAGGAAATTTGATTTGAATTGGGCTAGATACATCTTCAATCACCTCTGCAAAGCTGTGAGTGCTATTCAGAAGCAATCCAAGCCAAATGTTCATGTCATCTACCCAAGAATTCTTAGTGAGATTTTCTATCAGTGTGGAGTGATAGATATAATCAAAGCTGCTGGTCATAACAATCTGATAAGAGAAATCAGAGCCTCTACAATCTCTGCTCACACCCTCTCCAACATGAACATGCTAGCAGGACAAGAGGTGCAACCTTCCGATCCATTTGAACCTCAACCACACTCAGGAGATTCTATGGTGAAAAAATATAAGATTGACATACCTGCTGTCTCAAATGGTATTGTCAATCAATATATACAACTGCTGGAAAGTCAAGGTGAAGGGCTTGAGATTGAAAAGGAAGAATTGAAGAAGAAGAGGAAGAGGCTGGTAAAAGTAAAGGTGGAGAAGAGTGAAGCTGCAAAGGTAGAGAGTAAAGGAAAGACCAAGTCCAAGGCTGGGAGTTCAACTGTGGTAGTAGTACAAGATGAAGAGAGTGAAGATGATGATGAATCTCTTAGTGTCAGGCTGAAGAAACTTGCTGAAGGCTCAACCAAAGACAACTCAGGTAATGTATCTTTGTCTAAACCTGCTGTTGTAAATACTCAAGATACTCAACCAACCCCATCATCAGCCCAACCTTGTAATTCACCTTTACAATGTCTTGAACAACATTTAGTTGGTGAATTATCTAACCAAACTGTAACCACAAATCCTGTTCAGAACCCATCCATCCACCCAATCTCTGAACAGATTCAGAATCCCTTTCCAAACATTACCCAGACAAGTCCTGAAGACAATCTCACATTAAAACAACTTATCTCAGAACCTGTCTATTCAGAACCTCCCATACCAGAAGTAACCCATACTGAACCACACATCTCACCAGAACCTGTCCAAACACCACATGAACACCAACCCTCTGAACATCAAGGTTCTGAATACCAAACACAATCTAAAAACCAAACACAACCTGAACAACAAAGCACTGAAGAACTTGAACATCACTCTGATGTTTCAGAACATACTGAACTTGTTGTTTCAGAAGAAACCCAGAATCCCCCACCATCAAACCATGTTGATGCTATGGTCAAAGAACTTCATGTGAATGATTTCCATCTAAAAGTCTTTGATCAACAACAACAACAACCACCAACATCACCTCAACACACCATCACACCCTCAAACACTGAACCTCACCCAAATAACTCAAATAACCCTGATATCTTGAGTGAATGCAACAGCTTGTTCAGTCAGATACATGGTCTTCATGAGCTAAGGCAATCTGACATGTCTTCATCTGAATATGATGCTCAATGGGTGAGTTTGACTGAAGATTTGGTGAAGAAGCTGTATAGACTTCAAGAGACTGATGTTGAAGAGCAGAAGAAATTTGACAAAGGAAAAGCTACCGCTGTTGAAGAGGTCATTTAGACTCAGAAGGACACAAAGAGGAATCAACCTGAATCCTCTACTGTAAGAACAAATGATGAGCAAAACCTGAGGGAGAGGTTAGCTTCACTTGAGGAAGATCTGAATGAACCTATTTTAGACAATCTGGGAGCTAATCAAGAGCATCTGAGGAATCCTGTTTATGAGGCTGATATTGAAAGAATTGAAGCCAAAGTGGACAAGTATATTGGGATGATGGAGGAAGTCAATGGAAACCAAAAAGAGATCATGAAAACCTTAGCTCTCCTCTGTAGTCGTCCTCAATAAACCCCTAGGATTTCTTTGTTTGTTTAATTGTTTATCTGCTGATGAATATTTTGATTAGGCACATTGATAGGATTAAGTTCATACTGTTGTATGTTTTAAACTTCTTTGTGCTAACCTATAATATTTATTCACTGTGTGTTAATCTGAATGTTTGTTTTGTGATTCTTTAAACTGCTGATAACTATTTTTCTTGAGATTTAATTCTTCAATTGGCTTTCAAGTTTTTTTTTAAAGATTATTTCATTTAAAAAAAAACAGTTTTTCAATTGATATTTCAAACTCTTGTGCTTATTTTCATAAAATTGTTTTTCAATTAATACAACATTTGGTCATTCTTAAAGAATTAAATTGCATAACAAGAGAAGAAACATAATAAAATCAAATTAAACAAGCCAAATCAAATTTTTTATTTCATTGAGAACATAAGTTACTGAATACATATAAAATTCCTAAAGACTATTTTCTGGAAGCTCCAAAGGACATATTTGAAGGTGCATGGAGAAAAACACAAGAAGGGGGGGTTGAATTGTGTTTTAGATATTTAAAAACTTTTCTAGATATTTGAATCTATCAGAGTCTTTAAGCACAACGGAATAGTTAACACAAACAACTTGAAACTCAGAGAATGATGAAAGAGTAAATGAGAGAGTGAGAGAGAGAGAAAGAGACACAAGAATTTATACTGGTTCCCCTCACAAATTGAGAGTACTCCAGTCCCCTTGCTCTTCCAAGGGATTTCACTATAATCACTAAGATTACAATTCAGGTGCTCAAGCATACAAGCATGAGACTTCCTTGCTCAAGTCATACAAGACAAGAGACTTCCTTGCTCAAATCACACAAGATAAGAGACTTCCATGCTCAAGCACACAAGCATGAGACTTCCTTGCTCAAGTCACACAAGACAAGGGACTTCCTTGCTCAGAGTCACACAAGACTAAGAGACTTCTTTTGCTCTAATCACTAAGATTGAGACTTTTCAATTACTCATGCAGGAGTAACACTAACTTCTAAGCTTAAACTTATTACAAGATAATAACTTCAGAGGCTTGAGCTAGTTTCAATTCTCACTTAATTTGAGAGATATTTGCTATTACAATTCTTTATTCTCACTTGATTCTGAGAGATGTATTCAATGAAGGTTCTTAGTCATCAATTCTTTCCTTTTGATATTTATATGAGTTGAGAAAGACATTGAGACGTTGGAGAAATTCCCGTTGTAAAATGGACAGCTATAGTCTTTGAATATCCTTTGAATAAAGCCACGTCTTCTTCGCAGTTAAGCTTCACCTTTACTGTCTGTCCAAAATACAGTAATAAGGTACAACTAGCTCCTAGAGAGAGTAGGATCACATCCTTTGTGACCGTTGCAATTAGTTGTCCTTAAACAAATCATCAGGCTTGATAAGAGTAGTTCATGTAGCCCTTCTGATGACTAGAGGAATTTCCTTTGCTTCTGATGAACCTTTGATGTCTTTGAAGTCTAATTGGTCTTGAATAAATGGCCTCTGATAGTCCTTCGTATTTCAGCTTCTGAACGTCTTCATCTTCTGAATAACTCTTGACTAGCAGATAGCTTCTGAACTCTTATAGACATCTGAACGTCTCTGAGCTTCTGAACTTCTAAGCTTCTGAACTCTTGCAGACATCCTGATCCTATTTGAGCTTCTGAACAATTCTAGCTTCTGACCACATTTTAGCTTCTGAACTCTTTCAGAGTGTAAAGATTCAGACTTCCATTAGGTTCCTTCAGAGCATAAACTAAGTGTGCTCTTGATATAACTTTGGATTCTCCTGCACACTTAATTTAAATGTTAGTAACATCAATTGTCCATTTAATACTTTGTTATCATCAAAACTCAAGGGTGTGTACTAAAACACATTTTGTTCCAACAATCTCCCCCTTTTTGATGATGACAAACATAAGTATTAAATACAATTGTTGTTGATAAAAATCAGCTATGTTGACATTAGGCTTCTGAGTTTTGCAAGCTCCCCCTAAGTCTGATATCCCATAGGGTTAGGTTTGTAAACTCCCCCTATTTTGTATCCATAGTTAATTTTAATCAGTTTCAGAATTACTTTATTATATGACTTAAATTATTCATATTTTACTATATAAAGAACAAGGTTTGCAAGCTTCTTCTTTTTATAGTGTAATAATCTTTGAATAATGTTGCACCCTTACTCAAAAACTATCTATGAGTAATAAACTTCAATTAATAAATGTATCCTCCTTGAAATTATGCGCTTAATGAAGATGCAAGATGAAATAGATAAAATATTTAAATAAATGACAATAGGATCAGAGGCACTAGAAACGTATACACACATAAGGTTCTGATGGTTATCATGAAATACAGTTTCAGGGTTCAAAATATTTTTCAAACAGTTCAGAGCTTTAAAAAAATCTTTTCAAAATAGTTCAAAGCTTGAAACAAAAATTTTGAAAACAGTTCAGAGCATAAAGCAAAACTTTTGAAAACAGTTCAGATTGTCATTTCAAAGCATGTACCTCATGCTACTAAGATTGACCACTCTCCTACGTTCTCTCTCTGAAGCACTACAAAGCCCTAAAAAGCAAAGTAATTTCGCTTCTTCCAACAATTGATTTATCAATATTCTTTCTCCCCCTTTTGTCATTATCAAAACGGTAGTATAAGCAATTAATTAACAAGTACACCGTCCAATACGGTCAAGTCAGGAGTGGTTGAACGCATTTAAGACATTGTCGGTGAAATGAGCTTATAAAAGGAGAGAACCTAGCATTTTATTCACACAGAATAATCTTAGGTTTTGATAGAGCAATTGAGAGAAAAAATGAAACGCTCAGAGAAGAAGAATGTAGTTTCAAAGAGAGTTAGTCAAGATAGGAGAAAACATAAGCAAGAAAAACAAAGCCAGAGCCTGAGGTTGTGCTCAGTTCAGAGTCTGAAAAAGCAGATTCTGATACAGAGTCTGAAGAATGGGACTCTGATTGGTTTGAGTATTTGAATACAGATTTTCCTGAAGAAAATCAAGCTGATGTCCAAGTCTCAGATGGGCTAGAGTCTTCTCCTGAGGAAGAGAGATCTGATCCAGATGAATCAGATTCCCCAAGAGAGGTGCCATTCAAGCTGAATCACCCAACTCCACCATCTAAGGATACCAGTTGATCATCTTTAGAATTTTATGTAACAATTACTCATATTTTTAATGAAATAAAATTTAATTTCTTTGGCTTGTTTAATTTGATTCTCTTATTATGTTTCTTCTCTTGTTATGCAATTTGATTCTTTGAGGATAACTAGACATTGTACTAATTGGAAATCAATTTTATGAAAGTAAAACATAAGAGTTTTTTTTTTTTTTTAAAAAAAACAGTTGAGAAATTGAAGACTAATTGAAGAATTAAATCACAAGAAAAACAGTTATTAGCAGTTTAAAGAAAATAAAAACAAACACTTAGATTAACACATAGTGAATAAATATTTCAGATTAGCACAAAGACGTTAAAGAGACATACAAAACTATGGACTTAATCCTACCAATGTGCCTAACAAAATATCAATCAACAGATAAACATTTGAGTAATCAAAGATATCCTAAGGGGTTAGTTGTGGTTGGCTACATAGAGAAGCTAGGGTTCTCATGATTTCCTTCTGATTAGCATTAACTCCTTCCATCAGTCCCACATACTTGTCCATTTTAGCTTCAATCCTTCTAATGTCAGCCTCATAGACAGGATTCCTCAGATACTCTTGATTTGCTCCCAAATTGTCCAAAATAGGCTCATTCAGATCTTCCTCAAGTGATGTTAACTTCTCCATCATGTTTTGCTCATCACTTGCTCTTACAGAAGAGGATTCAGGTTGATTCCTCTCTGTGTCCTTCTTAATCTGAGTGACCTCTTCAACTTCAGTAGCTCTTCCTTTGACAAAATTCTTCTGCTCCTCAACATCAGCCTCTTGAAGTCTATACAGTTCCTTCACCAATTCTTCAGTTAGGCTCACCCATTTAGCAGCATACTCAGCTGAAGGCATATCAGATTGCCTCAGCTCATGAAGACCATGTATCTGCCTGAATAGGCTGTTGCATTCACTCAAGACATCAGGGTTTATGGAATTGGTTTGGTGAGGTTCAGAGTTTGAGGGTGTGATGGTATGTTGAGGTGATGTTGGTGGTTGAGGTTTATTTTTAGATGCAACACAGTCTGATGCTGTAGATATCCCAACCTCTTGGGTTTTCTCATTAGTCTGACAATGTTGATTGGTTATTTGTTGTTGTTGATCTTGATCAGGTTGACCAAATGAACTTAACTGTGCATCAGGGGTAGTTAGTTCTTTGATCATTTCATCACCCGATCCCTGGTTGGTGACTTTAGGGTTTCATTAGATTTGAGTACTTCAGATTGCACTGATTCATGAGAATCAGTTGCAATCACTTCAGTATATGTGCTGGTTTGTTGTTCAATTTCAACTTGAGGTTCAGATTGTGTTTGTTGGTCAAGTTGAGTTTGTTGTTCAGGAGATGTTTGTGGTTTAGGTTGTAGTTGAGCATGTTCAGGTTCAGAGGGTATGTTTGTTTCAGATTGGAGTTTAGACATTGGGTTTGATGATGGATTGGTTTCAGGATTGATTTGGTCTAGATTTGAAGTTAAATTCTGATTTTGTTCAGAGTCTGGAATAGTGTCAGAGTTCTAAACATTATCAGATGGTAGAGGTTTAGATAGTGGAGGGAGTTCACTTGCTAAATGTTGTTCAAGGAATTCTAGAGGTGACTCTGATGGTTTGTTTGAGGTTGGGGGGTTCTGAGTCTCTTGAGTTAATACAACAGGACCTTCAGGTTTAGATACAGTACCTGAATCAACAATGGTGGAGCTCTCAACATTCTTCTTCTTTTTCTTCAGCTCCTTAGAAATCTTGATTCTTTTAATCCTTAGAGGCTCATCATCCTCTTCCACATCTTCTGAAACCACCACATTTGTCTTCTCAGCTTTTGTCTTTGTTCTGCCTTTGCTTTCACCCTTTTCAGACTCAACTTTAGTTCTAACCAATCTCTTTCTTTTCCCTTTAGCATCCTCTGATTCAATCTCAAAAGGTTCTCCTTGGCTTCTCTTAGGCCCAATTCAGCTGGAGTCTTGTCCTTGTTTTCAGGCTTTGAGTTCCTTAAGGTAGCCACTTCTTTATTGTAGTCTTCCATCGTTACTCCCTTGCTCCTAATCCAGAAATCTTTTACCAGCGTAGGGTAGATTGGACCATTTAATAACTTCATGTATCTAACACCTCCATCTTGGTCAATGAAGAACTTCTCAATGTCGTGTTGATTTAATCTAAGACCTTCAAAATCAACTGGTTGTTCCATAACCAAGTTGAGTGATTTCCCTTCCATTTCTAGCGATTTTTCTCTGCTAAATAACTCTGAGCAGTTGATGATGTTGACTGCTAAGTCCTTTGGAAACGAAAGGGCTGTAGTAGAAACTGATGAAGTAGATGTTGCCATTTCAGAAGTTAGGGTTTTGAGTTTTGCTAATTTGAGAGAGAAGGAAATCTTTCTGAGGTCTAGAAGATGAAAGTGTAGGTTGTGAAAGTGTAAAGTGTGCAAGTGATTAAGTGAATTAGTTCAAAAGTAAAATAACGCACACATTAAAATTAAATTAAATCAAAAAGAAAAGAACCATCACTAACTGTTTCAAACCAATCAGAACGTGTATACGTGTTGTCCTTTTAGCGCCAAAACATTTCAGTAAAAAATAACTTAAACGTTTCCAATTCATTTCCTATTCAGAGGCTTAAACTTCAGAGGTTGAAAAGTTTCTTAGAGTCTGGACTACTTCAGATGCTGAGATCTAAAATACTTCAGAGTCTAAAATCGAATTCTTTAGGACATTTAAAATCTATGTTCAGACATGGTTTTTCAAGGTTTTAGTTCTGAACATTTTGTTTGAATAAGTCAAGTGTCCAAAAAAATATTTTTAACCTTGAATGTTATTCCTCTGAATTGTCATTGAGAAGTTAAGAATACTCACCTTGCATTAAAGCTTCTTGTTTCAATTGTAATCAGTGTCATAGCCTGAACAATCACTCCACCAAACTGAGTTGCTATCATCTTCAACACAATCTTCAAATTCTTCATCATAAGGATCATATTTTCTTCTATTCCTTATGAAATCCACTTCATCTTCTTCACCATCAGATTCATCAAAGATGTGCCTTCTGTGCACCAATGCTCTCCTTCCTTTTGTAGTCACATGCATCCATGTGAGTGGAGAGTCTGTTGTCCTCATTTGTCCTGCAGCCGAATAAACAATTTTGTCTTTTGGTACCCACTTGCTGAAGGGTCCTAGACTGTTAGTTACTTGACCTCTATTCTCCATTTGTACCACCTGAGAGCTATCAGGTACAAATTTTGAATATAGATCAAAAGGTGAAGCATTTTCAAATATGCTTGATGAACTTGGTTTTACATATGTGTCAGCACATGAATAACCAATTCCATTTACACCATTGTTTTTGAAAGAAGATAATAAAGAAATAATGTCACTACTGTCAATGTGTGTATTACAAAAGTCTTTAGAATCAATTGAGTTCTTATAAGGTTTGCTACTGCTGGCATTCCCTTTTTCAAGATCTTCAATCTTTTCTAAGGCCTTTTGATATAAACACTTAAATTGACTTGCTTGTTCACTTAAGTGCTCACAAACAACTTTGAGCTTTTTAAACTTTTGTGAACTAGCATTTAGTAGTTTTATGAGTTCAATTTTAGGAAGTTAAGAGTATACCTGATTCAGGATGTCTTGGTCAGAGTCACAACTTGTATGTTCAGACTCTGAGTCCACTTCAGACTCTCCTGTTGCTTCAGGTCTAGCTTGCACTTCAGGTCTTGATCTCCTTGGTAGCTTGACTTCCTTTTCTTCTTCAGAAAATTTGTCCAGTTCTTCCCAGGTTGTCACTTTCTTTTTACTAGTCATCTCTCCTCCATTCTTCTTGAATTCAGACCATCTTTGAAATTTCTTGGAGAAATTATCAAAGTATTCTTCATCAGATTCTTCCTTAAGATCTTCATGCTTCATTGACTGCTTTACTTTTCTTGCTGCTTCCTTGCATTTTGCTGTTGTAGCTCTAGAGGTACAAACATCACCATCTGATGTAGAGACTTGCTTGTTGTTCAGATCTTTATTCAAAATAAGTCCATTTTCAATTTCTTCAATGAGATCAGCAACAAGTTGATGTAGCTTCTGCTTCCAATCATTCACTTCATTGAATTTCTGAGCCATGGTGTTTTTCTCCTTTGGATCTTGACTGTTTCACTGTAAAGTGATTTTCCAACAGAACCAGGTTCTGATACCAATTGAAGGTGCGTGGAGAAAAACACAAGAAGGGGTTGAATTGTGTTTTAGATATTTAAAAACTTTTCTAGATATTTGAATCTATCAGAGTCTTTAAGCACAGCGGAATAGTTAACACAAACAACTTGAAACTCAGAGAATGATGAAAGAGTAAATGAGAGAGTGAGAGAGAGAAAGAGACACAAGAATTTACATTGGTTCCCCTTACAAATTGAGAGTACTACAGTCCCCTTGCTCTTCCAAGGGATTTCACTATAATCACTAAGATTACAATTCAGGTGCTCAAGCACACAAGCATGAGACTTCATTGCTCAAGTCACACAAGACAAGAGACTTCCTTGCTCAAATCACACAAGATAAGAGACTTCCTTGCTCAAGCACACAAGCATGAGACTTCCTTGCTCAAGTCACACAAGACAAGGGACTTCCTTGCTCAGAGTCACACAAGACTAAGAGACTTCTTTTGCTCTAATCACTAAGATTGAGACTTTTCAATTACTCACGCAGGAGTAACACTAACTTCTAAGCTTAAACTTATTACAAGATAATAACTTCAGAGGCTTGAGCTAGTTTCAATTCTCACTTAATTTGAGAGATATTTGCTATTACAATTCTTTATTCTCACTTGATTCTGAGAGATGTATTCAATGAAGGTTCTTAGTCATCAATTCTTTCTTTTTGATATTTATATGAGTTGAGAAAGACATTGAGACGTTGGAGAAATTCCCGTTGTAAAATGGACAGCTGTAGCCTTTGAATATCCTTTGAATAAAGCCACGTCTTCTTCGCAGTTAAGCTTCACCTTTACTGTCTGTCCAAAATACAGTAATAAGGTACAACTAGCTCCTAAAGAGAGTAGGATCACATCCTTTGTGGCCGTTGCAATTAGTTGTCCTTAAACAAATCATCAGGCTTGATAAGAGTAGTTGATGTAGCCCTTCTAATGAATAGAGGAATTTCCTTTGCTTCTGATGAACCTTTGATGTCTTTGAAGTCTGATTGGTCTTGAATAAATGGCCTCTGATAGTCCTTCGTATTTCAGCTTCTGAACGTCTTCATCTTCTGAATAACTCTTGACTAGCAGATAGCTTCTGAACTCTTATAGACATCTGAACGTCTCTGAGCTTCTGAACTTCTAAGCTTCTGAACTCTTGCAGACATCCTGATCCTATTTGAGCTTCTGAACAATTCTAGCTTCTGACCACATTTTAGCTTCTGAACTCTTTCAGAGTGTAAAGATTCAGACTTCCATTAGGTTCCTTCAAAGCATAAACTAAGTGTGCTCTTGATATAACTTTGGATTCTCCTGCACACTTAATTTAAACGTTAGTAACATCAATTGCCCATTTAATACTTTGTTATCATCAAAACTCAAGGGTGTGTACTAAAACACATTTTGTTCCAACAATATTGTGGTTAAGAGCCTAAATATGACCTTTGAAGAGGGGAATTGGATGAGTCATCCAACTGGTTGTCTCTCATGAAGAAACCAATTCTGATGCATCAGATTGTTTTTCTTCAGGAGAAAATTCTAGCCCCTCTAGAGCCTTGGATATCAGATTATTTTTCTTCAGGAGGATATGTCTTCAGAAACTCAAACCAGTCAGAGTCCCAATCTTTTTCTTCAGACTCTGAACTGCGTTTTTATTGTTCAGGCACTGGCTTTGTTTCTTTTGATTTCTTCGTATGTTTTCTCCTATCTTGACTAACTCTCTTTGAATCTACTCTTCTCTTCTCTGAGCGTTTCATTTTTTCTCTCAATTGCTTTATCAAAACCTAAGATTATTCCGTGTGAATAAATGACTAGGTTTCTCTCCTTTTTATAAGCTCATTTCACACGCCAATGTCATAAATGCGTTCAACCACTCCTGACTTGACTGCATTGGATGTTGTACTGGTTATTAATTGCTTATACTACCTTTTTGATAACGACAAAAGGGGGAGAAAGAATAATGATAAATCAATTGTTGGAAGAAGCGAAATTACTTTGCTTTTTAGGGCTTTGTAGTGCTTCAGGGAGAGAACGTAGGAGAGTGGTCAATTTAGTGGCATGAGTGACATGCTTTGAAATGACAATCTGATCTTGAGGATTTAAAAATATTGTGTTAAGCTCTGAACTGTTTTCAAAATTTTTGTTTCAAGCTCTGAACTGTTTTGAAAAGATATTTTTTAAAGCTCTAAACTGTTTGAAAAATATTTTGAACTCTGAAACTGTATATCATGATAACCATAAGAACCTTGTGTGTATACGTTTCTAGTGCCTCTGATACTATTGTCATTCATTTAAATATTATTATCTATTTCATCTGGTATTTTAAATAAGCGCGCATAATTTTAAGGAGAATACTTTTATTAATTGAAGTTTATTATTCATAGATAGTTTTTGAGTAAGGGTGCAACTTTATGCAAAGATTATTACACTATGAAAAGAAGAAGCTTGCAAACCTTGTTCTCTGCATAGTAAAATATGAATAATTTAAGTCATATAATAAATTAATTCTGAAACTGATTAAAATTAACTATGGATACAAAATAGGGGAGCTTACAAACCTAACCCTATGGAATATCAGACTTAGGGGAGCTTGCAAAACTCAGAAGCCTAATGTTAACATAGCTAAATTTTATCAACTACAATTGTATTTAATACTTATATTTGTCATCATCAAAAAGAGGGAGATTGTTGGAACAAAATGTGTTTTAGTACACACCCTTAGTTTTGATGATAACAAAGTATTAAATGGAAAATTGATGTTACTAATGTTTAAATTAAGTGTGCAGGAAAATCTTAAGTTTATATCAAGAGCACACTTGATTTATGCTCTGAAGGAACCTTATGGAAGTCTGAATCATTACACTCTGAAAGAGTTCAGAAGCTAAAACGTGGTCAGAAGCTAAACAATGTTCAGAAGCTCAAAAGGGATCAGGATGTCTGCAAGAGTTCAGAAGCTTAGAGAAGTTCAGAAGCTCAGAGATGTTCAAATGCCTACAAGAGTTCAGAAGTTATCTGTTAGTCAAGAGTTATTCAGAAGATGAAGACGTTCAGAAGCTGAATTACGAAGGACTATCAGAGGCCAATTATTCAAGACCAATCAGACTCCAAGTTATCAAGGTTCATCAGAAGCAAAGAGAATTCCTCTAATCATCAGAAAGGCTACATCAACAACTCTTACTAAGCCTGATGATTTCTTTAAGGACAACTAATTGCAACGGTCACAAAGGATGTGATCCTACTCTCTCTAGGAGCTAGTTGTACCTTATTACTGTATTTGGATAGACAGTAAAATGTGAAGCGTAACTGCGAAGAAGACATGACTCTGTTTAGAGTAAATATTTGAATGTTACAGCATGAGCAAAAAGGAATCAACAGCTGTCCATTTACAACGGGAATTCTACAACGTCTCAATATCTTTCTCCAACTCATATATATATATATGAAAGAAAGAATTGATAACAACCAATCTTCATAGAACATATCTCTCAGAATTAAGTGAGAATTGAAAACTAGCTTAAGCCTCTGAAGTTATTATCTTGTATTAGTTTTAAGCTTAGAAGTTAGTATTACTCCTGCGTGAGTAATTTGGAAAAGTCTCAATCTTTGTGATTAGAGCAAAAGAAGTCTCTTAGTCTTGTTTGACTTTGAGCAAGGAAGTCTCTTAGTCTTGTGTGACTTTGAGCAAAGGAAGTCTCTTGTCTTGTGTGACTTGAGCAAAGGAAGTCTCTTAGTCTTGTGTGACTTTGAGCAAGGAAGTCTCTTGTCTTGTGTGACTTGAGCAAGGAAGTCTCTTGTCTTGTGTGACTTGAGCAAAGAAGTCTCTTGCTTTTGTGCTTGAGCACCTGAATTGTAATCTTAGTGATTATAGTGAAATCCCTTGGAAGTGCAAGGGGACTGCAGTACTCTCGTTTTGTGAGGGGAACCAGTATAAATTCTTGTGTCTCTTTCTCTCTCTCACTCTCTCATTTACTCTTCCATCATTCTTTTAGATTCACGTTGGTTGTGTTAATTATTCCTGAAAATCTGACACACTGTAGACAGATGCTACGCAAGATGCTACAACAACGTTCGTAGCAATAAATCACACTGTAAGTAATAAAAGCAATAAAGAGCAGAATAGTAAAGAACACAGTAGGTTTGTTAACCCAGTTCGGCGTAATCACGACCTACTCTGGGGGATACCAATCTAGGAGGAATCCACTATAATAGTACTAGTTCTAAGTTCTCAGCAAACGCCCCGTTTACAACTTATCACCTAGTCACTACCCGTGCTAACTCTACCTAGGAACTCCTAGATATGAGACCCCGTCTCACTCCTCTTAAACAATACTCAGAAGGTTACTCACCGTAGCAGACAATGAAACAAACAATAACAAACCTACCACCGTGCTTCAAAGCTTAGGAGTAAGTCCACACAATCCTAATCTCCGTACTTAAAAGCTTAGGAGAAGACACACAAATACAACTCAAATAACCAGTCCTAAGCTTGCATCAACTTGACACAAGAAAGGCTCAAAATAAACAAGAGAAACTCTAAAACCCTAAGACTCACGCTTTATGTAAACACGGTTTTAGATACTTTGAAACAAGGTCATAGTCCTCATATATATAGCTTTGAGATAGCAGGTACTTGTTGCACAAGAAAAGGCTTTAGAATAAATCTGGACCATTGAGATAATCAACACAAAGATTTACTTCAAATATTCTTCAAAGATTGTCTTAAAAAAGATTTATTTCAAATAAATATTCTTCGAAGATTGTCTTCAAAAAGATTTACTTCAAATATATATTCTTCAAAGATTGTCTTCAAAAAGATTTACTTCAAATATATATTCTTCAAAAAGATTTACTTCATATATATATTCTTCAAAGATTCAATTATTTTATTGAACTAAATAATCTAAACCACCTTTAGAAACTTGAAGAACAAGGCGCAACTTGGTAATTTAAAACGTGCATATTCTTTTATTCTGAAACAAATCTTTCAAAGATTTGATATAAAAATTCTGCGCATACCAGTAGCAGTAATGATGTACTCCATATGCTACAGCATATTGTCCAGCATTAGGCTAGAGTTTGTTTTTGCAAAATTGTAGCTAACATACAAAAACCCAACAATCTCCCCCTTTGGCAAATTTTGGCTAAAACAACTTTAGACCAGTTTGTGGAGAGATGCAGATCATACTTTCCTTCGAGTCAACATAAGCACACAACTAGGAAAGAAAGCAGACAATAACATCAGAGGCATGCAACAGCGGATCTAACACATCTAGCCTCGTGAAGTACACCAAGAGAGAAATAAACTCTCATAGTGGATTCAGAACAGAAACTCTCATACATAGGAAAAATAAATTCTTGTAAAGTCATAGTTCCCCCTCATTTCATGCATAGACATTTTCTACTCCCCCTCAATTAATACATATCATCATACATCATCAACAAAGAAGAAAAACACATATGCCATACCAGATGCTATAGCATGTTGTAACACATTGTGCATAGAAATCTTCAGAAATATTACTCCCCCTTTTTAGAAAAAAATCTTGACAAAGAGAATCACAGGAGCAACACATACACCAGAACATAGAAAACCACATAGAGCACAATGCAAACCAGAGAGCACACACAGATGCAATGAGTATCAAGCCATAGCCCACACAAAACAAAATTACCAAAAGGAATACAAATAAGGATCAAAAGCATATCAAACAGAAGAGCTGTTGTCAGATTGCTCCTCCAACACTTCAGTATCACCTCCTGCATCAGTATCAGGAACATTAGGACTAACATAAGTATTGGAAGGTCCTTCTTCACCTCCTGCAACTGCTGCTTCCTCAAGTTCCAAAGCTTGGGAGATAACACGATCTAAAACATTTTTCTTCTCCCCAAGAGACTTACTAACCTCCTTGAGATCAACAATCATCTGCTTCCTTGTCAGAAAACACCTGTAGGTTGCCTAGCAACATGAGCAACAATGGGTGCAGCAATATCTACAGCATGTGTCCCTTCAAATAGTCTATAACCCAAAGATAAACCAGAATAACTTCTTTTGGGCACATCAGCCTCAGTATAGATGCCAGGGTGTTGATTCAAAATAGCATCACAAATCAAAGTAGGGAAGGCAATTGACATTTTCACAACATGTGATTTGCCATGCATAACAGTCTCATAAAAAATATAAGCCCCAAAGTCAAATTTGGACCTAGTAACTACAACATAGATGAGTTTAGCCAAACCTGTAGCTACACTGTTTGAATGTGTAGTGGGAGACAAAGATTTGTAAACATGAGAGAGAGAAAGAAAAAGATGAGAGATTGACAATGTGTGAGTAAGTTGGTTATAGGAAGTTGCAATAATTTTCCCTTGATTCACGTGCACCATATAGTGGAGAAAGGGAAATGTGGTTGCACGTATTATACACAGTAATTGCTACATCTCTTCAAATAAGCAAACACCAAGTTTGCTTCGTAATTTTTCAAACTGGACAGCATCAAGAGCTTTTGTAAAAATATCTGCAAGTTGTTCCTCCGTAGTGACATGCTCAAGAGTGACCACTTTTTCTTCAACGAGATCTCTTATAAAATGGTGCCTAAGTTTTACCTAATCCTCCTTGGCTATTAGACATGTTGATAGGCTCGTATCTTCTTGAGGAACCCATAGATAGCAATTGTCTTCAGATATCTTACACCCTTCATCAGTAGCTCACCCTTATCATCTGTAACTAAACATTCAGTTTTAGTAAAGTTTACCTTCAAACCTTGATCACATAATTGACTGATACTTATTAGATTTGCAGTTAATCCTTTAACAAGTAAGAAATTGTCAAGTTTGGGAAGGCTATTCTTAATCAACTTTCCTATACCAACAATTTCTCCTTTAGCTCCATCTCCAAATGTTACAAAGCTAGTTGAGTAGGTTTTCATGTCTACGAGAAATTTATCAATGCCAGTCATATGCCTAGAACACCCACTGTCGAAATACCAGTCTTCTCTTGAAGAGGCTCTAAATGATGTGTGAGCTATTAAGCCTGCAACTTGATCTTTATTCAAGGTTTCATCAATTTTGGGAATTGAGCTTACATCCTCATTTTTAGGTTTCCACTCTTTTGGAGTGACAAATTGACGAGGCTTCCTGTTAGGGTACCCATATAACTTATAACAGAAGGGTCTTATGTGTCCTTTTCTACCACAATAGTGACATACCCAGGGATAAGACTTTGTCTTGTATCTGACTCCATGATGCTGCTTAGGATGCTGCAACATCTTGCTGCTCATAGGTGATTCTTTTGGTTGAGTGTACATAAGTTCAGGATTGTAGCTTCTGTGTGTTTATTGACATTCTCATAACTAATACCAGTGAACTTAGGACTTCTCACATTCTTTTTTAGAATTTCATCTAATGTGTCAGCACCAGTTTTGTTCAACATTTCAGAATATTTTCTCAGCCTTCCAATATCAACTTCCAACTTATCTATCTCCTCATTAGCTTCATCAAGGTCAGAGGCTAAGCTGTTTACCTTGTTCTGGAGATCATCAATCTTTGACAGAAGGCTAATTTTTCATCCTGAAGTTGTGAGTTGAGTTTCTTTTGCTTTTCAAGTTCTTTGCACTTTTCTTCAGAAACTAGGCATAGGTCTCTGTATGTTTCTGCTAGTTCATCATATGAGACTTCTTCATCACATGATTCTGTATCAGATGTTACTATTCCTGTTAGGACTGTAACATGTTTCGCAACTTCAGATTCTTCTTCTGATTCATCCTCATCGGACCAAGTGACATTCAGACTTTTCTTTTGTTTCTTTAGATAAGTAGCACATTCTGTTCTGATGTGACCATACCCTTCACACTCATGACATTGAATCCCCTTGCTTTGAGTAGGTTTTTCATCAATCTTTGTTTTTCTTGAGTTACCAATGTTGCGACTCATGTCAGTAGCAAGATGCTTAGCATTCTGCCTGGGTCTTCTGTCCATCCTCTTTATAACCTTATTAAATTGTCGTCCAAGCAAGACAATAGCTTCAGAAACACTATCAGTTGACTCCATATCACTCTCAAGATCTTCATCCTCAGTGTTTGATACAAAAGCAATGCATTTGTTTTTCTTTTCTATTCTTTCATTAACAGATGATTCATAGGTTTGTAGAGATCCTATTAATTCATCAACCTTCATGGTTGATATGTCTTGAGCTTCTTCCATTGCAATCACTTTCATGTCAAATTTCTTAGTAAGAGACCTAAGAATTTTTCTCACAATTTTTTCATCACTTAATTTGTCTCCTAGATCGTCAAATGAATTAGCAAAATCCATAACATTCATGTAAAAGTTGTGAACACTTTCATCCTCTTTCATCATAAGATTTTCAAATTTCCTGGTTAGATTTTGAAGTCTTGAGATTTTTACCTTTGCAGTACCTTCTTGAGTGGTCTTTAATATCTCCCAAGCATCTTTGGCAACCTCGCACTTTTTGATTAGCCCAAACATATTCTTGTCCACACCATTAAACAAGGCGTTTAAGGCTTTAGAGTTGCCAAGAGCTAATGAGTCTTCTGCAGCAGTCCAATCCTCCTCTGGTTTCAGTTCATCTGTATCAGCTCCATTAGCATCCTTCACTTTGGGATGTTCCCAACCTTTAAGAACAACTTTCCAAGTTCTGCTGTCCATAGATTTCAAGAATGCTATCATACGAGCTTTCCAAATGTCATAGTTGAAGTCATCTAGAAGAGGTGGCCTGGTTACGTATCCTCCTTCTCTGTCCATGACGTCAGATGTCGACCCTGGAGCTCACCCACGCAGGTTAGGGTGCCTGCTCTGATGCCAATTGAAAATCTGACACATTGTAGACAGATGCTACGCAAGATGTTACAACAACGTTCGTAGCAATAAATCACACTATAAGTAATAAAAGCAATAAAGAGCAGAATAGTAAAGAACACGGTAGGTTTGTTAACCCAGTTCGGCGTAATCACGACCTACTCTGGGGGATACCAATCCAGGAGGAATCCACTATAATAGTACTAGTTCTAAGTTCTCAGCTAACGCCCCGTTTACAACTTATCACCTAGTCACTACCCGTGCTAACTCTACCTAGGAACTCCTAGATATGAGACCCCATCTCACTCCTCTTAAACAATACTCAGAAGGTTACTCACCGTAACAAACAATGAAACAAACAATAACAGACCTACCTCCGTGCTTCAAAGCTTAGGAGTAAGTCCACACAATCCTAATCTCCGTACTTAAAAGCTTAGGAGAAGACACACAAATACAACTCAAATAACCAGTCCTAAGCTTGCATCAACTTGACACAAGAAAGGCTCACAATAAACAAGAGAAACTCTAAAACCCTAAGACTCACGCTTTATGTAAACACGGTTTTAGATACTTTGAAACAAGGTCATAGTCCTCATATATATAGCCTTGAGATAGCAGGTACTTGTTGCACAAGAAAAGGCTTTAAAATAAATCTGGACCATTGAGATAATCAACACAAAGATTTACTTCAAATATTCTTCAAAGATTGTCTTCAAAAAGATTTACTTCAAATATATATTCTTCAAAGATTGTCTTCAAAAAGATTTACTTCAAATATATATTCTTCAAAAAGATTTACTTCAAATATATATTCTTCAAAGATTCAATTATATTATTGAACTAAATAATCTAAACCACCTTTAGAAACTTGAAGAACAAGGCGCAACTTGGTAATTTAAAACGTGCATATTCTTTTATTCTGAAACAAATCTTTCAAAGATTTGATATAAAAATTCTGCACATACCAGTAGCAGTAATGATGTACTCCATATGCTACAACATCTTGTCCAGCATTAGGCTAGAGTTTGTTTTTGCAAAATTGTAGCCAACATACAAAAACCCAACAATTCTGTTGTGCTTAAAGACTCTGATAGATACTATTATCTGGAAAAGTTTTTAATATCTAAAACACAACCCCCCCCCCCCCCTTCTTGTGTTTTCTCCACGCACCTTCATAAACGCGCTTCAATTTGGTGGCACGACATTTGG
Organism: Trifolium subterraneum; assembly: GCA_951799995.1. Lineage (NCBI taxonomy): Eukaryota > Viridiplantae > Streptophyta > Magnoliopsida > Fabales > Fabaceae > Trifolium > Trifolium subterraneum. The sequence goes on along the minus strand of OX637464.1, from coordinate 16,080,001 downwards.
AATTTAGGTAGCGAGGCCGAAGGGGGATGGTTCGTTAATAACATAAGCAATGTTCTAGGTAATGGGAAAGAATTTTGTTTTTGGAAAGAAAAATGGTTAGGTTCGACACCTCTCCGCATTGTGTATCCAGATTTATTTAATAAATCATCTCAACAAAATGCTCGTATCTGAGCAATGGGTTCTTGGGACGGAGAAATATGGACGTGGAACCTGCCATGGGTTGACGATTTAACCGAGTCGGAAACTGAAAATTCGGCAGAACTGCTGTTGCTTTTGCAGCAGGTTCGGCTAACTCGTGACAGCAGTGACAGACGGAAATGGCAGCCTATCACAGTTGGTGTTTTCACGTAAAATCCACGTATTTGCAGCTGCAAAATATACACGGGTTGGAGGAAATCGACAGCTTTACGGTAAATAATTTGAAGAATCTTTGGAAGAATAATGTTCCTTCGAAAGTTAGCATATTCGGATGGAGGTTGTTACTTGATAAATTACCGAAAAATGGGCGTTATACTGCAAAGGAATTATTACTAGTGAAGATAGGAATTAGGGATGTCAATTTGCATCCGTCAGAGCGCATCCCCGCGGGGATTGCCCCGTTCGGAGATCTGAAAACAGATATTTTTTCCCCGTGGGGACGGGGATGGAGTTAAAACTTCCCCCAGAGGCAGTTCGGGGCGGGGATCGGGGATTAAGCATCCGTCCCCGCAGATTCCCCGAATCCGTCTATATATACTTAAATATATATTTTTACTACTATTATTATTCTAGGTTTATTTATACTTGACAATTCTAGGTTTCTATTTTGCTATGAATTATGATATATTTTGGTTATGAATTTTTGTATGATTATGCATATGTTGTTATGCATTGTTTTTTGGTTATGAAATGCATTATGTGTTGTTTTGATCATTAAAAAAGAAAGATGCAAAATATTTATTTATTTTTTTTAATAAAAAAGGAAGAAAAAAAAACGTCATAATTTTGTCCGTAAAATATAGAAATTTTCTAATAATCGATCTTCGTGGGTACCGTGGGGATGGGGATGGAGGCAAAAATTCCTCCGTGGAGACGGGGATGGAGGCAAAATTTCCCCCGCGGACATTTCGGGGTGGGGAACGGGGATGCTTCCTCCACACATTCCCCGCCCCGTTGACATCCCTAATAGGAACTGCACACTATGCCTTAAAGATGAAGAGAATGCTCAACATGTTTTTGTTAATTGTGGTGTTATTGTACAAGTTTGGAATCATATATGCACATGGATGAATGCCTTTTATTTCCATTAGATATACAACACCATTTCTATCAGTATGGAGATTTAATAAAAGGCAGCAACAATAAGCGGTTCCGACATATTATTTGGCAGGCAATGATGTGTAGTATATGGCGTCTACGCAATAACATTTTATTTAGAGGTGGTTGTGTCGATGTTTTGTAATATATCGTGGTTTTGGTTTATTGGGCGGGTAGGAGGCAATGTTAATTTAGACTTTTCTGATAGGTGTAATAGTCCTTTAAAGTGCTTCCAAAGTATTTAAGGAGTCTGTTCATGAATTGTAAGGGTTGAGTACCCCTTGTACTCCTTATAATTCATATTTTTCTTATAAAAAAAAAAATCTTATCTTAATCTTAATTACTATAAAGGGAGAAGTAGGGTTTTGGATTTGCAACCACGTAACCCTAATCTTCTCCCTAATTCCCTCTATTTTCCCTTCTAATTACTATTATCATATAATATATAAAAAATATATATTCTGACTATTAAATATGCCCCACTCATAACCACATCTCCAACCCTAATTTCACTCCTATAATATAGTCTCATTAGCCACCCTATACAATAGTCTTCATAAAAACATGTAAAATGAATTCTTTGCCTCCTCAACATCAAGAAACCTTTCAGTCTTCTTGAAGGTGTGTGGAGAAAACACAAGAAGGGGGGTTGAATTGTGTTTTGGATATTTAAAAACTTTTCCAAGATATTTAAACCTTTTCAGAGTCTTTAAAGCACAGCGGATTATTCACACAATTAACTTATGGCGTTATGAATGATGAAGGAGTAAATGAGAGAGTGAGAGAGAGAACACACAACAATTTATACTGGTTCCTCTCACAAATTGAGAGTACTCCAGTCCCCTTGTTTCCAAGAGAGTTTCACTATAATCACTCGGATTACAATAGTTGCTCAAGCACACAAGCTCAAGACTTCCTGCTCTTAGTCACACAAGACATAGAGACTTCCTTGCTCTGATCACACAAGATCAAAGACTTCCTTGCTCAAGCACACAAGATTGAGACTTCCTGCTCTAAGTCACACAAGACAGAGAGACTTCCTTGCTCTGATCACACAAGATCAGAGGCTTCCTTGCTCAAGCACTCAGGCTCAAGACTTCATGCTCTAATCACTAAGATTGAGACTTATGTGCTTCTACACTAAGCAGAAGACTTACTTGCTTCTACACTAAGCAGAAGACTTTGTTGCTTCTACACTAAGTAGAAGACTTACTACTAACTTATGAGCTTAAACTTATTACAAACATAATAACTTCAGAGGCTCTAAGCTAGTTTATATGCTCACTTCATTTGAGAGATATTATCTATTACAATGCAAATTCTCACTTTCTTCTGAGAGATGTTTTCTAATAAAGAGCGCAAGTCATCAATTCTTTCTTTGGCATATTTATATGAGTTGAGAAAGACATTGAGACGTTGGAGAAATTCCCGTTTTAAATTGGACAGCTGTAGTCATTGAAGATCCATTGAGTAAAGCCACGTCTTCCTTTGCAGAGAAGCTTCACCTTTGCTGTTTGTCCAATAGTACAGTTATAAGGTACAACTAGCTCCTAGAGAGAGAGATCACATCCTTTGTGACCGTTGCAATTTAGTGGACCTTATAACTAGTCATCAGGCTTGATAAGTTGTAGTTGATGTAGCCCTCTGATGACTGGGAATTCCTTTGCTTCTGATGAACCTTTGATAACTTGGAGTCTGATTGGTCTTTGAATGGTTGGCCTCTTATAGTCCTTCGCAATTCAGCTTCTGAACGTCTTCATCCTCTGAATAACTCATGACTAGCAGACAGCCTCTGAACTCTTGTAGGCCTCTGAACATCCTTGAGCTTCTGAACTCCTCTGAGCTTCTGAACACCTTCAGACGTTCTGATCTATTTTGAGCTTCTGAACCTTGTATAGCTTCTGACCACGTTGTAGCTTCTGAACTCTTTCAGAGTCTAATTATTCAGACTTCCATTGGTTTCATCAGAGTTTAAATTAAGTGTGCTCTTGATTAAACGTTGAACTCTCCTGCACTTAATTTAAACATTAGTACCATCAATTGTCCATTTAATACTTTGTTATCATCAAAACTTAAGGGTGTGTATTAACACATATTTTGTTCCAACAATCTCCCCCTTTTTGATAATGACAAACACAAGTATTAAATACAATTGTTGTTGATAAAAATCAGCTATGTTGACATTAGGCTTCTGAGTTTTGCAAGCTCCCCCTAAGTCTGATAACCCATAGGGTTAGGTTTGTAAGCTCCCCCTATTTTATATCCATAGTTAATTTTAATCAGTTTCAGAAATACTTTATTATATGACTTAAATTATTCATATTTCACTATGTAAAGAACAAGGTTTGCAAGCTTCTTCTTTCCATAGTGTGATAATCTTTGAATAATGTTGCACCCTTACTCAAGAACTAACTATGAATAATAAACTTCAATTAATAAATGCATTCTCCTTGAAAATTAAGCCCTTAATGCAGATGCAAGATGAAGCAATATTTAAATTGAATGACAAAATAGAATCAGAGGCGCTTAGAGACTTTTACACACACACTTGGTTCTGACGGTTATCATTAACAGCTTCAGAGTTCAAAATATTTTCAAACAGTTCAGAGCTTAAAAAATCTTTTCAAAGAAAATAGCTCAGAGTCTGAACAAATTTTTTAAAACAGTTCAGAGCTCTTTAGTACAATATTTTGAAATCCTCAAAGATCAGACTGTCATAACAAAGCATGTACCTCATGCTACTATTTTGACCACTCTCCTACGTTCTCTCTCTGAAGCACTACAAGGCCCTAAAAAGCCAAGTAATTTCGCTTCTTCCAACAATTGATTTACCAATACTCTTTCTCCCCCTTTTGTCAATATCAAAAAGGTAATATAAGTAATTAATAGAAATTCAACTTTCAATGCCGTCAAATCAGGAGTGGTTGAACACATTTAATACTCGGTCATTGAATTATGCTTATAAAAGGAGAGAGATACCTAGTCATTTTACTCACACAGAATAATCTTCGGTTATTGATAGATCTCTTGAGAGAAAAAATGAAACGCTCAGAGAAGAAGAAGGTAGTTTCACTGAGAGTCAGTCAAGATAGGAGAAAACATAAGAAGAAACCAATGGAAATAAAGCCAGTGTCCTTTACAGAAGAACTCAGTTCAGAGTCTGAAGAGAAATCTTTGGACTCTGACTGTTTTAAGTCCTGAAGACATATGTTCCTGAAGAAAATCAAACTGATATCCAAGGCTCTAGAGGGGCTAGAGTCTTTTCTTGAAGAAAACCAAACTGATGCTTCTGATTCGGTTTCTTCAAGAAGGACTGCTAGTTAGTTAGATGGCTTTAGCCAAAATCTCAACTTTTCCCCTCTGCAAAGGTCATATTTTTAGGCGTGCAACCTTCAAATATGGCCTTTGAAGCAACCAGAAGACAATCCTTGGGAAAACTTTATATGTAATCCAGAACTTATGTTCTTAATGAAACAAAGTTCATTGCTTTGGCTTGTTTGTCTTTGATTTCTTATTAAGAGTTCTTCTCTTGTCATGTAATCTAATCTTTTAGGAATGTCTTATATTGTACTTATTGAAAATCAAATTTTATATATAAGAGCTCAAGAGTTTGAAGTATTGATTGTTCAAGTTTTGTTTGTTTTAACGAAAGAGAATTTTTAGTTTCATCAAGCAAATAAAACAATCAATCAGATATTCATCAAAACATTCATATAGGCATAGTGATTAATCAGAATAGACTTAACACAGAAATGGAAATTATATAGCCATATAAACTCTATTAATGTGTTTTAAAATATTAAACAGTTTATGAAAACATATAAGAAATCAAGATAATCCTAATGTTGAGGTTGTCTAGAGATAGAAGTTAGGGTTATCATGATATTTTTCAGATTAGCATCTACTTTTTCATCATTCCCATAAACTTGTCCACTTTGTCTTCAAACCTTCTGATAACACTTCCATAGACAGGATTCTTCAAATGTTGTTGACTGCCTTGATCACTCCTCAGACTGTCTTTAAGAGGTACATTCAGATTTTCCACTATTGAGGCTAACCTTTCCCTAAGGTTTTGCCCAATACTTTATCTTGTAGCAGAGGTTTCAGGATGATTCCTCTCTGTGTCCATTTGAGTCTGAATGTCCTCCTTCATTTGCAGCTTCTTCTGGCCTTCTTCTCTTTTTCTTCAATTCTTCCTTTTCAATTTCAAACCCTTCTCCTAAGTTGTCCAGTAGATGAACGTACTGATTGACAATACCACTAGAGGTATTAGGTATATCAACGTTGCATTTCTTCACCAAGGAAGGTCCTAAGTGAGACTGAGGCACCAAGGGATCTGAAGGTTGTATCTCATGCCCTGACAGCAAGTTCATGTGAGAAAGAGTATGAACAGATACTGTATAGGCTCTGATTTCCTTTAACAAGCTGTCTTGACCCGCAGCTTTGATTATGTCAATTACCCCACATTGATAGAAGATCTCACTAAGTATCCTAGGGTAAATGACATTTACAATAGGCTTGTCCTGATTCTGAGTGCTTAACACTGCTTTGCAAAGGTGTTTGAAGACATATTTAGCCCAATTCAAGTCATATTTCCTTGAGAGAAAATAAGCAAAATGCCTATGATCCCATGACAATTTGTCAGAGTCTTCACTGCTGGGAAATATAGAACTCAACATTATCTTGGCTAATACTCTTTGAGTGGGCTTCAGATCATCTATCTTGTCGCTCTCACAGCTTTTTCCTTTGATGTAACTCAATCTTGTCATGATCTTTAGAAACAAAGATTTCTGTGCTTCATTGTGACTAAAGGTGTAGTAGATGCCTTCATTTGGGATGGATAACACTTTAGCCAAGTTTGAAGCAGTGAGAATTACTTCAAAACCGCACACAACAGAATGCACCTCATCTTCCTCAATGATTCTTAAACCTAACTCTTCAGGAGTTTTGTCTTCATTTTCAACCTTTTCTTCTCTTCTTGCAGCTAGCTCCTTATCATAATCTTCAACCGTCTTCACCTTGCTTCTTATCCAAAAATCTTTTACCAGAGAAGGATAGATTGGACCATTTAAAAGATTCATGTATCTAAAGCTCCGTTTATGATTAGAGAAGAACTTTAGAACATCAAACTGATTCTTTTTCAAACTATCAAAGTCCACTGGTTGTTCCATAACCAGGTTCAGAGATTTTCCCTCCATCTTAAGAGATAAATCTGTAGAAAACATTTCCTTGCAACCGATGGTGTTGATCGGAAAGTTATCAGGAAAAATAAACAAGGAGTCTGAGACTGATGTAGAAGTAGGGTGAAGAGTTTGCTAAAAACTAGAGAAAGAGTTTTGTTCAAGAGATGTTGAAGACAGCATAATAGAATGAGATAGAGTAAAGTATGCAAGTATTTAAATGATTCAGTAAAACAAATTAAGGCACACAATTCATTAAATTAAAAACGAGAAAATAAACCATCATTAGCTGTTTCAAACCAATCAGAACGTGTGTACGTGTTGTCTTTTTGGCGCCAAAACGTTTTAGTAAAAATACTTAAACGTTTCCAATTCATTTTGCATTCAGAGGCTTAACCGTCAGAGGTTGAAACGTTTCTCAGAGTCTGAGATTCTTCAGATGCTGAGACCTGAAGAACTTCAGAGGCTGAAAAAAAACAAGCCTTTTAGGACACAAAAAAATATGTTCAGACAGGATTCTCAAGGTTTTTAGTACTGAACATTGTGTATCCTAAGACGACATTTTCACACCTTTGAGAGTTATTCCTCTGAAATGTCATTCAGGAGTTAAGCATACTTACCTCGTATTGAAGCTTTCTTGATTAGGTGTAGTCAGTGTCATAGCCTGCACAATCACTCCACCATACTGAGTTGTTGTCATCTTCAATATATGCTTCAAATTCTTCATGCTCCCTCCTGCTCCTTATGTACTCCACTTCATCTTCTTCTCCATCTGACTCTTCAAGAATGTGCCTTCTATGTGAAGGTGCGTGGAGAAAACACAAGAAGGGGGGTTGAATTGTGTTTTGGATATTTTAAAAACTTTCCAAGATATTTAAAATCTTTTCAGAGTCTTTAAAGCATAACGGATTATTCACACAATTAACTTATGGCGTTATGAATGATGAAGGAGTAAATGAGAGAGTGAGAGAGAGAAGAACACACAACAATTTATACTGGTTCCCCTCACAAATTGAGAGTACTCCAGTCCCCTTGTTTCCAAGAGAGTTCCACTATAATCACACGGATTACAATAGTTGCTCAAGCATACAAGCTCAAGACTTCCTGCTCTTAGTCACACAAGACATAGAGACTTCCTTGCTTTGATCACACAAGATCAAAGACTTCCTAGCTCAAGCACACAAGCTTGAGACTTCCTGCTCTAAGTCACACAAGACAGAGAGACTTCCTTGCTCTGATCAGACAAGATCAGAGACTTCCTTGCTCAAGCACTCAGGCTCAAGACTTCACTGCTCTAATCACTAAGACTGAGACTTACGTGCTTCTACACTAAGCAGAAGACTTTCTTGCTTCTACACTAAGCAGAAGTCTTACTACTAACTTAAGAGCTTAAAACTTATTACAAACATAATAACTTCAGAGGCTCTAAGCTAGTTTCTATGCTCACTTCATTTGAGAGATATTATCTATTACAATTCAAATGCTCACTTTCTTGAGAGATTTTATCTAATGTTGAGCGCTAGTCTTCAATTCTTTCTTTTGCATATTTATATGAGTTGAGAAAGACATTGAGACGTTGGAGAAATTCCCATTGCAACTTGGACAGCTGTAGACATGAAGATCCGTTAAGTAAAGCCACGTCTTCCTTTGCAGAGAAGCTTCACCTTTGCTGTCTGTCCAATGGTACAGTTATAAGGTACAACTAGCTCCTAGAGAGAGAGATCACATCCTTTGTGACCGTTGCATTTTAGTTGACCTTAGAACAAGTCATCAGGCTTGATAAGTTGTAGTTGATGTAGCCTTCTGATGACTGGGAATTCCCTTTGCTTCTGATGAACCTTTGATAACTTGGAGTCTGATTGGTCTTTGAATGGTTGGCCTATGATAGTCATTTGCAATTCAGCTTCTGAACGCCTTCATCCTCTGAGTGACTTATGACATTCAGACAGCCTCTAAACTCTTGTAGGCCTCTGAACATCCTTGAGCTTCTGAACTCCTCTGAGTCCCTGAACAGCTTTCAGACATTCTGATCTACTTTGAGCTTCTGAACTTTGTATGCTTCTGACCACGTTGTAGCATCTGAACTCTTTCAGAGTCTTAAATATTCAGACTTCCATTGGTTTCATCAGAGTTTAAATTAAGTGTGCTCTTGATTAAACGTTGAATTCTCCTGCACTTAATTTAAACATTAGTACCATCAATTGTCCATTTAATACTTTGTTATCATCAAAACTTAAGGGTGTGTATTAACACATATTTTGTTCCAACACTATGCACAATTGCTCTTCTTCCATTCACAGTCACATGCATCCATGTGATTGGAAGGTTCAGAGTCTTGGTTTCACCTGCAATCAAGTAAACAATTTTGTCTCTTGGTACCCACTTGCATGAGGGTCCAAGACTGTTAGTTGCCAAATCATCACCCTCCATTTGTTTCATCTGAGTGTTATCAGATACAAATGTAGTGTAAAGATTTGGAAGTGAGAAGCTTCCATCAATAACTGATGAGCTTGGTTCCTCTAGTGTGTTACTACTAGAGTATCCAATCCCATTAGTATTGTTGGTCTTAAGGTTGCAAAGCATGGAAACAATTTTGTTTTGATCAGCATTGATGTCACAGTACTCTTTGAGAACTAGAGAGAGCTCAAGGGGTTTGTAACATATAGCATAATCATTCTTAAGGTCTTTTGTTTTAATAAAATCTTTTTGTACAAGACCTTCAGAGTGATTTTCTTGCTTACCTAAATTCTCATAGTCTGCTTTAAGCTTTTTATACTTCTGCTGACTATTAGAGAGTTTAAGTAAGGTCTTATTAAGATGCTTGATCAATTTAGCTTTGGAAAGACGAGAATATACCTGATTCATTGATCTCTGGATGCTGTCTATGCTCTCAGGTTCTGACTTTTCATCAGAACTTGAGTCTTCAGAGTCTGAGCCATCTTCAGAACATGATCCTTCAGCTCCTGGAGCTCTTTGAGACTCATCTTCAGAGAAGTTGTCTAGTACATCCCATGTTGTCATTCCTTTAACCAGCCTTCCTTCATTCTTCTTGAAGTTGTACCATCTTTGAATTTTTCTTGAAAACCTTTCAAGATACTCTTCATCAGGTTCTTCAACAAGATCTTCATGCGCCAATGCTTGCTTTCCTTTCCTTGCTGCTTCTGCTTCTTCAACGTTCAACTCTTGCATATCCTTCAGATCCAATTCTTGGACTCTGAGTAAATCAATCAATGATTCAGGACTCATTGAATTGATGTCTTCATTTTCCTCTATAGAATTTGGAATTTCATTCCAGTTCAGAGGCAAACTTCTCAACAACTAGCTTACAAGCTCTTTGTTGCTGAGTTTGTTGTTGTGCTCTTCAAGCTTGCTTGTGATAGCTTGAAACCTTATGTTCATTTTCTCAATGCTCTCATTTTCCTCCATCCTAAACTCCTCATATTGATCTAACAGACCATTTACTGTTGCCCACTGAATGCTTTCATTATCATCACTAATGAGGAAAAGTGTAGTGGTTGTAGATACAACATTAGGAGTTTGTTTGACCCCTGATGTGGAAGGATTTTGATTGTTGCTCAGATCTTCATTTAAGCTCAGTCCATCTTCAATTTCTTTGATAAGATCAGCAACTTGTTGATTTAACTTCTGCTTCCAATCATCCATGTTTTGAGCCATGGTGGTTTTCTCCTTTGGATCTTGACTGTCTCACGGTTAAGTGATTTACCAACAGAACCGGAGCTCTGATACCAATTGAAGGTGCGTGGAGAAAACACAAGAAGGGGGGTTGAATTGTGTTTTGGATATTTAAAAATTTTTCCAAGATATTTAAACCTTTTCAGAGTTTTTAAAGCACAGCGGATTATTCACACAATTAACTTATGGCGTTATGAATGATGAAGGAGTAAATGAGAGAGTGAGAGAGAGAAGAACACACAACAATTTATACTGGTTCCCCTCACAAATTGAGAGTACTCCAGTCCCCTTGTTTCCAAGAGAGTTTCACTATAATCACTCGGATTACAATAGTTGCTCAAGCACACAAGCTCAAGACTTGCTGCTCTTAGTCACACAAGACATAGAGACTTCCTTGCTCTGATCACACAAGATCAAAGACTTCCTTGCTCAAGCACACAAGCTTGAGACTTCCTGCTCTAAGTCACACAAGACAGAGAGACTTCCTTGCTCTGATCACACAAGATCAGAGGCTTCCTTGCTCAAGCACTCAGGCTCAAGACTTCATGCTCTAATCACTAAGATTGAGACTTATGTGCTTCTACACTAAGCAGAAGACTTACTTGCTTCTACACTAAGCAGAAGACTTTGTTGCTTCTACACTAAGCAGAAGACTTACTACTAACTTATGAGCTTAAACTTATTACAAACATAATAACTTCAGAGGCTCTAAGCTAGTTTCTATGCTCACTTCATTTGAGAGATATTATCTATTACAATGCAAATTCTCACTTTCTTCTGAGAGATGTTTTCTAACAAAGAGCGCTAGTCATCAATTCTTTCTTTGGCATATTTATATGAGTTGAGAAAGACATTGAGACGTTGGAGAAATTCCCGTTGTAAATTGGACACTTGTAGTCATTGAAGATCCGTTGAGTAAAGCCACGTCTTCCTTTGCAGAGAAGCTTCACCTTTGTTGTTTGTCCAATAGTACAGTTATAAGGTACAACTAGCTCCTAGAGAGAGAGATCACATCCTTTGTGACCGTTGCAATTTAGTTGACCTTATAACTAGTCATCAGGCTTGATAAGTTGTAGTTGATGTAGCCCTCTGATGACTGGGAATTCCTTTGCTTCTGATGAACCTTTGATAACTTGGAGTCTGATTGGTCTTTGAATGGTTGGCCTCTGACAGTCCTTCGCAATTCAGCTTCTGAATAACTCATGACTAGCAGACAGCCTCTGAACTCTTGTAGGCCTCTGAACATCCTTGAGCTTCTGAACTCCTCTGAGCTTCTGAACACCTTCAGACGTTCTGATCTATTTTGAGCTTCTGAACCTTGTATAGCTTCTGACCACGTTGTAGCTTCTGAACTCTTTCAGAGTCTAATTATTCAGACTTCCATTGGTTTCATCAGAGTTTAAATTAAGTGTGCTCTTGATTAAACGTTGAATTCTCCTGCACTTAATTTTAAACATTAGTACCATCAATTGTCCATTTAATACTTTGTTATCATCAAAACTTAAGGGTGTGTATTAACACATATTTTGTTCCAACACTTCTTTCTCATCTCCTCTCTCCTCTATATATAAATTGTGCTCTACATTTTTTTCTTCTCATGCATTTGTTTTGTTTCCTCTCTACTGTTTCTCTACATTTTTTCTTCCTTCTCCATTTGTCTTCTCTCTGTTGTTTCCTTCACTATTAACAAAAATTATGGCTAATGTCAATCCATTTACTAATCTTGCTTTAAGTTTGTTGAGAGGTTTGAAATACTCGCCTGATTTCCTTTTCTTCTAATTTCCTTTTCATCTAATGTCTTCTCTCTGTTTTTTATTTTTTATTTTTCACATATTCTGACTAACTGACTTATTTTATTTCTTTATTCATACAATATTAGCTCCTTTGAATCCTAGTCCAACAACCGATCCTTAGAAGTTCATCAATGCTCTTCAGATTAGATATCGCACATATCATATTGAGTATCATGTCAACAAAGTAGGTTATTCTGTTATCTTAATTTTGCATTTTATGTTTGTAGAATTTTTTTCTTTTGTGATTCTAAATTTTGTGTTTTCATATATTTGTTAGGGTGCAATTATGCTACCGAAAATGTTTGCCACTGACTTTGGAGAAAATATTCGGCGTGTTGCAACATTGATTGATCCATTAGGCAATCAATTTGAAGTGCTGGTGGAAAAAATAAACGGGAATGTTTATTTAACATGGGGATGGTTTGCCTTGAAACATTTTTACAACATTTGTATGGGTGCATGGGTACTTTTGTTGTACACGGGATTGGGACAGTTTGGTGTCATTTTGAAGGATAGGCTTGGCCAAGTTATAGATCCACCCATGAAATTCAAGTTAGACATATCGCGTGTTGGTTTAGATTTTGTTGAAGATCTTCCAGAATCAACTGAATTACTTTCATATTCTCAAAGTCTTCAAATGATTTAACTTATGAAAAAATATCGACGTATTATGACATTTCTACCGGATTTTTGGTAAGTTGATTTTTTATATACAATATTTATATTATTTTTTTTTCTCCTAATTAATCTAATGTTTCTTTCAGTAGATTTTGCCATATGATGATTTCGGTGAGAAGGGGTTTGATAAAAAAATGACGTGGACACCAATGGAACTGTTTGTTGGTTTTTGTTTCTTTTCCGTATAAGCATTTCAAACATGGTGGCGAATGGAAAAGATTTGTTGCGGCACGCAGAGCGGATGTCGGTGATCATATTCAAGTTCGTCGTCAAAACGATGGAGATCTTTACTTACTGTTTATCGTTGAAAAATTTGTTGTTGTTTTTTTTGTTATATTTATCGTTTAATATTTAACTTTATCAGATGTATTTTATTGCCATAACATCATGTAGCCAAGTACTGTACGTGAATTTGTTTTTTGATATATGGCATCTTTCTATTTATTTGAGTTAATAACTTGGCTATTTGAATTCTCTATTTTTTTTTTAACAATTTGAATTCTCTATTTATCAAATCTTTATATACAAATCGCACAATCTTATGGAAATAAAAATAGTATCAACAATTTGTCAAAAAGAAAAATATCAACAACACAATCAATTTGATTTAAAACAAAAAATAATCGATACAAATAAAATGTTTTTATTATTTCCTAAAATTATGATGTGCTTGATTTAATTTTCCCTATTAAATTGGTGGGACCATTTATTTCAATCAAGAATTTGCTTGAAAATAGCATTGTCGTAAACTCTTTGCATTTAATTTGTTGTTTTGTTATATATAGTTTCCCTGTTAAATTGATGGGACCGTTATTTTCAATCAAGAACTTGCTTGAAAATAGCATTGTGGTAAATTCTTTGCATTTAATTTGTTGTTTTGTTATATATAGTGCAATCCTTGATAATGTAGACAAATAAACGCAGTCTCTATGTGTTGGTATTCTCTATGAGTGTCCCTCATATATAATTTTTTATTTTTTTCCTTAAAATTGCTAATGAATCAGATATAGTATAACAAATAAAATCAACATATTAGCGACCGATATTTTGTCTCGCAGAAAAATATTAGCAAATAAAATCTAAAATTTGTCTTAAAAATATGTATCTTTTGTTTTTTCTTTGAGCAAATCAATATTTTTTTTTATTGTATAAGTATTTGGTTCAACAAAATCCAGATCACTAATATATCCCTTTAGTGGACAAAAAATATTAATACCATATTTTCCTCATGTTTTTTATTTTGTCAAAAAATATAAAGTATGCTATTTTTATTTTTTACCCAACCATTATGTTTTAAATACTTAGTTCACCAAAAAAAATACTTATTATAATGCTTTAAAAATAAGAGGAAGCAAGTGGAATTATTCAAAAGGCAAATAAACAAAATACTATTTATATATCCAATTCTATAATTACCAATACTGCATCAGATTTTTTAAGGAGATATAATATCCTTGATTAAATTAGCCGTAAATATTGCTATTTCCAAACTAACCTACCACATAATTTGCATCAATTAGTTATTATATTAGTTGTTTTTGATTTTTTTTAATTATATTAACCAACTTTTAGTATTCTCAAGGCCACTAAACAAATGACTTTTACGGTTAAATATACTTGGAAATTATCAAAGTGTGTTTATTGCTATTTCTTTTTCTTTTTCTTTTTTTGATAAAAGTGTTTATTGCTATTTCCAAGCTAACCTATCACATAATTTGCATCAATTAGTTATTATATTATTTGTTTTTGATTTTTTTTTAATTATATTAACCAACTTTTAGTATTCTCAAGGCGACTTTTACATTCCTTATACTCAACGGTTCCATTTTGGTATTTGTTCCTTGCATGGAGATACTTGCAGCCCATTCATTGTTGCTTTAATCCCAATAGCTGCATCAAAAACATAGAAGCGCACATCAATTATGATATTGCTCCAACCGGAATTTAAATGTTATGCACTCCTATCCTATATATATATATATATAGTGATTTCTCAGAAATATCTACAACATTCACTATTCCATTACTTAAGATTTGTGCTAAGCATTTTCTGTTGAAAAATGGCTATGAGAGGTCTTTACATTCATATAAACTTATTCTTATAATCACTCTATCCATTTTTGTCAATAATTATTTTCAATAATATAGTTTTACATTATCAATTTTTCATGAATATAAAAGGATCAACTTTGGAGACATTATCAATTTTTAGCAGACACTATTTCTTCTTTATTATACGCATTGTTTCCATTTTTACCTCTAGCTTTTTTCCTATAATTTATAGCAATACAAAATTGTTATTTTTTTAATCAACTTTGGAGACGTTTTAAACCTTACATATGTCAATGTAGTTATGCCGAACATGTTACCTTGCACTCCAGTTTGTGACATTGTACCTGGAAAAACTGATTTTCAAATAAGGGTGCGTGTTATTCATTTATGGACTGTATCAGATGGCTACAGAACTGGTGAATACAAGAGCATTCAAATGTTACTGCTTGATGATAAGGTCACTGCAATTTATTTTTTATATATATACACATTTAATATTATAATGTGTTGTTATTATAAATTACATCCATTTTTTATGATACAGTGTGGAAAAATTCATGCTACCATTCGAAAGGATCTCATTCCTAAGTATAAGGATGAAATTGAGGAAGGTTCTGCGTATGTTTTTGAGAATTTTATGGTTGGCAGTAGTGTTCAGGGCTACAAGCCTGCTGACCACAAGTACAAACTTACTTTTCAAAAAAAAAAAAAAGTAATAAATGTCATACATTTTTCATTCCAAGATTATCATTGACTACATCTGATAAAAGAATATCTTTCAAATTTCAACGAAAATAATTTCCATTTATGGTTTCATTTGCTATGACTATAAACAAGAGTCAAGGTCAGTCACTTAAATATGTCAGGGTATATCTTCCTCAATCCATTTTCTCTCATGGTCAGCTGTATGTTGCATTATCAAGGGTTACATCAAGGAAAGGGTTAAAGATATTAATAACCGACGATCAAGGTGAAGATTCAAATACAACTGAAAATGTTGTTTACAAAGAAGTTTTTCATAATGTTTAGTATTTCGTTGGTCCAACAATTATTAGACTATTTTATGTGATTTCTATGTAATCTTCTTATTTATTATGTAATGGTATTATGTAATGGTATTACCAACTGACTTTATTAATAATAGTCAGTTATTTGCCTAATTTTTGCATTTTTTTTCCATTATTTTAGTATCGGTTTACCGATTATAAATATCTTTTGTATTTCCATTTGTACCAACTAATTTAAATTTTCCAATATTTATAAATCGTATATCTGACACTCCACAAAACCCGTGCAACGCACGGGTTGGAGTCTAGTCTTAATCTTAATCTTAATTACTATAAAGGGAGAAGTAGGTTTTGGATTTGCAACCACTTAACCCTAATCCTCTCCTTAATTCCCTCCATTTTCCCTCCTAATTACCATTATCATATAACTAGAACTTCGACTCGTGCAATTACTATAAAGGGAGAAGTAGGGTTATTGATTTGCAACCACTTAACCCTAATTTTCTCCTTAATTCCCTCCATTGTTCCTCCAAATTACTATTATCATATAACTAGAACTTCGACCCGTGCGGTGCACGGGTCTAATTAGCCGTAATATGAAAAAATATGATATAAAATTTGTAACACTAAAACATATATAAAAAAGTTGAGTACCATTAAATATTAGTTCGACAATAAATTTGGATAAATGTTCATACAACAAAAATTATGGTGTATTACGAAATACTTCTTTATAGACTATATTGGAAGTTGCAACATACAACTGACCATGTAAAAAAATTGTCGACAACAAATATATCCCAACATTTTTAAGAGATTGTCCGTGAATCTTATTAATATAGTCACGGTCACCGCAAAAGAAAAAATTAAAGGGATGCGGGTTCGATTCTCATGCTAGACAAATTTTTTTTTTTTAATATAATGGACACATGAAAAAAGAGGAAAAATGAGTGAGAAAAAAAATAGGTTTAGGATTAGTATTTCGGAACAAGTTTAGAATATAAGAGATATAATAATAATAATAATAATAATAATAATAATAATAATAAATATTTAACATTGTGATTTAAAGGCTGTGGGTTCGATTCTTGCTGAGATATTTTTTAACATTTTATTTGAATTAGTAATAGCAATAATAATAATAGTTATATAATAATAATAATAATATAGGAAGCTAATAATAATAAATATTTAACATTGTGAGTTGAAGGTTGTGGGTTCGATTCTTGGTGAGGTATTTTTTAACATTTTATTTGAATTAATGTTATTAGGGTAAAATGAGAGGAAAAATGAGCGGGGAAAAAATTAGGGTTAACAATAGCAAAACGGAACAAGCTTATAATATAAGAGATTTATAAAAAATATATATTCTGACTATTAAATTGGCCCCACTCATAACCACATCTCCAACTCTAATTTCACTCTTATAATATAGTCTCATTAACCACCCTATACTATAGTCTTCATAGAAACACGTAAAATGAATTATTTGCCTCCTCAACATCAAGAAACCTTTCAGTCTTCTTTCTCATCTCCTCTCTCCTCTATATATAAATTGTGCTCTACATTTTTTTCTTCTCATGCATTTGTTTTGTTTCCTCTCTACGGTTTCTCTGCATTTTTTCTTCCTTCTCCATTTTTCTTCCTTCTCCATTTGTCTTCTCTATGTTGTTTCCTTCACTACTAATAAAAATTATGGCTAATGTCAATCCATTTACTGATCTTGCTTTAAGTTTGTTGAGAGGTTTGAAATACTCACCTGATTTCCTTTTCTTCTAATTTCCTTTTCTTCTAATGTCTTCTCTCTGTTTTTTATTTTTTATTTTTCACAAGTAAAATACAAAATCCCAAAATTGAAACAAATTCAAAATTGAAATAGAGTAAACAGGAACAAACAGAGTTGCTTTTTCTTTGTAATTTGAAGGTTTGGATCGAAAAGCAGCAGTAGCAGCCATGGAAACAAGGTTGATTACTTGATTTAATTGTTGGGTTGAAAATTTTAAGGAAAAAGATGGGAATTTTTATTTATTGTTTTTTAGAGAGAGGATAGAACATTGATTCGTGGGTAAGTGAATCTAAGATGATGATGATGATGTTGTGTTGTGTGTGGTTGAATGGAATCCAAATTGTGTTTTTGAGGAAGAAAGGATTTTTTATTAAGATTTGGGAATTTAGGGATTTAGGGTTTTTGTTATTTATGAAGAACATGATGAAGGAATGAAGGAAGAAGAAGAAGGATGAAGAACATGATGGTGCACTATTAGATTCGGTGGACATGCAAAATCTAATGGTTTATTTTTCTTCAAAAAGATCCAATGGTTAAGATTAAAAAAGGTATTGAGGTATATGGTGGACCACCTACAATGTTGGTCCACATAATACATTTGAGGTTGATAAATTAACGGAATGGACTAATGTGGCAAACTGTGATATCTTTATGGGACCAAACTGGAACTTTTTTTCTTTATGAGACCAATAAAAAACTAAAAATATCTTTAAGATACCAATGAACTAATTAAGCCAAAAAAATATTTATTTTATCCTCTTGTAACATAAAGAATCCCTGCTTTTGGACCTTGGGTATACAACAAGACAACTGACTATGCCAGTCTCCTTTCTTGGCACGTGGAATTAATTTTTTTTCCCATCTCTTTAAATAGGTAGAAAATCTTTTTTTTAAACTAAAATTAAATAATAATAATAATAATAATATGATAAAAAGCTATAGAGAAAATACCGCATAATTAATTAAAATAGCCAAAAAAAACTATATAATTCATAAATTAGTGGAAAAAAAAAGAATAAAAAATCTTATGTTTTTTATTTTAAAAAAATCTGAAAGTTAAAGAAAAATAATAATATGAAAAAAATCTAAAAACAACACTGTATAAATTTTTTTTTTTAAAATACTGCATAATTTATAAAATAGTGAAAAATTTTGAAAGAAAAAAAAAATCTTTTGTTTTTTTTTTAAAAAAATAAATCTGAAAATTAATGGAAAAAAACAATAAAATAAAATAAAATAAAAAATAGTGAAAAAAAACAATACTGCATAAATCATAAATAGTGAAAAACAATTGAAGAGTAAGGTAGGGTTAATAGAGGTTTTAGGCTGCCTAACTTGTGGTGCATTTGTAAAAAAGAATTGAACTCCTCTGTCATTTCTTCTGATGATCAGCATGTTTCTTTTTATATCATGGATAATGATATCAAGATGTGTATAGCAGCAGTTTATGCTTCTAATTGTTACTTGAAAAGAAGACAACTCTGGAACGCCCTTAGTAACTTACAAACTCAATTTAATTTTCCTTGGTGTTTTTTTTGGAGATTTTAACACCATTTTAGGAGTACATGAGCACAATGGGTTCACTACTCCTTCTAGAACTCCTATTGATGACTTTAATGTATGGACTAACTCCAATCATTTCATTCACCTTCCAACTAGAGGGGCTAATTTCACTTGGTCCAATGGCAGACTTGGTAATAGATACACTGAGAGGAGATTAGATAGGGCTATTTGCAATCAACCTTGGCTTGATACATGCTACACTATTGACTGTACAACTTTAGTAAGACATAGATCTGATCACTTTCCCTTGTTACTTGAATTTAGCTCTCATAGTCACAAATTCTGTTCTAGTTTTAAATTCATGAAAATGTGGACTATGCATGATGATTGTAGAAATGTGGTTTCTCAAAGCTGGAATGAAAGAGCAGATGTTGGTTGTCCTATGTTTGTGTTAAATTCTAAGCTTAAGTGATTGGAATAAAGAGATTTTTGGAAATGTTCATTCCTATGTTAGCACTGCTGAGGCTCATCTGCAAAATATTCAACTTCAAATCCATAATTCTAGTCACACGGATCAACTCATGAAACTTGAAACGGATGCTCAAACTGATCTGGACATTGCACTGGATAGGCAAGAAGCTTTTTGGAGGGAGAAGTCAAAAATCGAATGGCATTTAAAAGGAGATCGTAACACATCTTACTTTCATTGAATTGCTAAGATAAAAAATACACCTAAAATCATATCTTCTCTCAATCATGGAAATAATATCCTCACCGAGCCTTCTCAAATAGCTGATCATATTGTGGATTACTATAAAAATCTTTTTTGTACTAACAATATTTTGCAGGATCAGTTGCTTGTTGAGCAGGTAATCCCTAATTTGGTTGGAGACAATGTTAATGCCTTACTTACAATAATCCCTTCTGCTGATGAAATTAAGCATGTTGTATTTGATCTAAATAAAGACGGTGCACCTGGCCCGGATGGATTTGGAGTTGTCTTCTTTCAAACTTATTGGGATATCATTCATGAAGATGTGGTTAAAGTTGTTCTCCAATTTTTCTCTTCAGGTTGGATACTACCAAATTATAACTCCATCACTATCATTTTAATTCCTAAAACAGATAGTGCTGACTCCATTGACAAGTACAGGCCTATTGCTTTAGCTAATTTCAAGTTTAAAATTATTTCCAAGATATTAGCAGATAGATTGGCCCAAATCTTGCCCAATATTATCTCTAAAGAGCAGAGAGGTTTCATTCAAGGTAGAAATATAAATGATTGTATATGTATAACATCTGAGGCCATTAATCTTCTGCATAAAAAGTCTTTTGGTGGGAACCTGGCTTTGAAGATTGATATATCTAAAGCTTTTGATACTCTTGATTGGTCTTTCCTTCTTAAAGTGTTAAAGCAATTTGGTTTCAACAATATCTTTTGCAACTGGATAAATCATTTCCTCTGCTTATATGTCTATCTCTATCAATGGTGTTAAAAAAGGTTACTTCAATTGTTCAGCGGGGTTTGACAAGGGGATCCCTTATCACCTATCCTTTTCTGTTTGGCTGAAGAAGTTTTAAGCAGAGGTATTTCCAATCTAGTGCATGAGGGAAAAATTGATTTGATTAAAGGATCAAGAAACTCCACAGTTCCATCTCATTGTCTTTATGCTGATGATGTTATGGTGTTTTGTAAAGGCAAATTCTCCAGTTTGCAGGCTCTTCATTCTTTCACCATCTATGCTAACTGCTCTGGACAAGTCATTAATGCTTCCAAATCAACTATATTTGCTGGTGGAATCTCTCAGATAAGGCTTAATAACATTGTTAATCTTATTGGTTTCAAGGTTGGCTCACTACCTTTCAATTACCTTGGCATTCCAATCTTTAAAGGTAGGCCTAAAGCCAGATATTTCTATCCTATTGCAGACAGAATTAAAGCAAAATTATCAGCATGGAAAGCTTCCCTTTTATCTATAGCTGGAAGAGCACAACTCGTCAAATATGTTATCCAAAGTATGTTGGTTTATAGCATTTCAGTCTACTCTTGGCCTATTTCTTTACTCAAATCTATAGAAACTTGGTCAAGAAATTTCATTTGGAGTAGTGACATTAATAAAAGGAAGCTTGTGACTGTAGCTTGGAAAAAAGTTTGTGTGCCTTATTCTGAGGGTGGTCTTGGCCTGAGATCATTGATTAGCCTTAATGAAGCAGCCAACTTAAAGCAATGTTGTGAGTTTTTTCATTCTGAGGAAAGTTGTGCTTTGATTCTTAGAGATCGTGCTTTAAGAAATGGTAAGATCATTGGTTATCATATCTCTTCTTCTTTGTGGAGTAGTCTCAAATCAGAGTTTTCTTGTCTCATGGAAAATTCTAATTGGCTAGTTGGAAATGGTAAGGACATCAAGCTTTGGGAGGACTCTTGGTGTGGAGAGCCACTGATTGACACTTTGCAAATCAACAATTCTGATCTCACTTGGCTTCCTAGCAAAGTCAGTGATATCTTGTTGAACCATTCTTGGAACATTCCAGCTGATCTTGATAACTTGTTTGCTGCGTTGAAAACCTTTGTGCGGCAAGTCACTTTATCTAATCAAAATGTTCCTGATAAACTGATTTGGAAGCATAATACCAGTGGTGAGCTATCTATGAAGGATGCCTATGAATTTAAAAGATTGAAAGCTCCTCAAAAATCTTGGGCAAAAATTATATGGTGCATGGAAATTCCTCCCTCAAAGTCTCTTCTAGCTTGGAGATTAATGCAAGACAAGATTCTCACTGATGATAAACTCATGGAAAGAGGCTGCACTACAACATTCCTTCTGAAGCGGGTGAAAAAAATGCGCGAGCGGAAAGTGCTCACTAGACAGTAAATTCGTCACCGAACTTTATTTATTCCCGAAAGAAAAGGAAAATATCGATAAAACCTTAAAAGAATGGAAAGATGGTAGTCGCAACTATTTCCAGGTTCGGGAGTCGATTATGCGAGGGGAATGTATTAGCACCCCTCACATCCGTTGTACTCAACGGGAACCTTCTCATTAATTTTAGGGTTAAAAATAGTGTTTTAATTTATTTGCATGCTTTTTATTAGTTATTAGTTATTAAAAATATTTATAAAAAGGGAAAAAAATTAGTGTGCTTGACGAGATGTACGAATCTCGCTCCTACATATTCCCGGGTGCAATGGGAAATTCAAAGCTACACGCAGTTCTGGGTAGAAAATAATTGTTGGTTGGTTGATTTTATTTATGAAAATATGTTAGTCGCGCTTAGGCGAAAAAAAGTCTATTTGATTGAAAAATAAACGCACGGGGGCGCGAAAATAGTAAGGTTTGGTGTGTTGAAATTTATTTTAATGTTCAGAATGACAACTACCCAAGTTACGAGCCATACGTCAAGAACCCAGGTAATCGGGAGAAGGAGTGATATACACCAAACCATATCTTTTTCATCCATTTATTTACCAAAAATTAATTGATATGCATTAAAAACAAATATAAAAAATTATTTCTGTTTCTTATTATTTTTTGCTATTTTTTCCGATTACATAAATTATACAAATAAAAAAAGGAATAATAATAAAATAAAATAAAAAACAGAGGGGGGTGTGGAAAATAAAATAAGGGGGTGCAGATAGCAGTAAACTTAATCCCGGCCCAAACAGGGGGCCCAAGGCGCTGCCAAACAAAAAACAAGGGAAGGGATCTTGGCTGTCTGATTGATCGGACAGCCCTGATCTAATCAGGAGAAGGATGATGATGAGCCGTCTGATGTGATCAGACGACCAGGATGATGGCTGCGTACTGTACGCGCGCGTGTGCTGAATAACGGGTACATATACTCCCAGTTTTCCAAAAAAAACCCAAAAATTCCCCAAAAACTAAAGAAAAACACCCAAATAACTTTTAAACGTTTTTATAAACTAGAAACACAGACAAAGTCTCAAAACGCAAATAATCAAAGCAACAAAGAAATTCAAATTAAAATAAACTTGTTTATGTTTCCCTTTTCCTTTACGAATATAACCCAAAACTCAAATAATGATTAGACAAGTATCAAGATGTGCACAAGAAAACAACGAAGAAGAAAAAAAAACTGACCTGCTTGAATTGTAGTGCTCTCTCAAATTTTATGCCAGTTGTTCCCTTTTTAATGTGAAACTCTTGTGGTATTTATAGGTAAAAATTAGGTTTATTTTTGGAATAAACTTGTATGACCGATTTGATTGAAACTTGGGGACAAAGTCTCTATAATATCTCCCTCGAGATTTTGTAAAATTTTATATTCTTTTGTTTTTTTTATTTTATATTTTGGGATCTTTATATATTTTTTTGCATGATCTGCTCTTTATTTTTTTTATTAAGATCTTATACTTTTTTGTATTTTTCCAATAATAATAATAAAAAACCGAAAATAAAAATAATAAATTTAAAAAAACAATTTTTGTGACTCTTTTTTTTTTTTGAATAAAATAAAACACATAAAAAGACTTAAGTGAGATTCAAACTTGTGACATTGTGCTCACATGCACTTATAAACCATTGGTATTACCATACAAGCTAATAGACACATTTGAAAGAAGATTGCATTACAAATAATATAAGATTGGAAAAAGAAAGTCAAAATTTGGGGTACGACAGCTGCCCCTATTTAATTATTTTTCACCCGGGGACCTGATTGACGGTTGTCTTCATGTACTTGTGGGGGAAGATAATTAAATACGAAAGGACCCAAAATTTTGCCCGAGTAGGTAGGACTCTAAACCGCCGGCGAGAATGAGACTCTAAATTGCTAGTCAAACGGAAATGAGACTCCAAA
The DNA here is from genome assembly GCA_951799995.1 of Trifolium subterraneum. Taxonomy (NCBI): domain Eukaryota; kingdom Viridiplantae; phylum Streptophyta; class Magnoliopsida; order Fabales; family Fabaceae; genus Trifolium; species Trifolium subterraneum. The sequence goes on along the minus strand of OX637464.1, from coordinate 16,056,192 downwards.
CTTCCGAATAAAGTAAGACTCTGAAGCTGCCAACTAAGGATGGGACTTCGAAAATGTCAAATAGGGTAGGACTCTAAAAATTCTAAATAGGGTAGGACTCTGAAATGTCAAATAGGATAGGACTCGAAAACTGCCAAATAGGGTAGGACTCTATTTCCAGCGAAGACTAGACTTTGAAATTGTCAGCGAAGACTGAACTTTAAATTGCCAGCGACGACTAGACCTTGAATTTGTCAGCGAAGACTGAACTTTGGGTTACCAACGAAGATTGGTTTTTAAAAATTGTCAGCGAAGGCTGCACTTTTTGGATTACCACCGAAGATTGGTTTTAAAAATTGTCAGAGAAGACTGGACTTTAAATTGCCAATGAAGATTGGACTTTTGATTACCAATGAAGACTGGATTTTAAATTTCCAGCAAAGACTAGACTTTGAATTTGCAATGAAGATTGAACTCTGAAAGGATTTGGCAGGTATGACTCTAGAAATGCCAACAAGGATGAGACTCGGGTAGAACTCGGTAGACAGAACTCCAAAATGCCAACACAGGTAGTGCTTAGGTAAAACTCTTGAGTATCGGGAACATGAGACTCTGAATTTCCATAGGCGTATGAACCAGGCAAGGGTATGTTGTCATCGGTGTGTGAACCGCCCAATGATTGAAATATTGCCATATAAGATCTGGCTTTTTGAGTTTAGATTGAGTGCTTGTTTACTGGGGAAACTAACGAGTCTCTCTAGTGTAACAACCTCTTTCAATAGTAGTAATGGACCTCGGCAAAGAACTAACTGAAATATCTTGAGTGGTCACAGAATGCTTACTTATGCTATGTATGCGTGTGTTTGTATGATTTGTTTTTGGATGCATGATACATTTTGGATGCACTTGCATGGTATGAATGCGTGTTGCTTGGCTGATGCGTGAAATGTCGGCAAAGACCTGGTTTAGGGGAGTTAAGTGGCAAGGAATTGTGGATTTCGATGTCATGGTATATTGAATTGAATGGTATGGAACTCTGGATGTAGGGAATGTCGGCGGGTATTGAGCTTTATGCGTGCCAATGAAGATTAGGCTTTTAGTATGCCAATGAAGATTAGGCTTTGAGTGTGGCAATGATGATTGGACCTTGGATGTTACTGGATGCATTTTGGCGCACAACTTGATGCTAGGGGAATTCAAACATGATTGATGTAAGAAACATGAATGATGATGAATGCAGTAAGATGCATGATTTGATGCATGATGCACGGTTATGATTTGAATGTATGAAAAGTTTCCACGTGGTGGGTAATGAAGTGTTTTGTAACAAGGCTTCTTGGCTAGCGGTTATGGGATATCCGGCTAGCGCACTCTCCCGACACCCATGTTGAACTCAAAGGTCGTTGATGCGTGCAAAGTTTACTTGATCAGCTTGAAATGATGGAGTGGACATGCCCCTAGTGTTGCCCATTTTGCCATTTTCTCTTTTTTTTAATTTAAAAATCCCTAACTTTTGCCTGGACCGCTCTTTTGAGTTTTCAGTCCACCGGGAATGTATTTCCTTTTTTGGTGTCCCTAATTTTTGCCTGGACCGCCTTTTCAGGTTTTCGATCCACCGGGACGCTCTCTATTGCCTAAGACGCCCTTTCGGGTTTTCGACTTAGCGAGCTTTGACTTTGATTCTTTTTGTATCTATTTTTTATTGGGCATTTATTTTTTGTTGCATCAAGCCGTGAGCGAAGGCTCCTCTCCGTCAATGGGATGATAGATACAGGCTGCTCCAACATTTGAATCTTTGAACGGTATGCCCCATATTAAATCCTTGACCCGAAATGCCCCCTATCACTTGTTGTTGAAAAACGTGCTCCTGATTGACTGACACTTTGAAGGCTTGACCCATTCTCAAAACATCTTGACCCCCGTAAGCAACATCACCATATGATCTGCCCCTTGTTTATAAGGATTTGCTCTTGATTGGTAGGACCCTTAGGTAATTTGCCCCTTGTTAGGAGTATCTGTTGGAACAAAATGAGTTTTAGTTATAAAACACCCTAAGTTTTGATGATAACATTGTATTAAATGGACAATTGGTATTACTAATGAATGATCTAGTGTGCAGGAACTAAGTAAAAATCTTATCCACTATGATCATCATTTGAGCCTCTGAAGGACACAGTCTGAAACATTAAGACTCTGAGAAGCTTCAGAGCCTCTGAAGAAGTCCTCAGATGCCAAAGAAAGAAACAAAGTCTGAAGCTTGCGTACATCATTCAGAAGATCAAAGAAAAGTCATTATCAGATTCTGAAGAACTCTCTCTGAAGAAAGACAGCTCATAACTAATGGAATAGTACAACGGTCTTATCAGCAAAAAGCAAAATGTACTATCAACGGTCCTTTCTCAACGTCTTTATATCTAGAGTATAAATAGAAGACATCCTGATAGAGAGAAGATTACTGGAAGATAATCTAAACTCAGAGAAAGATTCAAATTGTATTCAAGCTGCGAACTGTTGTTATTCTTTCTTGTGTAACCTTCTAAGTTAAATATCTTTTGATATTATAGGCTCTGAACTTAGTGTTTAAGAGAGTCTAGCTTAGAACTTTCAGTCCTACTTAATCTGTGTATTAAGTTAGTTTGTAAAGTCTCTTGTCTTGTGTGACTTGAGCAAGGAAGTCTTAAGCTTGTGTGCTTGAGCAAGGAAATCTCTTGTCTTGTGTGACTAGAGCAAGGAAGTCTCTTTGTCTTGTGTGACTTAGAGCATGGAAGTCTCTTGTCTTGTGTGACTAGATGATCGCGATATTTCTGCAAGTGCACAGAACTATCGTGTAGTTATAAAAGATTATCAATCCCACAGAGACCAATAGTCGACCTACCGTTATCTAATGCTACGTTGTAAATCTAAGGCTAATAACAGAATAAAGTGTTTTGGATAGTGAGATATTTTTGGATTTTTTAAATAAAATAAAAGAAAGTATTTTTGGGTTTTAAGATTAATAATAAAGCGTATTACTAGGATGAGCTCTTAGTTGCTTCGAAGGGTTCAATACTTAATTCGCGCTTTGATAAAAGGGATAGTTTTCGAAACTATATTGATTTAAAAATACTAATCTCAGCTCTCGCAAATCTTGACTAGTATTATAGATTATAAAGGTGATGCTTAACTCTCGTTCTCACATCCGCTAATAAAGTACTTTTTGAAAACCAATATAATTTAATTAACTCTAATCCTAAGTGGTGTTCTTCCGAATCAGAATCAGTGTTCAGTTTTTACTATCTAGTAAAAATCTCATGCTCTCGCTATATTGATTTTTACTTTAATTAATTCTCATTCTCGTGACAAATTATAATCATCGTTAAATTAAAAACTGCTTAAGAAAACTATTAGTTCATTAATCCTAAATAGCTCTCGTGGATTCTAGAATTAATGCTCGGTTTTTACTATCCGGAATAAACCTCAACTCTCGTCTATGTTGGCTTATGCCTTAAATAATCCTCACTCTCATGACAGATTATGAAACGTATTATTAAAAACCGATTGTTAAAACGGGCACGCGAACTAACTACCGAACCCCTACTAGCTCCTAATTACGCATCCTAGCAATATTAAATTAGCTAGACATAACTAAAACTAAAGACAAAATAAATAAATAAGCAGGAAATAAAAACATAAAGCAAACAAATAAATAAAGCATAAATAAATAAAAGCAATAAAGAAAATAAAACAAGAAAATAAAAAGAAATAAGAACCTGAATAAACTCCGAGTATAATACCAGTACAAAATAAAAACTTTAAACTACTACAACTTATGAAAAAGAGTTCCCGCAAAGGCTTGAGTACTCCTTCTCCAACCGACTATACGAGTGGTGTGCTCGTTTTACAAGTCAGTTGTTCAAAGTTGTGTGTTTTGTAAGAGGAGAAAAGGGACCTATTTATACTAAAATAATAAGCAACAATGTTTGAAACTGCCCGATGTGGGACTAAAATGGAACAAATCTGGACCATAGGATGCTGGCGTGCGCCATGATCATTTCCCCTGCTCCAAGACATGTGTGGCAATCTGCCACTTGCTTTCTCATTGGCTGGCGGACACCAGCTACTTCAAAACATGGGCTGGCGGGCGCTATGGTATGGGCTGGCGGGCGCTTTGCTTGTTTGTTTGTAGTGGGCTGCTATTTGCAGCCTCTTTTTGTGTCTTTTTGGTCCGTTTTCGCTCCTTTCTTCACTTTAATAAATTTTCATCTGTGTTTATAAAATATGAGAATTTAGTAACGATTCATAATATAAAAGTTCGAAATCGAAATAAAAATAATTGAAATATAATAGTAATTTAACGAAATAAATAGCACATTTTTAGGTGTATCAAATTCCCCTAAACTTGAACCATTGCCTGTCCTCAAGCAATTTAGCTTGCATGTAGAAAACTTTTGAAATGCTAAGCAACTCAAACACACAGATTCAAAGAAAAATAACATCACAAATACTCATACGTGGTCAGAAGTTTAAATCGGCCGAGATTAATTAACTAGGTGCAAATCCACTCAAGAAGGGTATTAAAACGACACACAAAGTTCTCCATCTTACAAATACCGAATTTGGATCATGCCTTTGTACTAAAATCTAAATCTTCTCCTTTGTCTCATCCTTTTTTCATTCTAGACAGTCACATTAAGACCCTTTATCTATGTCACACACATGGTAAGAAAGTCGGTTAGCGTCTATTATTCACTTTTTGCTTTGCAATTTAAGCTTGATGATGCGAATTTTTGCATTTAACTTGACAAGCATCGTTCATAGAATTTTTCTATTTATCACAATTTTTACGGTTTAACCGTATTACCACAGTATGACCTAATTTGCTTGCATTAGATGATTTTTCGCTTATACTCATCGACTGACCAACTTAATGTGTGACTTTTTATAGATGGTGTCCGACTGGTAGATAAACTACTAAAGGATTCCTCAAATTTAAATCAAGAGATTTTGGCACAATGGGTATTCAAATTGATATCTATACTAGGGAGACTTCTGGGTGTTGGAAAAATACCGATTTTGCTTGAAAAATTCCTTAGTGTCCTTAACTCAGCCTCTCGTCACTCCTTAACCTATATACTTTCAAAGTGAGCTATTATCCTGAATCTTTAGAAAAAAAATTTAATTTGGTTCAAGAGAAGAAAAATTTAAAATACCAAGAAAGTGTTATATTTTATTATGCGAAAGGGAAAATAAACTAATAAAAATTGAAATTAGATGACTAAAAATAAATAGATAAAAGTAGTAGAATACTCCCCTCAACTTAAATTCAACAGTGTCCTCACTGTTGCAACTCAAGAGTAGAATTGGAGTGCAAAGCCGGAAGTATGGTGGGAGAATCATGGGGGACGCCTTTGATAATTTTGAAAGTCGTCAAATCGAAGCCTCAAACCGCCTAACTCTTGTATGATATTGTCAAGTTGTTCTTGACGGCGTTCTTCTGAACTCTCCCATTTGTTGTAATAGCCCTGCATCATATTTTGGTTTTGAAGAGTTTGTATTTGCTGGGCTTGTATGAACTGCATTTGTTCCAACATCTCCTCTTGTTGCTAATGCATAGCGTAGAAAGAGTCCATTGCGTTCCTTGTTGATAGTATTTTGTGCGCACTAATGCATATGGTACTTCTGTCTTGATGAGGATGAACTGTCTGCAAAATTGTTATAAAATGTGTATTGTGTGCAGGTGGAACATTAGTGGCGCCCCCACCAGCGGCATCATTTTGAAAAATGTGCGTGGGAGTTCTATTAGTGATAGTCATCAATATAAAAAAAAAAAATACGGCAAAAAGTAAAAAAAATCATGGGTTGCCTCCCATGCAGCGCTTTGTTTAAAGTCGGTTAGCTCGACTTCTTAACCCTTTAGATCAATACGGCGCCTCTTCCATACTCACGTTCGTAAACTTATGTCCAACATCCTTAGGTCTCCATTTGAACATGTCAAACCATTTCATAGGTGTTTTACTTTTTTCTTTCTTTTTCTTTTTCTTGGAGACGGACAGGGGTTTATTATCTTGGAAGATATTACTTTCTGGGTGGGCTTGTAGTATGTCGGGAGGTGCTCGTTTAGAGGGTGTGTGATCGACATTTCTTTCAACTATGTCGAGTCTAAAGCAGGAGCTTTTCTTTTCAAATTGTCCTCTGAAGGTATCTCTGGGGTCTGCAAAACAAGCTCTGAAGTCACCTCTGAGGTTGTTTCTCAGAACCCCAAAGAAAGCAACTGTGGACCTAAGCATTCAGAATCTGAGACTGTCAAGCCTAAGACTCTGAAAACTTTGCGACTCAGAAGCTCATCAAATCAGACTCTAAAACAAACCAAGCTAATGATAAATAATCAACATAAGACTTTGGTAAGCAAAACTAATCCTAGATTAAAAGAGCAACCTAAGTCCTATAATGATTATCAATCAAAGCCACTTTTTCAAAATCAATGGACTAAGAAGGTCAATTTTCAAAGACCAAACTTTCAAAAGAAATTTTTTAAGAGTCCACAAAGTTTTTCACAGAGGCAAGGAAGAACTAAAGATTATAGAACTAACCAAACTGGACCCAGAAAACAATGGGTACCAAAATGTAAAATTGTCTACCATTCAGATCTTCTTTGTAGGAAAAACTATTTCAAATCAGATGAATGGAGGCAAGTGATCAGCTGTGGAAGGAAAGCCTATGTTCCAAAACATTACTTTACTTCCAAAGCTGCTGAAGTGGAGAAAGCTAATATTTATTGGAGAGAACTTCACAATGAATGTGAAGGGTATTATTACAATGATTGACCTTGTTTATTCTACAGCTATCCAGACTGAAAGAAAATGGTAATCAATCATGGTATCTGGATAGTGGATGTTCAAGGCACATGACTGGTAATAAGAAATTGTTCACATCATTAAAACTTGAAGATGGTGGAATAGTTGGCTTTGGAGGAAACCAGAAAGGCAAAATCAAAGGTACAGGTATTGTAGGTAATTCCTCCCTTTTAATTAATAATGTTTGGTTTGTAGATGGACTCAAACACAACCTATTTAGCATCAGTCAATTTTGTGACAATGGGTTCGTGGTTAATTTTGATAAAGGATCATGTACTGTAATTAGAGAATCTGACAAGTCCATAGTGTTCAAAGGCAAGAGAATAGGCAATGTTTTTAAAATAAACCTTTCTGATTTGGCAGACCAAGAGGTAAAATGTTTGCTAACTCTGAGTGTAGAGAAGTGGGTTTGGCATAAGAGGTTAGGCCATGCTAACTGGAGGTTAATCTCTAAGCTTAGCAAACTTGACCTTGTCAGAGGCCTACCTAAGCTACACTATCACTCAGATGTTCTTTGTGGATCCTGCCAAATAGGAAAGAGTGTGAAACTTCTTTTAAAGCTAAACATGTTGTCTCTACCTCTAGGCCCTTAGAGCTGCTTCACATTGATTTGTTTGGTCCTGTGAGCACAGCCTCAATCAATGGGAAGAAATATGGACTAGTCATTGTTGATGATTACAGTAGATGGACTTGGGTTAAATTTCTCAGAAATAAAGATGATGCATATGATGTCTTTAGTAGTTTCTGCACACAGATACAAAAAGAAAAAGGTTTACATATTTTAAAAGTTAGAAGTGATCATGGTGGTGAATTTGAAAATGAAATGTTTGAATTTTTTTGTGAACAATATGGCATCTTACATGAGTTTTCTTCTCCTAGAACTCCACAGCAAAATGGAGTTGTAGAGAGGAAGAATAGAACTCTGCAAGAAATGGCCAGAACCAAGATGCATGAGACTAACATTGCCAAGTATCTGTGGGCAGAGGCTGTAAAGACAACATGTTATGTTCAAAATAGAATCTATGTTAGACCTATTTTGAATAAAACAGCATATGAACTATTTAAGGGAAAGAAACCTAGTGTATCCTATTTTCATCAATTTGGTTGTACATGTTACATTCTGAATACAAAAGTTCATCTGAAGAAATTTGATGCTAAAGCTTAAAAGGCTATCTTTATTGGATACTCTGAACGCTCAAAAGCATACAGGGTGTATAATTCTGAAACTCATTCAGTGGAAGAAAGTATGCACATAAAATTTGATGACAAGCAGCCTGACAAAGTGTCAGAGCTAGTTGAGAACTTTGCAGATCTACAACTATCAGATGATGAAGAATCAGAACCTGAAGGAACATCAGAACCATCTCAACCAACTACTGAAGAAACAAATTCAACTCCTGAAACTTTGGACTCTGAAGACCACTCAGCATCAGATACTATCAGAAGCAGTCCAAGCAGAGCTGAACAATCAAAGCATTCCTTCAAGTACAAATCCTCTCATCCAGAAGAACTAATCCTGGGAAACAAGGACAGTCCAAGGAAAACTAGATCAAGCTTCAGAAATGAAGATTCATTAATTGGATTAATCTCCTTAGTAGAACCAAGTTCAACTGATGAAGCACTAGCTGATGATGCATGGATTGTAGCAATGCAAGAAGAGTTAAATCAATTTGAAAGAAATGAAGTATTGAGTTTAGTACCCAAACCCTCTAAGAAGAACATCATTGGAACAAAATGGGTCTACAGAAACAAGTTAAATGAACAAGGAGAAGTTGTTCGTAATAAGGCAAGACTAGTAGCTCAAGGATATAGTCAACAAGAGGGGATTGACTACACTGAAACATTTGCTCCTGTTGCTAGACTTGAGGCTATTAGATTACTTCTTTCTTATGCTACTCATCATAATATTATTTTGTATCAAATGGATGTTAAAAGTGTATTCTTAAATGGTTACATTTCTGAAGAAGTATATGTCAAACAACCTCCTGGTTTTGAGGATGCCTCACATCCTGACCATGTTTTTAAGCTAAAGAAATCTCTTTATGGTCTGAAACAAGCTCCCAGAGCTTGGTATGAGAGACTGAGCAATTTCTTAGTTGAAAAAGGTTTTCAAAAAGGTCAAGTTGACAATACTTTATTTAGTAAAACATCTAAGAATGACATTTTAATTATTCAAATTTATGTTGATGATATTATTTTTGGATCTGCTAATCCATCTTTGTGCAAGGAATTTTCTAAGATTATGCAGGAAGAATTTGAAATGAGCATGATGGGAGAGCTGAAATTATTTCTGGGAATTCAAATCAACCAAAACAAAGATGGAACCTACATTCATCAAACCAAATATACAAAGGAGCTGCTGCTGAAATTCTTTCTGGGAATTCAAATCAACCAAAACAAAGATGGAACCTACATTCATCAAACCAAATATACAAAGGAGCTGCTGAAGAAATTCAACATGGAGGATTGCAAACCAATGACAACACCAATGCATCCAACAAGCAGTCTCAGCAAAGATGATTCAGAAGGCAAAGTAGATCAGAAGTTATACAGAGGTATGATAGGTTCTTTACTTTACCTAACTGCATCAAGACCTGATATTTTATTCAGTGTTTGTTTGTGTGCTAGATTCCAATCAGATCCTAGAGAATCTCATCTTACTGCTGTAAAGAGAATCTTTAGATATCTGAAGGGAACCACAAATCTTGGATTATTTTATAAGAAAACAAATGATTATAAGTTGATAGGATTTTGTGATGCTGACTTTGCTGGAGACAAGATAGAGAGAAAATCCACAAGTGGCAATTGTCAATTTGTGGGAGAGAATCTCATATCTTGGGCCAGCAAAAGACAAACCACTATAGCTTTGTCTACAGCAGAAGCAGAATACATATCAGCAGCCAAGTGTTGCACACAACTACTCTGGATGAAATATCAATTAGAGGATTACAAAGTTAATAGCCACAATATTCCACTTTTCTGTGATAACACTGCAGCTATTCAACTTTCTAAAAATCCAATTTTGCATTCAAGAGCTAAACATATTGAAATTAAACATCATTTTATCAAAGACCTTGTTTAGAAGGGTAGTGTAAATATCCAATACATTGAGACTGAAAGACAATGGGCTGATATATTTACAAAACCCTTAGCAGTTGAAAGACTAGATTTTATTAAAAAACATCTGAACATGTCTTTAGTCTCTGAAGAAATCAAGCTCTGAAAACAAAATTGTGACTTCAGCCTCTGAACTCTTTAAATTCTGAAAAATGTTCAGAAGCTGAAGGTTTTCAAAATCTGAAGTGTTTCTAACCAAGTGGAGTACACGTGTCAATCAATTTGTCTTTACTCACTGTCTCTGATTGGTTAGAGTAAGGCAGTTTATGACGAAATTTTTTAATGCAACGAATGTACTCCCTCATGATTGTTTTTACAAGAGTTTTTCAAAATCACTTTACTCACTTTCACACAAGTTCACGTTCACATCCCACACCTCTCATTCTCTAGAACCCAGAAAATATTCTTTCTCCCTCCAATTAGCAAAACCCAGTTCTTAAACCTCAGAAATGGCAAGTTCATCTTCTCAACTAAGATTCCCAGAGGACATGCCAATTAATATTTATGTTGAAGATTCCTTTCTTAAGGATGCCACAATGGATCTCCGTTTTGAAGAAAGTAAATTGGTTATGGAAAGACCAATAGACTTTGAAGCCTTAAGAGTCAATGAACATGACTATAAAGAGTTATTTGCAGAACAAGGCTGGGGGCACTACTTGGATATGCTCAATGGTCCTATCTACTCAAATTTGGTGTATGATTTCTGGAGAAAGAGTGAAGTAGTTACGTTGGTGGATGCCAATGCAGAACTTCAACGCGTGATTGATCCGAACCCAATGGACAATAAAGGAAAATCAAGAGTAGAATTAGGTCTGAGGAAATTCACCGAGACAGAGATACGTTCAAGTATTGGTGGTTTTCCAGTTGTGTTAACAAGAAGCAATTTGGCCAAAATGATGGGTCTCCCCAACTCTGGAATTGTCAGACTCTACACTCCAGCATCTGGGAGAAAGTCAGTGTATCTCAATGATATGGCCAAACTCTGCTTGAAGGGTCAGAAGATGGGAAACAAAGTTGGTCATCTGAATGATAAAGAAAAAGTTCTAGCGAAGATTATTTTCTCATCAATTCTTCCTAGGGACTCTGGTAGTGACTCTCTGAATTGGGATCAGAGACACTTCATTTATTTCCTCTCTGTCAAAAAGAAAATGAATCTTCCTGCCTACATCTTTCAACACCTCTGTGAAACAATTTGTGAAGCCCAGAAGTTTGAAAATCCCTCCAAATTGATTTCACACCCAAGGCTATTAAGTTTTATTTTTGAGCAGCTTGGTCTTCCTGATAGATTCATGGTGGCTGGGGTTTCTGATGACCTTAAACAAGTTAGAGCACCCATTCTTGATGCTAAAGTCTTGGTGAGTCTAAGGTTGAAGAAGTCAGACAAGTTAATCTACCGTCAACAGCCTCTCTTGATAAATAAGACTAGATTTCAACCAATGAGTGAGGCCTTCATTTATGACAATGAACCTCCTGAAGTCATTCTTGAATACATGATGAAGGTGCGTGGAGAAAAACACAAGAAGGGGGGGTTGAATTGTGTTTTGGATATTTAAAAACTTTCCAAGATATTTAAACCTTTTCAGAGTCTTTAAAGCACAGCGGATTGTTCACACAATTAACTTATAGCGTTATGAATGATGAAGGAGTAAATGAGAGAGTGAGAGAGAGAAGAACACACAACAATTTATACTGGTTCCCCTCACAAATTGAGAGTACTCCAGTCCCCCTTGTTTCCAAGAGAGTTTCACTATAATCACTCGGATTACAATAGTTGCTCAAGCACACAAGCTCAAGACTTCCTGCTCTTAGTCACACAAGACATAGAGACTTCCTTGCTCTGATCACACAAGATCAAAGACTTCCATGCTCAAGCACACAAGCTTGAGACTTCCTGCTCTAAGTCACACAAGACAGAGAGACTTCCTTGCTCTGATCACACAAGATCAGAGGCTTCCTTGCTCAAGCACTCAGGCTCAAGACTTCATGCTCTAATCACTAAGATTGAGACTTATGTGCTTCTACACTAAGCAGAAGACTTTGTTGCATCTACACTAAGCAGAAGACTTACTACTAACTTGTAAGCATAAACTTATTACAAACATAATAAATTCAGAGGCTCTAAGCTAGTTTCTATGCTCACTTCATTTGAGAGATATCTATTACAATTCAAATTCTCACTTTCTTCTGAGAGATGTTTCCTAATGAAGAGCGCTAGTCATCAATTCTTTCTTTGACATATTTATATGAGTTGAGAAAGACATTGAGACGTTGGAGAAATTCCCGTTGTAAATTGGACAGCTGTAGTCTTTGAAGATCCGTTGAGTAAAGCCACGTCTTCCTTTGCAGAGAAGCTTCACCTTTACTGCTTGTCCAATAGTACAGTTATAAGGTACAACTAGCTCCTAGAGAGAGGGATCACATCCTTTGTGACCGTTGCAATTTAGTTGACCTTATAACAAATCATCAGGCTTGATAAGTTATAGTTGATGTAGCCCTCTGATGACTGGGAATTCCTTTTCTTCTGATGATCCTTTGATAACTTGGAGTCTGATTGGTCTTTGAATGATTGGCCTCTGATAGTCCTTCGCAATTCAGCTTCTGAACGTCTTCATCCTCTGAATGACTCATGACTAGCAGACAGCCTCTGAACTCTTGTAGGCCTCTGAACATCCTTGAGCTTCTGAACTCGTCTGAGCTCCTGAACACCTTCAGACGTTCTGATCTACTTTGAGCTTCTGAACTTTGTATAGCTTCTTACCACGTTGTAGCTTCTAAACTCTTTCAGAGTCTAATTATTCAGACTTCCATTGGTTTCATCAGAGTTTAAATTAAGTGTGCTCTTGATTAAACGTTGAATTCTCCTGCACTTAATTTAAACATTAGTACCATCAATTGTCCATTTAATACTTTGTTATCATCAAAACTTAAGGGTGTGTATTAACACATATTTTGTTCCAAAAATCTCCCCCTTTTTTATGATTACAAACACAAGTATTAAATACAATTGTTGTTGATAAAAATCAGCTATGTTGACATTAGGCTTCTGAGTTTTGCAAGCTCCCCCTAAGTCTGATAACCCATAGGGTTAGGTTTGTAAGCTCCCCCTATTTTGTATCCATAGTTAATTTTAATCAGTTTCAGAAATACTTTATTATATGACTTAAATTATTCATTTTTCACTATGTAAAGAACAAGGTTTGCAAGCTTCTTCTTTCCATAGTGTGATAATCTTTGAATAAAGTTGCACCCTTACTCAAGAACTAACTATGAATAATAAACTTCAATTAATAAATGCATTCTCCTTGAAAATTAAGCCCTTAATGCAGATGCAAAATGAAGCAATATTTAAATTGAATGACAAAATAGGATCAGAGATGCTTAGAGACTTCTACATATGCGTTTGGTTCTGATGGTTATCATTAACAGCTTCAGAGTTCAAAATATTTCCAAACAGTTCAGAGCTTTAAAAATCTTTTCAAAGAAAATAGCTCAGAATCTGAACAAAAAAATTTGAAAACAGTTCAGAGCTCTTTAGTACAATACTTTGAAATCCTCAAAGATCAGATTGTCATAACAAAGCATGTACCTCATGCTACTATTTTGACCACTCTCCTACGTTCTCTCTCTGAAGCACTACAAAGCCCTAAAAAGCCAAGTAATTTCGCTTCTTCCAACAATTGATTTACCAATATTCTTTCTCCCCCTTTTGTCATTATCAAAAGGGTAATATAAGCAATTAATAGAAATTCAACTTTCAATGCCGTCAAATCAGGAGTGGTTGAACACATTTAATACTCGGCCATTGAATTATGCTTATAAAAGGAGAGAGATACCTAGTCATTTTACTCACACAGAATAATCTTAGGTTATTGATAGATCTCTTGAGAGAAAAAATGAAACGCTCAGAGAAAAAGAAAGTAGTTTCAGTGAGAGTCAGTCAAGATAGGAGAAAACATAAGAAGAAATCAATGGAAACAAAGCCAGTGTCTGTCACAGAAGAACTCAGTTCAGAGTCTGAAGAAAAATCTTTGGACTCTGACTGTTTTAAGTTTTGAAGACATATCTTCCTGAAGAAAATCAAACTTAAGTCCATAGCCTAAGAAGGGCAAACTGACATTCCTGAAGGAAACCAAACTTACGCATGGTTTCTTCAAGAATATCAGTCCCTTCTCCAAGGTCATCCCTTGGAGGCTTCCAGAAAGTAGTCTTTAGGAGATAGATATGTAGTCAACAACTTAAGTTCTTAATGAGATAAAACTCATTACTTTGGCCTGTTATGTAATTTTGATTTCTTAAAAATGTTTCTTCTCTTGATATGTAATTTAATCTTTTAAGAATGCCACATATTGTACTTATTGAAAATCAGGTTTTACAAGTAATAGCTCAATAGTTTGAAGTGTTGATTGTCCAATATTTGGTTGTTTAAGAGATAAAAACATATCTAGACTAAACAATGCTAAACAGAATCAATCAAAGACATATAACCATTCAGATAATCACGAAACAACTTAGTATTTATACACAAGTTGAACCTAATACTGTGTCTAATCAAAATATTTAATCAGCAGATAAACATATAATCATTCACAGAAATCCTAATGGTTTTATTGTGGTTGATTAAGGAGAGAAGCTAATGAATTTAAGATTTCTGTTTGTTTTCCATCAACTTTCTCTAACATCCTTTTAGACTTGCTCATCTCAGTTCTGATTTCTTTAAGTTCAGCCTCATATACTGGATTTCTCATATGCTCTTGGTTGCTCCTTGAATCTCTTGGAGCAGATTCATTCAGATTGTTGTTTCTTACAGTAAAGGATTCAGGGTGATTCCTTTCTGCGTCCTTTTTATTCTGAATGACCTCTTCAACCACCTTATCCTTCCTCTTTTCAATCCTCCTTAGTTCTTCAACATCAGCTCCTTGAAGACTATACAACTTCTTTACCAAATCCTCTGCCAAGCTTACCCATTTTGCAACAAGTTCAGATGATGATGTGTCAGAAAGTCTTAACTCAGGAAGACCACGAATCTGTCTAATCAAGCTATTGCATTCACTCAAGATTTCAGGGTTAGTTGAGTTGGTTTGATGAGGTTCAGAGTTTGAGGGTGAAGAGGTGTGTTGAGGTGATGTTTGCGGTTGTTGTTGCTGTTGATCAAAAGCTTTAAAATGAAAATCATTTACATGAAGCTCTTGGACCATATCATCAACATAGTTTGATGGTGGGGAATGTTGGATATCTTCATAATGAGGTTCAAGTTCCCCAGTATTTTGTTGTTCAGGTCGTGGTTGTATAGATTCAGATGCAAGCAGTGATTCCAGTGTGGATTATTTTTGACGTGGGAGGGTCTGAATAAACATGTCCTGATACAATTTGTTTTAACGTGAGATTGTCTTCAGGACATGTTTGGATAGTGATGTTCTGAGCCTGCTCAGAGGAGGATTTTTGTTTGATTTTGTTTGGGTTGATAATGGTGTTGGTTGAGTTTCTTGAGTGTTGACAGTAGCAGATGTAGACATAGATGCATTTCCTGAGCTGTCCTTGAATGAGCCTTCAGTAGTTTTCTTTCTTGGCCCCTTTGAGAGTTTCTTCATTCTGACACACAGTGGTTCATCATCATCCTCACTTTCTTCATCATCTACTGCTATCACAGTTGATCTCTCAGCTTTGGACTTGATTTTCCCTTTGCTTTCTACCCTTTCAGCTTCATTCTTTTCCACTTTTATCTTCACTAGCCTTTTCCTTTTCTTCTTCATCTCTTCTTCTTCAATCTCAAACCCTTCACCTTGAATTTCTAGCAGTTGTATATATTGATTGATAATACCATTTGAGACAGAAGGTATGTCAATCTCAAATCTCTTTACCATTGAATCTTGTGAGTGAGGAAGAGGTTCAAATGGGTCAGAGGGCTGTATTTCTTTTCCTGCTAGTAAGTTCATGTTAGAGAGAGTGTGAGCAGAGATTGTAGAAGCTCTGATTTCCCTAATCAGATTGTCATGACCAGCAGCCTTAATTGCATCTATCACTCCACACTGATAAAATATCTCAATTAGGATCCTAGGATAGATGATATGAACATTAGGCTTAGACTGCTTCTGAGTAGCGCTTATGGCCTTGCAGAGGTGATTGAAGATGTATTTTGCCTAGTTCAAATTGAATTTTCTTGTGAGAAAATAGACAAAGTGCCTATGATCCCAAGAGAGTTGATCAGTACTTCCACTTCTTGGAAATATTGATCCTAGAACTATTCTGGCTAATACTCTTTGAATAGGCTTCAGATCACCCACCTTATTGCTTTCACAACTCTTTCCTTTAGTGTAGCACAGCTTGGTCATGTTTACCAGAAATTATGAGTTCTTTGCTTCACTTTGGCTTAAGGTATGGTAGATACCTTCATTTGGAATGGATAATACTTTAGCTAGATTTGAAGCAGTAAGAATTACTTCAAATCCACAAACCACAGAATGCACTTCAGTTTCTTCAACTATCCTCATTCCCAATTCTTGAGGAGTCTTGTCCTTATTTTCTAACTTCTCTTTCTTCTTTTCATCCAGCTCCCTGTTGTAGTCTTCAACCGTCTTCACCTTACTTCTGATCCAGAAATCCTTTACTAGTGATGGATAGATGGGGCCATTTAGCAACTCCATGTATTTAAAGCTCCCATCACGTTCAATAAAATACTTTAAGACACCAAAATGATTCTTCTCCAAGCTGTCAAAATCCACTGGTTGTTCCATAACCAGATTTAGAGATTTTCCCTCCATCTCTAGAGACAAATCTGTGGAGAACAATTCTTCGCAAGTAATAGTATTGATAGGAAAGTTCTTTGGAAACACAAACAGAGAATCTGAAGACGATGTGGATGCTGTCATTTCTATAGTTAGGGTTTTGCTAAAAATTTGAAGAAAGAGGGTTTTTCTTAAGTTTAAGACAATCGAAAGTGTAGGTTGTGAAGATGCAGTGTGTGCAAGTGATTGAGTGATTTTGATTAAATGCAAATTAAGTCACGAAAATAAATCAAAAAAGAAAAGAACTAATCATTAACTGTTTTAAACCAATCAGAACGTGTGTACGTGTTGTCTATTTAGCGCCAAAACGTTTTAGTATAAAATACTTAAACGTTTCCAATTCATTTTGTATTCAGAGGCTTAACCGTCAGAGGTTGAAACGTTTCTCAGAGTCTAAGATTCTTCAGATGCAGAAACCTGAAGAACTTCAGAGGCTGAAAAACAAGTCTTTCAAGACACAAGAAAATATGTTCAGACAGGATTTTTCAAGATTTTGAGTACTGAACATTGTGTATCCTAAGAAGACATTTTATAACCTTTGAGAGTTATTCCTCTGAAATGTCATTCAGGAGTTAAGCATACTTACCTTGTATTGAAGCTTTCTTGATTAGGTGTAGTCAGTGTCATAGCCTGAACAATCACTCCACCATACTGAGTTGTTGTCATCTTCAATACATGCTTCAAAATCTTCATACTCCCTCCTGCTCCTTATGTACTCCACTTCATCTTCTTCTCCATCTGACTCTTCAAGAATGTGCCTTCTATGTACAATTGCTCTTCTTCCATTCACAGTCACATGCATCCATGTGATTGGAAGGTTCAGAGTCTTAGTTTCACCTGCAATCAAGTAAACAATTTTGTCTCTTGGTACCCACTTGCTTGAGGGTCCTAGACTGTTAGTTGCCAAATCTCCATCCTCCAATTGTTTTATCTGAGTGCTATCAGATACAAATGTAGTGTAAAGATTTGGAAGTGAGAAGCTTCCATCAATAACTGATGAGCTTGGTTCCTCTAGTGTTTTACTACTAGAGTATCCAATCCCATTAGTATTGTTGGTCTTAAGGTTGCAAAGCATGGAAACAATTTTATTTTGATCAGCATTTATGTTACAGTACTCTTTGAGAACCAGAGAGTGCTCAAGGGGTTTGTAACATATAGCATAATCATTCTCAAGGTCTTTTGTTTTAATAAAATCTTTTTGTTCAAGACCTTCAGAGTGATTTGCTTGCTTACTTAAATTCTCATAGTCTGCTTTAAGCTTTTTATACTTCTGCTGACTGTTGGAGAGTTTAAGTAAGGTCTTATTAAGATGCTTGATCAATTTAGCTTTGGAAAGACGAGAATATACCTGATTCATTGATCTCTGGATGCTGTCTATGCTCTCAGGTTCTGACTTTTCATCAGAACTTGAGTCTTCAGAGTCTGAGCCATCTTCAGAACATGATCCTTCAGCTCCTGGAGCTCTTTCAGACTCATCATCAGAGAAGTTATCTAGTACATCCCATGTTGTCATTCCTTTAGCCAGTCTTCCTCCATTCTTCTTGAAGTTGTACCATCTTTGAATTTTTCTTGAAAACCTTTCAAGATACTCTACATCAGGTTCTTCAACAAGATCTTCATGCTCCAATGCTTGCTTTCCTTTCCTTGCTGCTTCTGCTTCTTCACGGTTCAACTCTTGCATTTCCTTCAGAGCCAATTCATGGACTCTGAGTAAATCAATCAATGATTAAGGACTCATTGAATTGATGTCTTTAGTTTCCTCTATAGTATTTGGAATTTCATTCCAGTTCAGAGGCAAACTTCTCAGCAACTTGCTTACAAGCTCTTTGTTGCTGAGTTTGTTGTTGTGCTCTTCAAGCTTGCTTGTGATAGCTTGAAACCTTATGTTCATTTCCTCAATGCTCTCATTTTCCTCCATCCTAAACTCCTCATATTGATCTAACAGACCATTTACTGTTGCCCACTGAATGCATTCATTATCATCACTAATGAGGCAAAGTGTAGTGGTTGTAGATACAACATTAGAAGTTTGTTTGACCCCTGATGTGGAGGGATTTTGATTGTTGCTCAGATCTTAATTTAAGCTCAGTCCATCTTCAATTTTCTTGCTAAGATCAGCAACTTGTTGATATAGCTTCTGCTTCCACTCATCCATGTTTTGAGCCATGGAGGTTTTCTCCTTTGGATCTTGACTGTCTCACGGTTAAGTGATTTACCAACAGAACCGGAGCTCTGATACCAATTGAAGGTGCGTGGAGAAAAACACAAGAAGGGGGGTTGAATTGTGTTTTGGATATTTAAAAACTTTCCAAGATATTTAAACCTTTTCAGAGTCTTTAAAGCACAGCGGATTGTTCACACAATTAACTTATAGCGTTATGAATGATGAAGGAGTAAATGAGAGAGTGAGAGAGAGAAGAACACACAACAATTTATACTGGTTCCCCTCACAAATTGAGAGTATTCCAGCACACAAGCTCAAGACATCCTGCTCTTAGTCACACAAGACATAAAGACTTCCTTGCTCTGATCACACAAGATCAAAGACTTCCATGCTCAAGCACACAAGCTTGAGACTTCCTGCTCTAAGTCACACAAGACAGAGAGACTTCCTTGCTCTGATCACACAAGATCAGAGGCTTCCTTGCTCAAGCACTCAGGCTCAAGACTTCATGCTCTAATCACTAAGATTGAGACTTATGTGCTTCTACACTAAGCAGAAGACTTTCTTGCTCCTACACTAAGCAGAAGACTTTGTTGCCTCTACACTAAGCAGAAGACTTACTACTAACTTGTAAGCATAAACTTATTACAAACATAATAAATTCAGAGGCTCTAAGCTAGTTTCTATGCTCACTTCATTTGAGAGATATTATCTATTACAATTCAAATTCTCACTTTCTTCTGAGAGATGTTTTCTAATGAAGAGCGCTAGTCATCAATTCTTTCTTTGGCATATTTATATGAGTTGAGAAAGACATTGAGACGTTGGAGAAATTCCCGTTGTAAATTGGACAGCTGTAGTCTTTGAAGATCCGTTGAGTAAAGTCACGTCTTCCTTTGCAGAGAAGCTTCACCTTTACTACTTGTCCAATAGTACAGTTATAAGGTACAACTAGCTCCTAGAGAGAGGGATCACATCCTTTGTGACCGTTGCAATTTAGTTGACCTTATAACAAATCATCAGGCTTGATAAGTTGTAGTTGATGTAGCCCTCTGATGACTGGGAATTCCTTTGCTTCTGATGATCCTTTGATAACTTAGAGTCTGATTGGTCTTTGAATGATTGGCCTCTGATAGTCCTTCGCAATTCAGCTTCTGAACGTCTTCATCCTCTGAATGACTCATGACTAGCAGACAGCCTCTGAACTCTTGTAGGCCTCTGAACATCCTTGAGCTTCTAAACTCCTCTGAGCTCCTGAACACCTTCAGACGTTCTGATCTACTTTGAGCTTCTGAACTTTGTATAGCTTCTGACCACGTTGTAGCTTCTGAACTCTTTCAGAGTCTAATTATTCAGACTTCCATTGGTTTCATCAGAGTGGGCGCTATGGTATGGGCTGGCGGGCGCTTTGCTTGTTTGTTTGTAGTGGGCTGCTATTTGCAGCCCCTTTTTGTGTCTTTTTGGTCCGTTTTCGCTCCTTTCTTCACTTTAATAAATTTTCATCTGTGTTTATAAAATATGAGAATTTAGTAACGATTCATAATATAAAAGTTCGAAATCGAAATAAAAATAATTGAAATATAATAGTAATTTAACTAAATAAATAGCACATTTTTAGGTGTATCAAATTCCCCTAAACTTGAATCATTGCTTGTCCTCAAGTAATTTAGCTTGCATGTAGAAAACTTTTGAAATGCTAAGCAACTCAAACACACAGATTCAGAGAAAAATAACATAACAAATACTCATACGTGGTCAGAAGTTTAAATCGGCCGAGATTAATTAACTAGGTGCAAATCCACTCAAGAAGGGTATTAAAACGACACACAAAGTTCTCCATCTTACAAATACCGAATTTGGATCATGCCTTTGTACTAAAATCTAAATCTTCTCCTTTGTCTCATCCTTTTTTCATTCTAGACAGTCACATTAAGACCCTTTATCTATGTCACACACATGGTAAGAAAGTCGGTTAGCGTCTATTATTCACTTTTTGCTTTGCAATTTAAGCTTGATGATGCGAATTTTTGCATTTAACTTGACAAGCATTGTTCATAGAATTTTTCTATTTATCACAATTTTTAAGGTTTAACCGTATAACCACAGTATGACCTCATTTGCTAGCATTAGATGATTTTTCGCTTATATTCATCGACTGACCTACTTAATGTGTGACTTTTTATAGATGGTGTCCGACTGGTAGATAAACTACTAAAGGATTCCTCAAATTTAAATCAAGAGATTTTGGCACAATGGGTATTCAAATTGATATCTATACTAGGGAGACTTCTGGGTGTTGGAAAAATACCGATTTTGCTTGAAAAATTCCCTAATGTCCTTAACTCAGCCTCTCGTCACTCCTTAACCTATATACTTTCAAAGTGAGCTATTATCCTGAATCTTTAGAAAAAATATTTAATTTGGTTCAAGAGAAGAAAAATTTAAAATACCAAGAAAGTGCTATATTTTATTATGCGAAAGGGAAAATAAACTAATAAAAATTGAAATTAGATGACTAAAAATAAATAGATAAAAGTAGTAGAATACTCCCCTCAACTTAAATTCAACAGTGTCCTCACTGTTGCAACTCAAGAGTAGAATTAGAGTGCAAAGCCGGAAGTATGGTGGGAGAATCATGGGGGAGGCCTTTGATAATTTTGAAAGTCGTCAAATCGAAGCCTCAAACCGCCTAACTCTTGTATGATATTGTCAAGTTGTTCTTGACGGCGTTCTTCTGAACTCTCCCATTTGTTGTAATAGCCCTGCATCATATTTTGGTTTTGAAGAGTTTGTATTTGCTGGGCTTGTATGAACTGCATTTGTTCCAACATCTCCTCTTGTTGCTAATGCATAGCGTAGAAAGAGTCCATCGCGTTCCTTGTTGATAGTATTTTGTGCGCACTGATGCATATGGTACTTCTGTCTTGATGAGGATGAACTGTCTGCAAAATTGTTATAAAATGTGTATTGTGTGCAGGTGGATCATTAGTGGCGCCCCCACCAGCGGCATCATTTTGAAAAATGTGCGTGGGAGTTCTATTAGTGATAGTCATCAATATAAAATAAAAAAAAATACGGCAAAAAGTAAAAAAAATCATGGGTTGCCTCCCATGCAGCGCTTTGTTTAAAGTCGGTTAGCTCGACTTCTTAACCCTTTAGATCAATACGGCGCCTCTTCCATACTCACGTTCGTAAACTTATGTCCAACATCCTTAGGTCTCCATTTGAACATGTCAAACCATTTCATAGGTGTTTTCCTTTTTCCTTTCTTTTTCTTTTTGTTGGAGACGGACAAGGGTTTATTATCTTGGAAGATATTACTTTCTGGGTGGGCTTGTAGTATGTCGGGAGGTGCTCGTTTAGAGGGTGTGTGATCGACATTTCTTTCAACTATGTCGAGTCTAAAGCAGGAGCTTTTCTTTTCAAATTGTCCTCCGATCTTAGACTTTTCAGATCTTTGAGAATATGGGATTGGAGGCTTGTAAGGAGGAGGGGGTACATATGATTTTTCTTGATTATTCTTGACTGCCTCCTTAACTTTTGATGCTTGTCGATCCTCTAATACCGTCAGTATTGTCTTAATACTTTTTTCTAAGTATTGGTCTCTTACTTTTGTAGCAACGGGATCTTCAAACTCGGTTCCGCTTTGCAACATTATATCATTAACATGTCCCTTGGAATTTGGCTGTGATTGATCTGGAATAGTTCCGGCTGGGGCAGTTATAGCTTCTACTTTTTGGGTCAGAAAATCAACTTTGCTAACCAACTGTGCAATCAACTCATTTGGATGAATATTTTGATTTGTGTGAAGGTGCGTGGAGAAAACACAAGAAGGGGGGGTTGAATTGTGTTTTGGATATTTAAAAACTTTTCAAGATATTCAAATCTATCAGAGTCTTTAAGCACAGCGGAATTGTTCACACAATTAACTTACGGCTAAGTGAATGATGAAGGAGTAAATGAGAGAGTGAGAGAGAGAAGAACAAACAACAATTTATACTGGTTCCCCTCACAAATTAAGAGTACTCCAGTCCCCTTGTTTCCAAGAGAGTTCACTATAATCACTAAGATTACAATCAGATGCTCAAGCACACAAGCTCAAGACTTCCTTGCTCAAGTCACACAAGACTTAAGACTTCCTGCTCTAAGTCACACAAGACAGAGAGACTTCCTTGCTCCTACACTCAGCAGAAGACTTCTTTGCTCTAATCACTAAGATTGAGACTTATGTGCTTCTACACTAAGCAGAAGACTTACTTGCTTCTACACTAAGCAGAAGACTTTCTTGCTTCTACACTAAGCAGAAGACTTACTACTAACTTTTAAGCTTAAACTTATTACAAACATAATAACTTCAGAGGCTTAAGCTAGTTTCTATTCTCACTTCATTTGAGAGATGTTTTCTATTACAATTCAAATTCTCACTTTATTCAGAGAGATGTTTTCTAATGAAGATCGTTAGTCATCAATTCTTTCTTTGGCATATTTATATGAGTTGAGAAAGACATTGAGACGTTGGAGAAATTCCCGTTGTAAAATGGACAGTTGTAGTCTTTGAAGATCCGTTGAGTAAAGCCACGTCTTCTTTTGCAGTGAAGCTTCACCTTTACTGTTTGTCCAAAGTACAGTAATAAGGTACAATTAGCTCCTAGAGATAGTAGGATCACATCCTTTGTGACCGTTGTAATTAGTTGACCTTAGAACAAATCATCAGGCTTGATAAGAGTAGTTGATGTAGCCCTTCTGATGATTTGGGGAATTCCTTTGCTTCTAATGAACCTTTGATAACTTGGAGTCTGATTGGTCTTGAATGGATGGCCTCTGATAGTCCTTCGTAATTCAGCTTCTGAACGTCTTCATCTTCTGAATGACTCATGACTAGCAGATAGCTTCTGAACTCTTGTAGGCATCTGAACATCATTGAGCTTCTGAACTTCTCTGAGCTTCTGAACTCTTGCAGACATTCTGATCCTCTTTGAGCTTCTGAACTTTGTTTAGCTTCTGACCACGTTGTAGCTTCTGAACTCCTTCAGAGTGTAAAGATTCAGACTTCCATAGGTTTCATCAGTGTCTAAATCAAGTGTGCTCTCGATATAACGTTGGATTCTCCTGCACTCTTAATTTAAACATTAGTGCCATCAATTGTCCATTTAATACTTTGTTATCATCAAAACCTAAGGGTGTGTATTAACACATATTTTGTTCCAACAATCTCCCCCTTTTTGATGATGACAAACATAAGTATTAAATACAATTGTTGTTGATAAAAATCAGCTATGTTGACATTAGGCTTCTGAGTTTCGCAAGCTCCCCCTAAGTCTGATATCTCATAGGGTTAGGTTTGTAAGCTCCCCTACTTTGTATCCATAGTTAATTTTAATCAGTTTCAGAATTACTTTATTATATGACTTAAATTATTCATATTTTACTATGCAGAGAACAAGGTTTGCAAGCTTCTTCTTTTCATAGTGTGATAATCTTTGAATAAAGTTGCACCCTTACTCAAGAACTAACTATGAATAATAAACTTCAATTAAAAAATGTATTCTCCTTGAAATTAAGCTCTTAATGCAGATGCAAGATGAAGCAATATTTAAATTAAATGACAATAGGATCAGAGGCACTAGAATCGTCTACACACACACTTGGTTCTGATGGTTATCATTAACAGTTTCAGAGTTCAAAATATTTTCAAACAGTTCAGAGCTTAAAAAAAATCTTTTCAAAGAAAATAGCTCAGAGCTTGAATAAAAACTTGAAAATAGTTCAGAGCTCTTTAGTACAATATTTTGAAATCCTCAAAGATCAGATTGTCATATTAAAGCATGTACCTCATGCTACTATTTTGACCACTCTCCTACGTTCTCTCTCTGAAGCACTACAAAGCCCTAAAAAGCTAAGTAATTTCGCTTCTTCCAACAATTGATTTACCAATATTCTTTCTCCCCCTTTTGTCATTATCAAAAAGGTAGTATAAGCAATTAATAAAAATTTCAACTTTCAATGCCGTCAAATCAGGAGTGGTTGAACGCATTTAAGACTCGGCAATTGAAATATGCTTATAAAAGGAGAGAGATACCTAGTCATTTTATTCACAAAAAATAATCTTAGGTTATTGATAAATCTCTTGAGAGAAAAAATGAAACGCTCAGAGAATAAGAAAGCAGTTTCAAAGAGAGATAGTCAAGATAGGAGAAAAGATAAGAAGAAACCAATGGAAACAAAGCCAGTGTCTGTTATAGAAGAACTCAGTTCAGAGTCTGAAGAAAAATCTTTGGACTCTAACTGTTTTAAGTTCTGAAGACATATATTCCTGAAGAAAATCAAACTGAAGTCCACAGCCTAAGAAGGGCAAACTGACATTCCTGAAGGAAACCAAACTGATGCATGGTTTCTTCAAGAATATTCAGTTCCTTCTCCAAGGTCATCCCTTTAAGGCTTCAAGAAAGTAATCTTTAGGAATTTAATATGTAATTCACAACTCATGTTCTCAATGAAATAAGATTCATTACTTTGGCTTGTTTAATTTTTTAATTTCTTGCTTATTGCTTCTCTTGTTATGTAATTTGATTCTTTAAGAATACCCACATATTGTACTCATTGAAAATCAAATTTTATAAATAAGAGCTCAAGAGTTTGAAGTATCAATTTTTTCAAGATTGTTTGTTTAAAGAAAAATGAAAGTCATTTCCAGAATTAAATCAAACAAAAATGCCAAACAGAATCAAAACAGACATATAACTATTCAGATAAACATGGTGAATATATATATATATATATCAGAAAAAAAATACGTACAAAAGTTGAACCTAATATTGTGCCTAACGAAATATTAAACTGCATATAACCACATAAGCTTTCAAAGACATCCTAAGGGTTTATTGGGGTTGTTTACAGAGGGTAGCTAATGTTTTCAAGATTTCTGTTTGGTTTCCATTGACTTTCTCTATCATCCCAATATACTTATCCATCTCGGCTCTGATTTCTTTAATTTCAGCCTCATAAACTGGATTTCTTAGATACTCTTGATTGCTCCTCAGATTTCCTTGGGCAGATTCATTCAGATTACTGTTTCTTACAGTAGAGGATTCATGGTGATTCCTCTCTGTGTCCTTTTGATTCTGAATGACCTCGTCAACCACTTTGTTCTTTCCCTTGTCAAGACTATGCAGCTTCTTTACCAATTCCTCAGTCAAGCTCACCCATTGTGCAACATTTTCAGATGATGATATGTCAGAATGTCTTAGCTCAGGAAGGCCGTGTATCTGTCTAATCAAACTATTGCATTCACTCAAGATATCAATGTCATTTGAGTTAGTTGGATGAGGTTCAGATTTTGAGGGTGATGATTGTGGTTGTTGGTGCTGTTGATCAAAGGCTTTAAGATGAAAATCATCGATATGAAGTTCTTCAACCATAGCATCAACAAGATTTGTTGTTGGAAAATCTTGGATATCTTCTGAATCAACAAGTTCAGTATGTCTAGAAACATCAGAGTGAGGTTCAAGTTCCTCAGTACTTTGTTGTTCAGGTTGTGTTTGATTATGTGATTGTGTTTGGTGATCAGAACCTTGATTCTCTGAGGATTGGAGTTCAGGTGGTGTTTGAATAGGTTCTGATGAGGGGTGTGGTTCAGTGTGGGTTATTTCTGGTATGGGAGGGTCTGAATGGACAGGTTTTGAGATGAGTTGTTTTAGTGTGATATGGTCTTCAGGACTTGTCTGGGTGGTGTTTGGATGAGGGTTTTGCTTTGATAATTCACCACCTAAATGTTCCTCAAGGAAATGTAGAGGTGAATTTCTGGGTTGGGTTGATGATGGTGTTGGTTGAGTCTCTTGAGTGTTTACAATAACAGATGTAGACAACGATACATTACCTGAGTTGTCCTTGATTGAGCCTTCAGCAGTTTTCTTCCTTGGCTCCTTGGTAAGTGTCTTCAATCTGACACATAGTGGTTCATCATCATCTTCACCTACTTCATCATCCACTGCTATCACAGTTGAACTCCCAGTTTTGGACTTGATTTTCCATTTGCTCTCTTCCCTTGCAACTTTATTCTTCTCTATCTTTATTTTTACCAGCCTCTTCCTCTTCTTCTTCAATTCTTCCTCTTCAATCTCAAGCCCTTCTCCTTGTCTCTCTAGCAATTGTATATATTGATTGACAATACCATTTGAGATATGA
The DNA here is from genome assembly GCA_951799995.1 of Trifolium subterraneum. Lineage (NCBI taxonomy): Eukaryota > Viridiplantae > Streptophyta > Magnoliopsida > Fabales > Fabaceae > Trifolium > Trifolium subterraneum. Next base: position 16,029,133 of record OX637464.1, on the reverse strand, counting down.
GGTATGTCAATCTTAAATCTCTTTACCATTGAATCTTGTGAGTGAGGTAGAGGTTCAAATGGATCAGAGGGTTGTATTTCTTTTCCTGCTACCAAGTTCATGTTGGAGAGGGTGTGAGCAGACATTGTAGAGGCTCTGATTTCCCTAATCAGATTGTCATGTCCAGTAGCCTTGATTACATCTATCACGCCACATTGATAGAAGATTTCACTAAGGATTCTTGGATAGATGACATGAACATTTGGCTTGGATTGTTTCTGAGTAGCACTTACAGCCTTGCATAGGTGATTGAAGATGTATTTTGCCCAGTTCAAGTAAAATTTTCTTGTGAGAAAATAGACAAAGTCCCTATGATCCCAAGAAAGTTGATCAAAGCTTCCACTTCTTGGAAATATTGATCCTAGAACTATTCTGGCTAATACTCTCTGAGTAGGCTTCAGATCACCCACCTTATTGCTTTCACAGCTCTTCCCTTTAGCGTAGCACAACTTGGTCATGTTCACTAGAAATTCTGAATTCTTTGCTTCACTCTGACTATAGGTATGATAGGTGCCTTCATTGGGGATAGATAACACCTTAGCCAGATTTGAAGCAGTGAGAATTACTTCAAATCCACAAACCACAGAATGTACTTCAGTCTCTTCGACCACCCTCAATCCCAATTCTTGAGGAGTCTTATCCTTATTCTCCAACTTCTCCTTCCTCTTTGCATCCAGCTCTCTGTTGTAGTCTTCAACCGTCTTCACCCTGCTTCTGATCCAGAAATCCTTTACTAGCGTTGGATAGATGGGACCATTTAGCATCTTCATGTATTTAAAGCTCCCATCATGATCAATAAAGAACTTTAAGACATCAAAGTGATTCTTCTCCAAGCTATCAAAGTCCACTGGTTGTTCCATAACCAGGTTTAGAGATTTTCCCTCCATCTCTAGAGACAAATCTATGGAGGACATTTCTTCGCAAGCAGTAGTATTGATAGGGAAGTTCTTTGGAAATGCAAATAGAGAATCTAAAGACGATGTGGATGCTGCCATTTCTAAAGTTAGGGTTTTGCTAATTTGTGGAAGAAAGAAGGTTTTTCTGAAGTTTAAGAAAAATGAAAGTGTAGGTTGTGAAGATGTAGTGTGTGCAAGTGATTTAGTGATTTTGATTAAAGGCAAAATAAGGCACACATAGAAAATAAATCAAAAAGAAAAGAACTAATCATTAACTGTTTTAAACCAATCAGAACGTGTGTACGTGTTGTTCTTTTAGCGCCAAAACGTTTCAGTAAAAATACTTAAACATTTCCAATTCATTTCCTATTCAGAGGCTTATCCTTCAGAGTCTGAAAATGTGTCTTTCAGGACATTTAAAGAAAAAATGTGTTCAGACATGATTTTTCAAGGTTTTAAGTTCTGAACATTTTGTGTCCTAAGAAGACATTTTCAACCTTTGATTGTTATTCCTCTGAAATGTCATTCAGGAGATGAGAGTTACTTACCTGATTTTGAAGCTCTTGGTTTTAGGTGTAGTCAGTGTCATAGCCTGAACAATCACTCCACCACACTGAGTTGTTATCATCTTCAACACACGCTTCAAATTCTTCATGCTCCCTCCTGCTCCTTATGTATTCCATTTCATCTTCTTCTCCATCTGACTCTTCAAAAACGTGCCTTCTATGCACAATTGCTCTTCTTCCATTCACATTCACATGCATCCATGTGATTGGAAGGTTCAGAGACTTTGATTCACCTGCAATCAAGTAAACTATTTTGTCTCTTGGTACCCACTTGCTTGAGGGTCTTAGACTGTTAGTTGCCAAATCTTTATCCTTCATTTGTTTTATCTGAGTGCTATCAGATACAAATGTAGTGTAAAGATTAGGGAGTGAGAAGCTTCCATCAATAACTGATGAGCTTGGTTCCTCTAGTGTTTTATTACTAGAGTATCCAATCCCATTAGTATTGTTGGTCTTTAGGTTGCAAAGCATGGAAACAATTTTATTTGGATCAGCATTAGTGTTGCAATACTCTTTGAGAGCAAGAGAGTGCTCAAAGGGTGTGTAACATACAGCATAATTATTCTTAAGATCTTTTGTTTTGATAAAATCGTTTTGTACAAGATCTTCAGAGTGATTTTCTTGCTTACTTAAATTCTCATACTCTGCTTTAAGCTTTTTATACTTCTGCTGACTATTAGAGAGTTTAAGTAAAGTCTTCTTAAGATGCTTGATCAATTTTTCTTTGGAAAGATGAGAATATACCTGATTCATTGTTCTCTGAATACTGTCTATGTTCTCAGGTTCTGACTTTTCATCAGAACTTGAATCTTCAGAGTCTGAACCATCTTCAGAACTTGATCCTTCAGCTCCTGGTGCTCTTTCAGATTCATCTTCAGAGAAGTTGTCTAGTATATCCCAGGTTGTCATTCTTTTAGCTAGTCTTCCTCCATTCTTCTTGAAGTTGTACCATCTTTGAATTTTTCTTGAAAACCATTCAAGATATTCTTCATCAGGTTCTTCAACAAGATCTTCATGTTTCAATGCTCGCTTTCCTTTCCTTGCTGCTTCTTCACCTTTCAACTCTTGCATATCCTTCAGAGCCAATTCATGGACTCTGAGTAAATCAATCAATGATTCAGGACTCATTGAGTTGATGTTTTCAGTTTCCTCTATAGTATTTGAAATTACATTCCAATTCAGAGGCAAACTTCTCAGCAACTTGCTTACAGGCTCTTTGTTGCTGAGTTTGTTGTTGTAGTCTTCAAGCTTGCTTGTGATGGCTTCAAACCTTAAGTTCATTTCTTCAATACTTTCATTTTCCTCCATTCTAAACTCCTCATATTGATCTAACAAACCATTTACTGTTGCTTTATGAATGCTTTCATTATCATCACTAATGAAGCAAAGAGTAGTAGTTGTAGATTCAATTTTTGAAGTTTGTTTAACCCCTGATGTGGAAGGATTTTGATTGTTGCTCAGATCTTCATTTAAGTTCAGTCCATCTTCAATTTCCTTGACAAGATCAGCAACTTGTTGATATAACTTCTGCTTCCAATCATCCATGTTTTGAGCCATGGTGTTTTTCTCCTTTGGATCTTGACTGTCTCACAGTTAAGTGATTTACCAACAGAACCGGAGCTCTGATACCAATTGAAGGTGCGTGGAGAAAACACAAGAAGGAGGGTTGAATTGTGTTTTGGATATTTAAAAACTTTTCAAGATATTTAAATCTATCAGAGTCTTTAAGCACAGCGGAATTGTTCACACAATTAACTTACGGCTAAGTGAATGATGAAGGAGTAAATGAGAGAGTGAGAGAGAGAAGAACACACAACAATTTATACTGGTTCCCCTCACAAATTGAGAGTACTCCAGTCCCCTTGTTTCCAAGAGAGTTCACTATAATCACTAAGATTACAATCAGATGCTCAAGCACACAAGCTCAAGGCTTCCTTGCTCAAGTCACACAAGACTTAAGACTTCCTGCTCTAAGTCACACAAGACAGAGAGACTTCCTTGCTCCTACACTCAGCAGAAGACTTCTTTGCTCTAATCACTAAGATTGAGACTTATGTGCTTCTACACTAAGAAGAAGACTTACTTGCTTTTACACTAAGCAAAAGACTTACTACTAACTTTTAAGCTTAAATTGCAGACATTTTGATCCTCTTTGAGCTTCTGAACTTTGTTTAGCTTCTGACCACGTTGTAGCTTCTGAACTCCTTCAGAGTGTAAAGATTCAGACTTCCATAGGTTTCATCAGAGTCTAAATCAAGTGTGCTCTCGATATAACGTTGGATTCTCCTGCACTCTTAATTTAAACATTAGTACCATCAATTGTCCATTTAATACTTTGTTATCATCAAAACCTAAGGGTGTGTATTAACACATATTTTGTTCCAACATTGTGAACTCCTCATTTGAATTTGTGTTTTATATTAGGAGCAGCAGGGGCTCCTTTTTGGAATCCTAGTGGAGTTTTGAGTTCTAAAGTTGGTTTTACCGAGCAAGGCTTATGATCTGATGTAATTTCTAGAAGTTTAGCTAGGTCGTCATCACTATTTGTATTGGTGGGAGGGTTGGGATGTTTTTGAATTTCAGAATATTTAGTTTGATCCTTCTCCATCTCTTTTCTACATTCTTCGATGACGTCTAACATGTAACAATTATCGTCTATAGCTGGTGCTTTTGTGAGTTGTGTTAAAATAAATTCTACTTTTTCATCACCCACTTCAAAAGTTAGCTTTCCTTTCTTTACATCTATTATTGCACCAGCAGTAGCTAAGAACGGCCTTCCTAAAAGGATGGGTGTATTGGAATCCTCCCTTATGTCCATAACTATAAAATCAGTTGGGATATAGAATTGACCTATACGTACTGGCACGTTTTCTAGAATACCTAGGGGGTACTTAACAGAACGTTCAGCAAATTGTATTGACATTTTAGTCTGTCTTAATTCTCCTAAATTAAGTTTTTCGCATAAGGAAATAGGAATTAGGCTAATACTGGCTCCTAAATCACATAGGGCTCTATCTATTATGTACTTTCCAATAACGCAGGGTATGGAGAAACTTTCTGGGTCTTTTAGCTTAGGAGGCATTTCATTTTGAAGTATGGCGCTACACTCGGCAGTAAGCATAACGGTTTCATCATCCTCGATTCTTTTCTTATTAGTTAATATTTCTTTAAGAAACTTAGCGTAAGAGGGCATTTGGGTAATAACTTCCGTGAAAGGTATCGTGATATTTAATTGTTTTAGAAGCTCTACGAATTTCTTGTATTGCCCTGCACTTTTAGATTTTTCGAATCTTTGAGGATAAGGTATGGGTGGTTTATAAGGTGGCGGAGGTACATAAGGTTTCTTATTTTCTATGGTTTCCTCGCCACTATCTTCCTTCCCTTTTTCGTTTGGTTCACTTCCCTTCTCGGCTAGTTTATCAGAATTGGGTTGCTTGGCTGGATTCTTAGTTCTAGGATCAGCCGGTCCATCGTATTGTGTTCCGCTTCGTAATATTACGACATTCACATGTCCCCTAGGGTTTGCCTGAGGCTGGCTAGGAAATGTTCCTGCAGGAGTAGCAGTAGATGCTTGATGTTGGGCCACTTGCGCGATTTGTGTTTCTAACATTTTAGTGTGTGTGGCGAAGAACTCTACTTGGCTTGTTTATTTCTCAATTCGCTCATTATTGTGCTTAAGCTGCTCGATCGTGTGTATGTTTTGATTTAGGAAATCCTTGTTGGTTTGAGCTTGATCAGCTATGAGGTTTTCCATCATTATTTCAAGGTTAGACTTCCTAGGAGCATCAGGAGCAGGGTAAGCAGTGTTTTGATAACCTGGTGGTCCAGGAAGAGGTGTTTGGACAGGTTCATAATAAGCGTTGTTGTTATTGTACGAAAGGTACAGATGGTTGTTCACTCCTTGGTTGTAATTGTTTGAGTAGGGGTTTCCTTCGGTGCGGTTCGCTTGATCTGAGGAAATTCCCGTCAAAACTTGACATTCAGTGATAGTGTGTCCTTGAGCTCCGCACAATTCACAGTTTTGGTTTGTAATGGCTATGGTAGCTGTGGGTGCGGTGCTTAGGTTTTCAACCTTTTGCGTTAGGGCTTCTAATCTGGCATTGACTTGGTCTATGCTGCTGATTTCGTACATACCGCCTTTCGTTTGAGATTTCTCTATGGGTGTTCTTTCGCTTCCCCATTGGTAATGGTTTTGAGCCATGTTGTCGATAAGCTGATAAGCTTCATTGAAAGCTTTATCCATAAGTGCGCCACCAGCTGTAGCATCTATTGTCAATCTTGTGTTGTACAAGAGACCATTGTAAAAGGTGTGGATAGTTAACCATTCTTCGAGTCCATGATGTGGGCATATCCTAAGCATTTCTTTATATCTTTCCCATGCTTCGAAAAGAGACTCGGTGTCTTTTTGTTTAAATCCATTAATCTGGGCTCTAAGCATAGCAGTCTTGCTAGGTGGGAAATATCTGGCTAAGAAGACTTTCTTCAACTCATTCCACGTGGTGATTGAGTTGGTTTGTAGAGAATGGAGCCAAGCTCTAGCTCTATCTCGTAATGAGAACGGGAATAAACGAAGTCTAATAGCTTCGGGACTGACACCATTAGCTTTGACAGTATCGGCATATTGCAAGAATATGGACAAATGTAGATTAGGGTCGTCCGTGGGATTTCCAGAGAATTGATTTTGTTGTACTGCTAACAACAATGAAGGTTTAAGCTCGAAATTATTTGCTTCGATAGCGGGGGCAGCGATGCTATTATGCGGTTCTTCTTGCGAAGGAATAGCGTAAGACCTTAAAGGTCGATTTAGAGGTAGTTCAGTCATTTCTGGTTCAACTACCGGTTCGGGAAAATTATTAATAGGATTGGGAAGTTCGTAACTAGTACGATGTTCTTTTGTTTTACGTCTTATGCTAATAAGACGTTCGGGCTCGTTAACTCGTTGCTCCAATCTTTCGCCTTTAGAGCGAGTGCTTGGCATGCAACAAACTAACTATTAAGGGTGTAAAAATAAAATTAAAAGAAAATAAAATTGCCTTAGTCTCTACGGTGTAACACTGGAGTTACGATATCGACTAAATTGGTCCCCGGCAACGGCGCCAAAAACTTGATCGCGATATTTCTGCAAGTGCACAGAACTATCGTGTAGTTATAAAAGATTATTGATCCCACAGAGACCAATAGTCGACCTACCGATATCTAATGCTACGTTGTAAATCTAAGGCTAATAACAGAATAGAGTGTTTTGGATAGTGAGATATTTTTGGATTTTTTAAATAAAATAAAAGAAAGTATTTTTGGGTTTTAAGATTAATAATAAAGCGTATTACTAGGATGAGCTCTTAGTTGCTTCGAAGGGTTCAATACTTAATTCGCGCTTTGATAAAAGGGATAGTTTTCGAAACTATATTGATTTAAAAATACTAATCTCAGCTCTCGCAAATCTTGACTAGTATTGTAGATTATAAAGGTGATGCTTAACTCTCGTTCTCACATCCGCTAATAAAATACTTTTTGAAAACCAATATAATTTAATTAACTCTAATCCTAAGTGGTGTTCTTCCGAATCAGAATCAATGTTCAGTTTTTACTATCTAGTAAAAATCTCATGCTCTCGCTATATTGATTTTTACTTTAATTAATTCTCACTCTCGTGACAAATTATAATCATCGTTAAATTAAAAACTGCTTAAGAAAATTATTAGTTCATTAATCCTAAATAGCTCTCGCGGATTCTAGAATTAATGCTCGGTTTTTACTATCCGGTATAAACCTCAACTCTCGTCAATGTTGGCTTATGCCTTAAATAATCCTCACTCTCATGACGGATTATGAAACGTATTATTAAAAACCGATTGTTAAAACGGGCGCGCGAACTAACTACCGAACCCCTACTAGCTCCTAATTACGCATCCTAGCAATATTAAATTAGCTAGACATAACTAAAACTGAAACTAAAGACAAAATAAATAAATAAGCAGGAAATAAAAACATAAAGCAAATAAATAAATAAAGCATAAATAAATAAAAGCAATAAAGAAAATAAAACAAGAAAATAAAAAGAAATAAGAACCTGAATAAACTCCGAGTATAATACCGGTACAAAATAAAAACTTTAAACTACTACAACTTATGAGAAAGAGTTCCCGCAAAGGCTTGAGTACTCCTTCTCCAACCGACTATACAAGTGGTGTGCTCGTTTTACAAGTCAGTTGTTCAAAGTTGTGTGTTTTGTAAGAGGAGAAAAGGGACCTATTTATACTAAAATAATAAGCAACAATGTTTGAAACTGCCCGATGTGGGACTAAAACGGAACAAATCTGGACCATAGGATCCTGGCGTGCGCCAGGATCATTTCCCCTGCTCCAAGACACGCGTGGCAATCTGCCACTTGCTTTCTCATTGGCTGGCGGACGCCAGCTGCTTCAAAACATGGGCTGGCGGGCGCTATGGTATGGGTTGGCGGGCGCTTTGCTTGTTTGTTTGTAGTGGGCTGCAATTTGCAACTCCTTTTTGTGTCTTTTTGGTCCGTTTTCGCTCCTTTCTTCACTTTAATAAATTTTCATCTGTGTTTATAAAATATGAGAATTTAGTAACGATTCATAATATAAAAGTTCGAAATTGAAATAAAAATAATTGAAATATAATAGTAATTTAACTAAATAAATAGCACATTTTTAGGTGTATCACTAGAGCAAGGAAGTCTCTTTGTCTTGTGTGACTTAGAGCAAGGAAGTCTCTTGCTTGTGTGCTTGAGCATTAGTTGTGTAATCTTTGAGATTATAGTGAAATCCCTTGGAAGTACAAGGGGACTGGACTACTCTCGTTTTGTGAGAGAAACAAATAAATTTTCACGCACCATTGTCAACCAACATTTTCTTCTTTTTTATTGGATGTCTCACGCTGATTCTCTTCTTTAACATGGCCGTGTTGTTTACTCTATAAAAAAGAAGAAAGTGTTGGTTGACAATGGTGCGTGAAAATTTATTTGTTTTAAAGAATGTGGGTGCATAAAATATCATCTAAAAGTGAATTTACAATGTTAACAAATACTCATATGCAATTAGTGTTGGTGCAATTTGAAGTCATTATTTTATGAGTCACTTATATATTATATATAGTATTCAACATTTATTTTTTATCTATAGTATAATCTTACAAAACTTTAACTCAAATTTTAATATTTTAAAATGCGCTAATTTTTTTTAAAAGGGGATAAAAAAAAAATTGAGTTAAAAAAAAAAATTTGAGTGAAAAACAAAAAAAATATGAGTAAAAAAAAAAAATTTGAATTAAAAAAAAATAATAATAATAAAAAATAACGTGGCATTTTTTTTTTTAATTAAAAATTTCCTACGTGGCAGCGCTACGTGGAGATTCTGTCTGCCACGTGGAGATTCCGTCTGCCACTGTGTCATTTGAGGGGGAATCCAGAAAATTATATTTTGTAGGGGGGAATCTAAACGAAAAATTTTCCAAGGGTAATCCAGAACTCGCCTACTTTGCAGGGGGGTAAACACCATTTAACCCTTAAAAATATTTATAAAAAGAGAAAAAAATTAGTTTTTTAATTAGTGTGCTTGACGAGATGTACGAATCTCGCTCCTACGTATTCCCGGGTGCAATGGGAAATTCAAAGCTACACGCAGTTCTGGGTAGAAAATAATTGTTGGTTGGTTTATTTTATTTATGAAAATATGTTAGTCGCGCTTAGGCGAAAAAAAGTTTATTTGATTGAAAAATAAACGCACGGGGGCGCGAAAATAGTAAGGTTTGATGTGTTGAAATATATTTTAATGTTCATAATGACAACTACCCAAGTTACGAGCCATACGTCAAGAACCCGGGTAATCGGGAGAAGGAGTGGTATACACCAAACCATCTCTTTTTCATCCATTTATTTACCAAAAATTAATTGATATGCAGTAAAAACAAATATAAAAAATTATTTCTGTTTTTCATTATTTTTTACAATTTTTGCTATTTTTTCCGATTACATAAATTATACAAATAAAAAAAGCAATAATAATAAAATAAAATAAAAACAAAAAAAAAACAAAGGGGGTGCGGAAAATAAAATAAGGGGGTGCAGATAGCAGTAAACTTAATCCCGGCCCAAACAGGGGGCCCAAGGCGCTACAAAACAAAAAACAAGGGAAGGGATCTCGGATGTCTGATTGATCGGACAACCCTGATCTAATCAGGAGAAGGATGATGATGAGTCGTCTGATGTGATCAGACGACCAGGATGATGGCTGCGTACTGTACACGCGCGTGTGCTGAATAACGGGTACATATACCCCCAGTTTTCCAAAAAAACCCAAAAATTCCCCAAAAACTAAAGAAAAACACCCAAATAACTTTTAAACGTTTTTATAAACTAGAAACACAGACAAAGTCTCAAAACGCAAATAATCAAAGCAACAAAGAAATTCAAATTAAAATAAACTTGTTTATGTTTCCCTTTTCCTTTACGAATATAACCCAAAACTCAAATAATGATTAGACAAGAATCAAGATGTGCATAAGAAAACAACGAAGAAGAAAAAAAAACTGACCTGCTTGAATTGTAGTGCTCTCTCAAATTTTATGTCAGTTGTTCCCCTTTTTAATGTGAAACTCTTGTGGTATTTATAGGTAAAAATTAGGTTTATTTTTGGAATAAATTTGTATGACCGATTTGATTGAAACTTGGGGACAAAGTCTCTATAATATCTCCCTCGAGATTTTGTAAAATTTTATATTCTTTTGTTTTTTATTTTATATTTTGGGATCTTTATATATTTTTTTGCATGATCTGCTCTTTATTTTTTTATTAAGATCTTATACTTTTTTTTATTTTTCCAATAATAATAATAAAAAACCGAAAATAAAAATAATAAATTTTAAAAAACAAATTTTGTGACTCTCTATTTTTTTTGGAATAAAATAAAACACATAAAAAGACTTAAGTGTGACTCAAACTTGTGACATTGTGGTCACATGCACTAATAAACCATTGGTATTACCATACAAGCTAATAGACACATTTGAAAGAAGATTGCATTACAAATAATATAAGATTGGAAAAAGAAAGTCAAAATTTGGGGTACGACACCTTCAATGTGCTCTCTCTGTTGTTCTACTAATGAGACTACTTTTCATCTCTTTTTCACTTGTAAGTTTGCCTTCAGCATATGGTGCTGGTTAGCCACAATCCTTAATCTTACTATTCATTTTCAAAGCTTGGAAGATATTTGGAATTTATGTGATAGATCTTGGTCCCCTCAGTGCAAAGTTGCTATCAAATCTGCCATTGTCAACATTATAAAATATTTGGATGGCTAGGAATAAGGCCAGGTTCAATAATAGAACTTTTCATTGGAAGAATGTTGTGTCTTGGGTGTCGGCCAATACCACTCTTGCAGGTAATAAAACTAGCATGTGCTCAAACTCCTCTTTGACTGATTTTAGAAGTTTAAAGATCTTCAATATCAGTATACACCCTCATAAGGCTCCTTGTATTAAAGAAGTGATTTGGAAGCCTCCTTGTGTAAGCTGGGTAAAATATAACTCTGATGGTGCTTCAACACATTTATCCTCAGCATGTGGAGGTATTTTTAGGAACCATAATGCAGAATTTATCTGTTGCTTTGCTGAGAACACGGGTTTAAACACATTTGATCAAAACGATGTCTTTTCCCTCGGAATTTAATATTCTAACGTTTTTTGCGGAAAGCGATAAAAATAAATATGCATGAGATGCAAGTTTTCATTTATGGTGTACATTTATTCCTAAGATACATTCTAGAATATTTGCGAGAAAATAAACATGGAATGAATGCAAGGGAGAGGATGCTATGCAATTTTTATTTATATTTACATTAAATCCTAAAATACATACTAAGGTCCTTGCAATAAAATAAATAGTTAATTAATAGGGCAATAAATAACTTGTTAGATTAGATGAGTTATTAACAATAAATAATATCAATATGCATGAATAAAAATGATAAGTTAGTAAGTTAGTAACAATAATTAAGAATAATGATCATGAATAATAGAAGTTAGGTTAGTGAGCAAATATATATAAAAACATGAATTAGAGCAAAAATAAACACAAATAATAATGAAATAAATAAATAATAATAAACAAAAAGAACCTCAAATTAGTGCTTATTTTGGATTTAATAGCTCATTGAAGCACATTCCATAAGCACTTTTATCATAGGTTAAAAAATAAAATAAAAAAAATAGAAGGGGTGCAAATATTAAAACGAAAATAAAAGGGGGTGCAAAAAGCAACCCAGGGGTTTAGGCCCAACTGGGGGGCGCAACCCAACTGGGGGTGTGTGAAGTAAAATGATCAAACAGAATCAGAGCCGTCTGATTGATCAGACGGTTCTGATTTGATCAAAGAGGAAATGAATCAGGAATGTTAGATTAAGATCTGATGGGTTAAGGCGCGCAGGTGCACCGTAAGGTCGTGCACCTGCGCGCACAGGATCAGAATGGGGGGTATAAAAGAAACAAAACCCTAAAAAAAACACAATTCACAAATAATTTCTCTCTTCTCGCTTCTCTCTCGCCGCTGGCGACTTCTCATCTCTCTCGGCCATCTCTCAAAACTCCATTTTTCAAAAAGATTTCAACTTCAAATATATACAAAACTATCTCCTAAACTCAAATCAAATCTCAAAAAACAAAAAGAACCAACAACCAGGCCGAATCGAACAAGAATGAAATGAAAGGGAAAAACGGATTTCAACCTTTTTGAGCCACTGATCTCTCTTCTTCTCCTCTTCGTTTTTTCGTTTTTGGGTTCTGGATTCGTTTTCGATTTGTTTTGTGACTTGGATGGTTGATTCGGTCTTGATTATTTTGGTATTTGGTTTGAATTTGATTTTGGATTTGATGGTTGGTGAATGATTTGATTTTGGTTATGATGATGATGATGATGGATTGTAATTTCTGTTTTTTTTTTGTTATTTTGGGTTTTTTTATGTTTTCTATTTTGGTTTTGATTTTGGGATTTGGATTTGGTTTGATTTGGGTTTGGTTCGTTTCTGGAAAAAAAGAAGAAGGATGTTTCTTTATGCTTTTTCGATTCTGTTTGTTGATTTGGAAAAAGAAGAATTTACGATTCTATTATTCGTTTTCTGTTGATTTTGAACAAAAAAAGAATTTTTGATTTTGGAATTAGGGTTTGGATTTTGTTGTTTGTTATGCGGCTGCTGAGAAAAAATTTCTGACCTGGGGAAATGTGCAATAAATACAGTATAAATATTGTGTCAGACCTAGGGTTTTGGCAGATGAAAATTTCCCTTTTGGACAAAATTGCCCCTTTGGGCCTGGATGAGGACAAAAATAAATCTGGACTTAAAAATTAAACAGCAACAAAAAACACACTAAAAAAAAGAAAACGAAAATAATAATAAAATGACTTAAAAAAAGATAAAATGAAATAAAAACTAAATTAAATAATAATGATAAAAAATAAATAAATCATAATATATAAAGAAATAAAAATAATAATAAAAGAAAATAGAAAAAGAAACCAAATAAATGAGGTATTTTAAAATACCTCACTGCCGAAATTTCGTCAGAAACGACAAAGAAAAAAAACCAGTTTTAAACGCCGAACAAAAGCGATCGGTCAAAAAATGGAGTATGACACTTATGATCCGCGACATCAAGAAGTAACCGTAACTATTAGATGAGCACTAGCGCAAGGGGTGATCTACCTAGCGAGTAGAATGTCTAAAATAAACTAAGTTAAAACCCTAAGTAAGAATCGAGCATCGTTTTCAAGGTATCCTCGCATACTCTAAACGATCAAATTCGCAGGGAAATAACTAAGCATGCATTAAACATTCATTGGCAAAATCAAATAAACACACTCCACAAGCAAAGCAGTAAAACAAGCATAAATTGCAAAATAAGTTAAGGAGTTATAGATAAAGGCGAGCAAGAAGGCCAATTGTTATAATATTACAAAAAAGGCGAACAAGCGCCAAATAGATTAAAAGCCAAGGCGAGCATAACGCCGGCATCAAAATTACAAAGTTATAAAAACAAAGTTAAAAATCATTCTCCATCTTCGAGAGAAGGAGTAGCAATCTGGCCATCTCGGACTTCTTTCATCTCGTCCATACCCTCGGTAACCAGCTGGACGTTGGGATTCAGGACTTGAAGCTGGGCGAGCGCATTCTTGAAGCTCGAAGCAGCAACATCCAATTGCATATCGCCAATTTGATAAATTCTGGCAATCAGATCTGCTCTGCTAAATTTGGCATAAGTGCCCTCTGGATCCAGCTTCTTCTCTTCCTCCTCCACCAAGGACATGCGGGACATTCTCTCCTAGAGCTCAGTCACCTTCCCCTTCAGTTTCTCCTCCTCGTTCATGGCATCCTCAAGTTCCTTCTTCAACTTAGCAACCTCAGCCTCGGAACCTTTTAAAGCTTTATTTCGGGAAGAGAGATCTTGCTCCATAGTGGTTAGACGCTCGCCAAAATCCTTGGCATGTGCCCGTGCTTCATCCCTCTCCGAAGATACTTGCACTCCCGACCATTCAAGAAGGTAGCCACCTCCAAAAGCTTGAACACGGCCACAGAGGATTCCGCGACCACATTCCTCAAAGATTCCGGGCCCATAGATGCCAAGATGACCTAGTCAGCTTTAGAGACTTTTACTGATGTTTTCCCGTCCAGTAAACAGTCGTGACCCATAGCCGGAGGTAGGACGAACTCAGCTGCTGCCTTCCCCGGGACCAGCCTGTGAGGACCAGACACCACGCTTCCCCCGCCCCCCCTCAACCCGAGCACTCTTTGGCGGCCTTTGATCACCAATTACCTCCTCAGCAACCCTTCTTTCCCCCGTCACTTCGATGGACGGTGAAGGGGAAGATTGCCCGGAGGCATTGGGAGTCGAGGAAGAAGCACCAAGTTGTCGCTTCTTCTTCTCAGCCTGGAGTTTGCGGAGGGTAAGCTGTGTATTTTTCATTTCACCTAAAATAAAACAAAACGCAATTAGTAAACTCGTAAGAGAAAACGAAAACATGCGAACAAATTACTACTGTACAATACGAGCAATTTTGCGAAGTATTCAACAAACATACGAAGCAATTCCTCGGCTTCAGTCCTAGTCGTGCACTTCAACAGTGCCTTGGTGTTGATGAATTTCTTGGATGACAGTTGGTAGCCCTCCTCGTCACAAATAGGGTTGCCCTCTCTATCCTCCCACAAGCTCGGAGCGAAACCCTCGACAAAATCCTCCAATGCCTACAGATCGGCAAGCTCCTCTGCGGACAAAGCTCCCTTCCTGAACGTAAAACTCTTCGCTTCCCGCGCATAATGGTTCGTCGACCAGCAAAAGGGGAAACGCTCGCAGTCAACTTCGATAGGCTGACCATCGGGACCGAGTACTACCTTTCTCTTGTCGTCCAATTTTGGCCCCCGAACAATAATGGTTTTCCAGCCTACGGAGGTAATGGGGCGGACAACAAACCACTTGTCCTTGAAACCCCGAAGAGACTCCTCAAAAATTTCAAAGTATTTCTTGTGCTGCTTCAAGGATACCCAGCCACATTTGTCGATCACATTTCCCCTTGGACGAGAACGCTGGATGCCGAAGATATGGAAAAACAGGGGAACAGTGGGCGCCAATTGCAGGTAGGCAGCCACGATCTCAAAGGCCCTAATGAAGGCCAAAGAGTTAGGGTGTATTTGGGAAGGGCATAACTCTAAGTGATTGAAGATCGCGACCTCCAAATCGCTAAAAGGCAACCGTAGACCCATATGCTCGAAGGTTATCTGATAGATGGGAAATCCACCATTTTTGAACGTGGAGCAAATCCTTTGTCTAGCTCCGGGGATCCGAACCTCCCAATTCGCGTGGCCGGGATCTTCGATGTCCGTGAACAAGTCTTCGGGGAAGTTCTCCTCGAACTCAAACTTAATGGGCGTCGTTCTCGGATCATCGGCAACCCAGTCGATATTATCCTCGACGGGAATCTTCCATTGGACTTCGTCGGCCATGATACCTGAAAAGGCAGAGGAAACGAATGAATTCGATATTCCCAAAAAACATCAAATCCACCCCTTCCACCGCCAATTCAAGTGAAGGGGCGAGGATAATGGTCGACGAGCCACGCGTAAATCATACTTAGGAAAATTCTAAGGGAAAATCCTAAACATACGAGGAGCCTAGTGCGGAAATGCCCGGAATATCCTACAGATGCTCGGAAGCATATTATGAATGCCCGGCA
Source organism: Trifolium subterraneum (assembly GCA_951799995.1). Taxonomy (NCBI): domain Eukaryota; kingdom Viridiplantae; phylum Streptophyta; class Magnoliopsida; order Fabales; family Fabaceae; genus Trifolium; species Trifolium subterraneum. Next base: position 16,013,390 of record OX637464.1, on the reverse strand, counting down.
CTTTCAAGTACTAAAAACCCAAAAATGGAAGTTACAAAGGCGCGAAACGCCAGTAACCTCCATGCCAGGGGCCTAGAACCTACTCTAAAACATTGGTTTTCACCAAAAACCACCGTTTTGTGGGAGGGAAAGGGTGTTAATCACCAGCTACAACCCTCAACCACCGTATCCAAACATCACAAAGCAAAACGAAGAAAAGTAAAGCAAAATAAAAACAGGAAATCTCTAAAATCATCAAACACGAAACGAAGATCCGAGACCAAGGAATACTTACTTGTTTTGTTAAAAATGGAGAGAAACGGAGTAGAAGATCCAACAGCGAAACTCTGAGATGAAAAACAGCAAGAACTTGAGAAACCGAGAGAAAAAGGATGTTAAGAAACTGAATAGGTAAAAGTGAGAAGGATTTGAAAAAATCCCTCCACTTCCCTATATATAGATGAATCCCCAACGGACGCACCTGCTCAAAGAATTGGGGCGCCATCCAGATCTGAACCGTTGCATCGATCCAAAGGCTGTGATAAAGGATAATCCAACGGCCCAGATACGACCATCACAGAAACCAAAGGGCGTGAACATCCAACGGTCAAGAAACGTCCTTGTGATTCAAAAAACTTTAATAGACACTCAAGTGCTATCTCTGTAGCCTTTACACGTGGCAGGGGAAGACGAAGCGGCTTGTCCCTTCAAGTCACGTCCTCCTGATCGCGCAGATCTCGTCGAAACCCTAGGAAATCGCGCTGAAAACCTTGATCGGATCAACGACGCACGTAATCAACGGCGAGATTCACGGACTCGCAATAAATGCTCGGATCTATCTCCACGAAATTTTCGCAACTCATAAATCCTACTAACGTTCAACGAACAATGGGATTCGTAACGCCCAACATCGGAATGATGAGCATTAACTGCTCATCACGGCTCCTCAGCCGTTTTCCGACAGCCATTGATGGGCATTAACTGCCCATCAACGGCATTGGCCAAGCACTGGGGCTATATATAGACCTTTCACAAACTTCACAAAGGTACGTATTATCTATATTGAAAACCTATACTCCTTCCTCAACTGACTTGAGCGTCGGACTGCCTGCAGGTACACAACCCCCCTTCGGGTTCACTTAGACTGAACGGAATCACAACTGCCGTACACCACCGTCTGGTCGACTCTGATCAAGGTAAAGATCAATATTTGTGGTTAATACAAAATATTATAGTATCTCTCAATATATATTTTTCAATTTGCACCGACCAAATGATCAACTCTAGATTAATTGATTAAGGGATACATACTATTTATATTTTTCGGTAACATAAGGGATACTATTTACTATATCTTGGTGGAGGGAGAGAATAACTTTCATGGTTTCCAAATAAATAAATCCAATAATGCAAGTTGCTAGTTTACCCGGATTCACATGCTCAACATAAAATACAAACAGAAGAACACAAATTTATCTTTATTCTTTAAAATAAAAAAGTAAACTTTTTTTAAGCAAAGTAAACTTTATTGCAAATCGGACTTAAAGACATAAATTGATGGCAATAAAATTAAGTGTTCTGGACTGGACCTAAATGCTCAATACGTTGAGGACATCCTCCTCTGACCCGTCGAGCAAGGCCTAAGAGCATAAGTCCAACTCTATTTGACCGTTGGTCAGCGTACATCTTCCCCGCGATTTGTAACGCTCGACATCGGAATGATAAGCATTTAATGCTCATCACGGCTCCTCAGCCGTTTTCCGACAGCCATTGATGGGCATTAACTGCCCATCAACGGCCTTGGCCCAACGCGGGGCTATATATAGACCATTCCACAACTTCACAAGGTACATAACATTCTATATTGAAAACTTTCACTTCACCTCAATTGACTTGAGCGTCGGAGCGTCTGCAGGTACACAACCCCATCCAGTTGCACTTGGACTTAAAGCTAAGGACAAACACCGTATACCGCCGCAGTTTGGTCGACTCTGATCAAGGTAAGATCATTAAGCTACTCCCATCAAGATATTTAATTCAAGTGGTTAATGAGTTCTTCCTAAAATAAATTGTTTAAGGTAATTCAAGTTCAATTTTTAATAAGAATAATTTGGATCAAATTCTACTTACTACGTGACCAAATTTTGAATCATAGATTTTTTTTTTATACCATGATATTGGTGTGGAGTTTCCACCGCCATTAACAATAACTAACCTCTACGGCACACAAGGTGAGTTTTTCCCTCCCAATCAAATTTTCTCCATACATATGAGGCAAAAATCGAACCCCTAAACACATGCTTAAGAGACCAAAAATTCATCGTTGGTAAATATTTGTTTCCACCGCCATTAACGATAATTAATCTCTGTCGGAGAACCTGTGGGGCACGCAGGGTGAGTTCTTCCCTCCCAATCGAATTTTCTCCATACGTATGAGCCAAAAATCAAACCCCTAAAAACATGCTTAAGAGGACCAAGAATTCATCCTTGATATTTGTTTTAAAAACCGGACCGGCCGGTCTAACCGGGAACCGGTGGTCTTTCCGGGCCAGTGGAGCTGCAGAACCAGTTCTGCACTAAACCCGTTGCAAACCGGTGTGAACCGGTCAAACCGGCAGCGGACCGAACCGGTTTTGACCATAAATTAATATTTTCAAAAAATTGTCTATATTGCAGCCAAGGAGAATCGAACACACCTCCCTCATATATGGGTTGTAAGGCTTTTCCAATCATCCAACTCAATTTGTTTGATATAAATTGCATCCAAATATATTTATTAAGACATTTGTACTTTAATACATTAAAGTAGTAATCTCACTATATTTATATTTGGGTGAACTATTCCTATTTTTTTTTTTTTTTAATAAATGGTGAACTATTCCTATTTGAATACACCAATAATATATAATCAAATATATTGTTAATTTTATTGAATTAATTTTTATTAAATTTATGGTCATATAAGATTACTAGTATTATTGAATTAATTTTTATCAATTATTTTTTGCAATACCTTGTATTAAATTTTTATTGTCAAAAATTTTAAGTCATGAAATATTTTACATTTTTTATATAGTCCGGGTCACAGTCATGCGGTCCAACCAGTGACCCACTGGTCCGACCAGTAAACCAATGATCCAGTAGTGTCTTGACCGGGTTGATCACCTGTCCGGGTTTTAAAACTATGCCTAAAATCCCCTCTCTCTCTCGTTTCTAGAAACATATTGGTCCACCAGTATCTCTCTCTCTTGTCATTTCTTTTTCTCATCTTTTTCCCTCTCTCTTTTACCTTTTTTTTTCATTCACACTCTTTCTCACTAACACACTCAAAAACTCCACTGCTTTTTTGCTCTCTTTTCTGCTAAGAACCCAAAAACAAAACACACACATAACATAACATCATTAAAAAAATCATTGTTTTTTCATTTCCTTCAGTTTCAACATGAATTAGGGTTTCACCAATCACCCCCCATTGCTGAATCTTTACTATTCCCACCTCCACATCAAATCCATCTTCTTCAGTAAAATGGGTAAGCAATTTTTGTTACTAGCTCTCATTCTTCACCTTCACTTTGCAACACTCTCAGCTGCACCTTCCAACACTTCACCTGCAAGTAAGTAGTAATACTCTCTACCAACCCATCAATTTTTCATTTCTTCTTTTTCTTCCATTTCTTCTAAGTTCTCTTCTTTTTCTCATTTTTTTCTTCTTCATTTCAGAAATTGTTTCTGGGTTTCTCTCTAATGCTGTTCCTGCTTTTACCAAATGGGTTTGGTCCCTTAAAGCTACCACCAAAACTGGTATGGAATATGGATCTTTGCATGCTGAATGAATGAACCATTTTTTTTATATTTAATGATTTTTTTATTGAATTTTGTTGTTGTTTTTGTGTGTTGGTTGAAGGGGTTTTGAGCAAGTCAATGATGAAGTTTGAGAGTGGTTACAATGTGGAAACTGTGTTTGATGGAAGTAAGCTTGGAATTGAGCCTTATGCTGTTGAGGTTTTGCATAATGGAGAACTTCTCATTCTAGATTCTGCTAATAGTAACCTTTATAGAATCTCCTCATCACTCTCTTTGTGTAAGTCTTCAAATATGATTCACATATTTAAGATCATTGGTTTAATTCACTGTTCTTTTTGTTTTCTAGGTTCATATTTTTGGAAAATAAAGTAAAAAATTAATTATCATTACTTATTATAGATTGGATATTTGATGGATTATGTTGTGGAGAAGGGGAATTCTTCGGTACACATATTATGTAGACATGTATTGGTATATTTACTGAGGTGGATGATTCTGATTGGTTTACAAATAGTATTTATTGATTTTTCTATATTAAATACTCTTTGTGAACCAATAACAATCATCCACTTAAACCGTGTACCGGTACATATCCATATAATATGTGTACCGGAGGAGAATTGGTGGTTGGGTTTTTTTTTTTACTTCCAAATTTGGAATGCTGATTAGCTAGTTTTGGGAGTGGATAGCTTATTGCCATTTTGATCTCTTCATTGTATCATGTTGACTAGTCACTAGTGCTTATATATGATTTCAGATGTGTTTGGATTGGTTTGTTTGAGGTTTTCTACTAGCATAAGAATTTGTGAGACTGTTTGAGAGAGCTTATATAAAGAACTTATGATATGTCCATTTTTCAACTTATTTTTATATGCTCTTCTGGATAGCTTATGAAAACAACTTTTTGTTTATATGAAAATAGTTTGACTTTATTTTATCTTTTACTATAGAAATAGCTTATACATAATCACTTATACGATAATCGTTTAATCAAGCTTTTTATCCATTCCGAGCCTTGAGTAACTTAATTTTGAACTTGTGACCTGCTTAATTTGTTTTTTCATGGAAGTAGAGTCTTCTTACCATGCAATGTTTTTCTATGCCCTGTGTCGTCGACGGCATTTCCCTTTGCATTTTTTAAACGGAGTCTAACTGCAATGTTTATAGACCATTCATGGAAGGTGAGGGTGCAGTCCTTTTTCTGTAATTAAAGTCTATTACTGTCTGAGGTGGCACTTGGCAGCCTGCTGTGGCTGTAATTAAATTCTATCATCTGCTTTATACAGCCTAAGGGATTGTTAATTGTTACTGTCATTTTTCTTGTCTTTCATTATTACAAATTATATGTGGCATCTTCATTGTATCTTCCACTTTTTCCTAGCTCAACTGCTCTTTGCATCATAGATACGGAACGGTTAGTTGAATCAATGCACATCCAAATATCGAAGATTATATTACATGATATCATGTCAGTTTAGTTCAAGATTATGACCTTAATGAAGATGAATCACAACATTGTAATGCCTTTTGATGTGTCTTGTGGGGTTTCTCTATGTAGTATAATTGTTTCATGATGGTTTAAGTCCGTGCATGTGTATATTTCATTCACTTGAGAAATATAACATTCATTGGAATTCTGCAGATAGCAGACCGAAATTGGTGGCTGGATCAGCCGAAGGATATTCTGGACATGTTGATGGAAGGCTCAGGGAGGCTAGGATGAACCACCCAAAAGGGATAACCGTTGATGACCGAGGAAATATTTATGTTGCAGATACTACAAATATGGCAATTAGGAAAATTAGTGATTCAGGTATGATAATTTTTCTTCCTCCTCTCCCTCACTAGAGGTGATCTATTTTTCAATTGTGTTGACGCGTAGCACCTAAGTCCTAAATGATTGTGTGTTTGTGCACTCTTGTAATAACAATTTTTGATCTGGTAATATTTTATTATAAAACTGCTACACTTGTCACATTAGGGGTCACGACAATTGCTGGAGGAAAATGGAGCTGCGGAGGGGGCCATGTTGATGGACCAAGTGAAGAAGCTAAATTTTCTGATGACTTTGATGTGGTTTATGTTGGAAGTAGCTGTTCTCTCCTTGTTGTAGACAGAGGAAACCAAGCCATCAGGGAGATCCCACTCCACTTTGATGATTGTGCATATCGATATGGCAGTGATTTCCCTCTTGGTAAACTAAAATATTGATTTCCCTCTTGGTGAACTAAAATATTGAAACTTTTGTTGAGAATTTTTTTTTATTCTTGATTACAAATTTAGACTGATTCCTTAAATAACAGGAATTGCAATGCTTGTTGGGGCTGGCTTCTTTGGTTATATGTTGGCATTGCTGCAGCGTAGGCTCGGTGCAATCGTAGAATCTCAGGATGTGAGTGCTTAGCCTTGTCTTCTTCCTTCTGATGCATTATATTAAACGAGACTGATATAGACTTGTTATAACACAATTGGTCATAAATGAATATGATTCTTTATTGATAAGCTATGTAACACTGACACTTCAGATTGAAAGCAAGTCTGGTGTCCGACAAGTGTCGGTGTTGACGTTGACACATGTGGTTATGTTCAATTATTTTATTTTCTCAAATTATTACCGGTGTCGACATGTTAGTGTCGTGTCTAGTGTCCGTGTATGTGTTAGTGCTCATCATAGTCAATAAACATCTAATGCTTTTTGCAGGCTCAGGTTTCAGTAACAGTAATGCCTTCTGTTTCTCCAAGTCCATATGAAAAGCCGTTGAAATCCGTAAGGCCTCCTTTAATTCCATCAGCATATGAACCCGAAAAGCAGGAAGAAGGTTTCTTTGGATCTCTCGGGAAGCTTCTTTCCAATACCGGTGTATCAATGGTGGAGATAATGGGAGGATTATTTCCTGTTTTCAGAAGAAGACCACAGAGCTACCAATATCAAAGGCAAACACTTATCCAACAACCTCAGAAACAAGTTAATGATTGGCCAGCACAGGAAAGTTTTGTGATTCCTCGCGAAGATGAGCCGCCATCTATTGACACAAGAGCACCAACACCTCGAAAAACCTATCCTTTCATGTCGAAAGATGCAGAAAAAATGCAACAGTTGCGGCAAAGTAAAGCATTTTATAGCGGGTGGGATGGAGATCAGCAGCAGCAACATCAGCATCATCAGCAGCAGCAGCAGCAACAGCAGCAACAACAACAACAGCAACAAACTCATCATCATCGCCATCAGTACCAATCATCCGTCCCTCGCACTTTCTATGAACAGAGCAATGAGACAACTAATGAGGTAGTTTTTGGGGCAGTGCAGGAACAGGAGGGGAAAAAGGAATCTGTGGTCATCACTCCAGTTGAATACGGAGGCTCACTGTACGAACATCGCGATATGTGGTCTCGAATGAGTTCCATGGGTTATAATTACTCCCATAAGTATTGAGTATATATAGTTAGGATGTTTAGAACAAAAATGAAGACTCAGTTCAGCTTTGATTTGGAATGAGGAGGATGAAATCAAGTGTAGGTAGTACAATGATTTCTCCTGATGATCATATGAATTGTTTATTCAGTTTTGCCAAATGTAGATTTCTGTGGTGTGTAGTTTAAAGTTTAAACATGGTAATCTAGAGGGTGAGATGGAATCAAATTTTTGTTTGCATGCTTTTCTGATGATCTTATCAAAGGTTAAATGCCCAAACATTTTATAAAACACATCATTTTTTTTTTCGTGCTTAACACAAACACATTTCAAATATATGGTTAGTTACGTTTTAGGGAGGGAGGGAGGGAGAGAGACAGATGGAGGGAGGGAGGGAGGGGGAGGGAGGGAGGGAGATTGTCACATAAGTTATGGACATTAGTTGAAAATAGTCCTTTATCAAAAGAGTTTTACTTCTCGCACCCCTAGGATACATGTGCACCCCCTGATATTCCAAACTTACCCCTCTCACTACTCAGAAAGCGAGTGTGTAAATAATAAAAAATGGGGAAATAAGAGTTCGTTTTCTAGATAGTAAGCTGCAAACTCAGTTCGCTTTCTTGATAGCAAGTTGCAAACTGAGTTCGCATTCTATGATGCGAACCTTATAAAAATTAAAAAAAATTGTCCTCTTCACCCTTCTCTCATCTCCATGAAATAATTTTGAATTAAACACAGGTCGCAAGTTAAAGTGTGAACCATTCACTCACCTAATTTTCTATTTTCTGTCAAACTTATAAACTTTGTAGTTTTGATATATGTCTATTGGAGGTATAAATGTAAACTCAAATAAAGTAACAATTTAGTATAGCTATATTTACAGTGTGTGTGTGATTGGTCGATCACAAACACTCCGGTGGCAAATTAAAATATGATATAAGATAGTGGTCACATTTTTATAAGGTACAATAGTTAAAATGTAAAAACATAAACTGAGTTCGCACTCTACATAGTGAGTGGTAATATTTAATAGTTCTCTTTCTAGATAGCAAACTGCAAACTGAGTTGGCTAAAGTTAGGATGAGCATCCACTCAATCTCTCCAACCCAACACCTCTTCAAAAATTCTAAATGGGTCATACCAATAACACATCTCACCAATAACTCTACATCATTTTAAATGGGTCCCACAAAAATCATATAGGTATCAAAGGAGAAAGATGGTGCTTATTTGAGAATCAGTACCTATAAAATACTAAAATGTGTATTGCTCCAATAGTAGTACCTAATAAACACCGATTCTTATAAGAATAGATAATACCATTGGAGATAGTCTAAGGTCCTTTAAAACAATGTTGCTAACATTTCAAACCGCTGCGAAGAAATATCTGAATCAAATGAGGACCTTTGTCATGTGCCTTAGGTGGGGGAAGGGTATTAGACATGAGAATTACTTTTCATGTCCCCTGCTACTTCGCACGCTCCCTGTTTTTTCAATTTTACCTCTCATTGTTACTTAGATAGCAAACACAATTTATAACTTAAGTAGAAAATTGCATTTTTTTTTTATTTTAACACAATTTCAACGTTTGCGTCCGTCACGTTTCCCGTCCCCTGCTACTTCGCACGCTCCCTGTTTTTTCAATTTTACCTCTCATCGTTACTTAGATAGCAAACACAATTTATAACTTAAGTAGAAAATTGCATTTTTTTTTATTTTAACACAATTTCAACGTTTGCGTCCGTCACGTTTCCCAAATGAAATAACATACTATTTTGAAAAAAGAATGTACGCTACTTAGAGTGTGAATGCCCTTTCAACTAGTTCACATTTTAAAACGTCAATCTGCCCTATATTGCACGAGACCCACCATCTTTCCCCTCATTTGAACAGTTTCTAAAAAAAAAAAATTCCAAGAAACCTTCCACACACCGAAAAAACGAAAATCTCATCAAATTCGTCTTTTTTTTTTTGCACTTTTGTAATCGAAATCTCCTCATTAGTAAAGAACAAAGTCAAGAATCAAGAGGTGCACATTTGCTTGAATCTACAAATTTTTCTGCGTTTTCTTTTTCTTTTTCAAAGCTGGAACCTTTATAGAAATGTGTTTAAGTCAGTTGAATTAGCCACCCGACTTAACAAATTACGAGGTGGCAATTCTGTAAATATTTGTAACTTTGTTAGGTCGGACGCATGTAAAACCGACTTAACAAAGATTAAATAAGAAAGGCTTTAATGCAGTTTTGATCCCCCTATTTTGAAAAACTTGAACTTTTGATCCCCCTATTTTAAAAGCCAACTTTTTGATCCTCCTATTTTGAAAAACTTGAAGTTTTGATCCCCCAACTCATTTTGGTCAAATTTATGACGATGTGTCAACTCCATTGATGACATGACAATGTCTATGTGTGTACCTCATATTCCATGTCATTATTTTTTTAAAAATAAAATATTATGTTTTAAAAGTATTAAAAAAATAAAAAAATAAATTAATAATAATTAAGAAATAGTAAAATTAACCTCTATACATATATATGATTAAAAATCAGTAAATTATCCAAATATATAATTAAAAATCACTAAATTGCCCAAATATGTAATTAAAATCCAATAAATTACCTAAATATATAATTAAGAATCACTAAATTATCCAAATAATAATATATAATTAAAAATGAATAAATTGCCAAATATATAATTAAAAATCACTAAATTACACATAAATTGACCAAAACACTTGCGGATGATGAATCAAACAGAGGAATGATAACACTCGGATGAATGGTGAACACGAGCGTGATAATGACTCAAAGAAGATGAAAGACTGAGACGAATATCGTCGAAGATGGGTGGCGCTAGGGTTCCATGATTTGGGAATTGGGTTACTATTTGTGCGTGTATGATTCTTCTACAATTCGTCCCTTTTGATCATATGTGTTTTTTAATTATTGTTAATTATTTAATTAATTATTTAATTGTTTTAATATTTGATTTAAAGATTTGATAGAAAAATATTTGATTTAAATATATTGTTTTAATATTTGATTTAAAGATTTGATCAAAAAAAATATTTGATTTAAATATATTGTTTTAATATTTAATTTAACGATTTGATAAAAAAAACTGATTTAAAAAATATATATAATATTTTATTTTAAAAAAAATAATGACATGGAATATGAGGTTGACACATAGACACTGTCACGTCATCAATAAGGTTGACACATCATCACAAATTTGACAAAAATGAGTTGAGGGATCAAAACTTCAAGTTTTTCAAAATAGGGGATCAAAAAGTTGGCTTTTAAAATAGGGGGATCAAAAGTTCAAGTTTTTCAAAATAGGGGGATCAAAACTGCATTAAAGCCAATAAGAAAATTATAACACATATTAAATTCTTTAAGTCGCTTGTATAAACTAACTGACTTAAGAAAATCAACTTGTTAAGTCTAGTGTCGCCCCACATAACCTAAGAAGTTTTATTTAATTCAAAAAATTAAATTCCAATATGTACCGGGAGGGAATCGAACCCGGTACCTTTAGTTAAAAAAAGGAAAAATTACACAGCAGGTCCTTTATCTTATTTTTTGTAACACTTTGGTCATTTATCTTTTTTTTATAACACTTTGATCCTTTATATTTTTTTTTGTAACACTTCGGTCCTTTATCTTTTTTATTTGTAACATATAGGTCCTTTATTTTTTATAAATAAATAAGATAAGAGACCAAAATGTTACAAAAAAAAAGGACCAAAGTGTTACAAATAAAAGATAAAGGACCAAATAAAGGACCAAAGTATTACAAAAAAATAAGATATATGACTTGTGGTATAATTTTGCCTAAAAAAAATATATATTTAGTAAAAAAAAAAACAAATAAAGACGTTCTTTTTTTACATAAACAAATAACAAATATCTTTTGTAAAAAAAAAAGACGTTTTTTTAACTAAACAAATAAACATCTTTAGTCCAAAAAAAATTAAAGAAACTTTAATAATATATTTAGTCAAAAAAATAAAACAAACAAACTTTTTTTTTTAATAAATAAAGAAATATCTTTAGTCAAAATTTTCTAAATAAAGAGAATTTCTCTTCTCAATCTCTTCTTCCTCTGCAAACACCCAAAATTCTTCTCCTCTCACCACAAACTCTTCATTCTCTACCCCATCAATTGTTCTAAGCTTTACTCAGAAAACTCAGAAATCCTTCACGTACTGGGATACCCAAAAATCATTCGAATCTTCACACAAAACTCCTCAAATCCTTCTCTTCATTGCAAACCCAAAAATCATTTGTTACTAGGAACCTTAACCTCATATGTATGTATAATTTGAACCCTAACTTTTAATTTTTTTGTTATACTATTTCAATTTTTGTATATGTTGCTATTTATGTTGTTGTTATTATTATTATTATTATTATTATTATTAAAGCAAAATATCAATATTTTTGAACCTTAACAATGCATATTTTAAAATACTGATAACATCCATACATATAACACTGAGAACATAACTCTCTATCTTTCACAAACAGAACAACTAGAATATTATTATTATTATTATTATTATTATTATTATTATTTATGTTGTTATTGTTATTGTTATTATTATTATTATTATTAACTGGAGTGATACTACCCTTAATTAGATTGTAAATTTGTTATGTAATTTTAGTCGAGCAAAATAGCTTGTTTAGGGGATATTTGGTTAGCAAATACATGATTATTGTATTTTTTTTTAAAAAAACCAATTTTTTTTTTATTTAACGAAAAACAAAATGTTGTTGGTCTCTTCGGTTGAGGCTTTTTTTTATAAATTAAAATACTACTTCTTAAGTCGGTTAATAGTTTAACCAACTTAAGAAGTCATTTTCTTAAGTCGGGTAAAAATCTGACTTAAGAACTCAAAACTTCTTAAGTCACCAACTATTAAGTCAGGTGCAAAACCGACTTAAGAAGCCATTTTTAGCCGACTTAACAAATGTTTTTTTTGTACTAGTGGGTGTGAGCATTTCCATAATCCATTTGAGGGTCGTCCAAAGTTTAACGTATTTCCAAATGGCTCGTCCGATAAGTTTATACTGACTGAGTACGGGGGCCATATTTCCAGATGTATATACGAGAGATATGTAAGTTAAAGATTATTGCTTACAAGTTAATTATTTATTTGATTATGATTTTTTTTTGTCCTTGTCTGTTATTTTTTTTTTTTGCAGAATTGTGATTTGCTTCAAATTGTTAGCAATGGTAAATAAGGCCACGTGACTATGGGGCCTTGCCAACACCGGTTAAACACGTTTCTTGATTCGGGATCGGTGGCTAATTTTGTAGAGGGGTGGCATGGCGAGGCCAATAACTTACTTTCATACCCATGTTGGGGAGATCACAATCACACTGGATGACGTGCGCTGTATTGCATCACAGTCTCCCTATTGAGGGACGTCTTCTAGACCACAACAACATTATTTACAAAGTTAATGTTGTTGAACTGGCGGTGGATTACATTAGGTCAAATCCCGCACCGACACTGACGATGAAGTGATGCCTACCAAAGGTGCTCATGCACGGTTTACATACCTGAAGCACTTTCTTGGCAGTCACTCGAGCACTGCAACTGTCCGAAGTGTCGGTATGTGGCAGGATATTTGACACTGCTACAGGTAAACATATATTCAATGTTTTTCAATTAATTATTTAAAATATTGCATGTCGTTGTAATTTGATTTACTTATACTTTTGTGCAGTCTTGGATCTACCACCATTTCAATGGCATTGGCGGAGAGGAGGATGATAAGTATGAGGAGCACATACCACATGCGAGTAAATATTCCCCGATGAAAGGTCAAACTAATGCGCAAGGGATTCAGAGGCTTGTTGATTAGATGCTGCCACACAATGTGGATTGGGTGTTGTGAGAGGAGCACCGAGCGATATGCCTTCTTTTACCGATCTGCGTGTACTCCGACTGGATTAAATGTGGACCGATCAGGGTTCAATACCTGTCAGAGAGAGTTTTGCGACAATTTGATTATGCCCAAACCATTCCACGACATTCACATCACTCTGCTCCTCCAACTATCAGTCCACAATATATTGACCGGCAATATGCCCAATTCTTGGATTGGGTCATGATTCCTGACATGATAGGCAATTAATGTACGAGAAAGCCTCATTTGAGCATAACTCATTTGGTTAGTATTAATGTTCCCAATTTGGTCACAAAAAGTTCTTCGTTGATTATCAAACGATCTCAATCATCGACATTAAAGAATACCAATAAGAGTGTTGTTATGAGTAACCAATAACCGACTATGCAACCGTTTACAAACGAAGCGATAAACTAACAAAACATAAAAAATTAAAGATTGTGAGAATGTATTTTTGTTACAAGGGTGTCCATTTATAGAATTTACCAAGACTTATGATTGGTAAATGCTATGTCACAGCCACACATGTGATCAATCAAAATTAACCACCTATCAACACAGTTTGACTACAACAGTGCGTAAATGATCACACAAATGTCATTTGTAAATGAAGCAATTAACAAGACATAAATAGAAAGCATTTAATTTTCTCATGTTATATAATGATTTTTCTCTCCGAGTATGAATATATTAAATTTCACATAAAGTATTTTTATCATACATGCTTACATTGATCAAATATAATTTTGTTCGTCTTTAACAATTGTATTGCATCAATATTTCTCATAGCTGGTGTACGAATCAAAGCCTTCCCCATATTAGCATGACATTTTTCACCCATTTTCACAAGTTTTTGGCAACATTGTTTACTTATGTTTCCATTACGAGTCAATTTATTAAATACTTGTTCTCCACATTCTGCACCTATTTGTTCTACACACTTAGCTAGAAATTTCGAGTTTTCGGGTTCGGTAACACGATCACACTTTTGAAAAATATGATCACTCTTAGTAAGATAATCAATTCGATTTGCATTTTTAAAATCTTGATTATCTTCTAAAATAAACACGGACATTTTAATGTGACAAGAATAACCAGTTTGAAGAATTTTATAACAACAATCTCTATCAATTGTAGTTTTATTATGAGTGAACAATTTGTTATAAAATTGCTGCCCACATTTTTCTCCAACATTGTTAGCACATTCACGCAAATATTTTAATTCATTAACTGTTATTTTTGCTAGTGCTGTAGTAAAAAAGAAAGCCACCAAAACAATATAAATACTAGATCTTGCCATATTTTTTAAATAATGTGTTGTATTATATATTGTTCAGTGAAATGTTCATCTTAGGTATTAGATTAAATAGTGAGCTAAATTTAGTGTTTTTGGGATTATTTTTTTGTAACTGAGGATGCATTTATTGGCCCTATATTGTAAAACATAATAATATTAAAAGTTAGGTTACGATTCCTATCGGTTTCTTATAATGGTTTTAAACTTTAGATTTGATAGAGTTAGCATAGAAGAAAATCATTTTTATTGAAATAATTTGGTTTAAATATCTTTGTGGTCACTTAATTTACTTTTGATAGTAAGTTAGTCGTTTTTCATACTCAATTATAAGTTTTTTTTTTTTACTAAATAAAAAATATTCATTCATTCAAATTGAGAATAGTACATCGATGCAATACAAATTCAAAGTCGTTAAAAACAAAAAGGATGAATCTGCGAACAAACTCACAGCATCCGTGTTGATAGCATAAAACGGCATATTGCAAAAGCCTACATATTTGACTATATTGAAGTCACCGAAATATCCATGTCTCCGGAACTGTAGCGTTGAAGACACAAAAGTCATTGATTGGATCTGCACTGGATCAAACTTAATCCTTCAACCTGAAACAAATGAACACCGCACAACAATACTCCGCACTGAGACGGGACAACAATACTCCGTACCAAGACGGGAAAATCAAAACAAACAATATATGTGAAAAATCCACTTATTTAATCAAAATAGAAAGAAAAACGATTTGGAGGGGTGATTTTAGGCCTAATTTGACCCTAAATCACCCCTCTCACGTGGATCAAGAAGAAGAGAAAAAGTAGTGACAGCTAGGGTTAGAAGAAGAGAAGGGAAAAAAAATGTGAAAACAATACTCAATTATAAGTTAGTCTTATAACTTATGAAAATGTCAATATTTGACCCTAAATCACCCCTCTCACGTGGATCAAGAAGAAGAGAAAAATTAGTGACAGCTAGGGTTAGAAGAAGAGAATGGGAAAAAAATGTGAAAACAATACTCAATTATAAGTTAGTCTTATAACTTATGAAAATGTCAATATGGTATTCTAATATAACAATTTAATCCAAATTAGTCGTTTTACTCACTTGATCATCATTTGAGCCACTTTATTTAATAATAATAATTAATTCTCCATTACTAACTGAGAAAATCATGATTTATAACTTGTACCAAAAAAAAAAATCATGATTTATAACAAATTACATGTTAGATTGGAATTAAAAATAGGGAAATGCTAACAAGTGACTCGGGGTATTTTTTATGCATTTTAAATAGTAAATTATGTGAAGTCGATATATTGAGAATTGAAATATTTAACTTTTTGAATAAAATATTTCTTTAAATAAAATGTTTAAAAAATATCTGGGACACTCATTGACAAGATCCACAAAAATAATCTTTTATCTTGTCTTAAATCGAGAGTTTTGGAGTTTGTAAGATTCGGTACTAGTTTTTCTTTTGTGAGTGAGTTCTTCGTTTATCCATTGTTGAGGGATGATTCTAGGTCATCTTATGATCCGGAATCACTCATCTTCGTCCTTTCTTTTCATCATCCATATAAATAAGTGTTATGCACATATATTTGAGTTATTATTATTTTGTTTTTATCGCTTAAATGTGGGCGCGAAGTAAGTAAAGTTTGGCCAATAAGTTGTTCCACCAAGGAATCGAACTCAGGTTCTCTTGAAGAATTCGTCTTTTGTTGAAACTCATTAACCACTTGAGCTCAATGACTTGGTTTTTTAGATTTTGGTTTGTTAGCGCTATATTGTCGCTATACTTTAGTTTATATGTATAATTAGTGATCCGTTGTCGCACACGGGTCAAAAACATGTTTTTAAAAAAAGGTAGTGTAGGAAAGCGACACTCGAGTATCGTATCACAAGGACTCTCTTGATCAATGTTTAGCAATATCAGAATTGAGTAAAAATTGTAAATTGTGGGGGGTTTTAATTGTTGGTTCCTGAAAGTGACAAGAAAACGCAGAAAATAAAGATGATGAATTTAATTAATAGAAAAGCAATCCACTGGTTTCAAGAGACTTTGTTTATCATCTACCACAGATTCTCATAAAATATTCGTTCAAAGGTTTATGCTTCGGTTGATTATAAAATTAATTTAACATGCGAAAATCAGTTTTATAAAGAGTTCGTTGATTAGGCATCATACGTCACTGAAGTAGCAAACGTCACAGAAAACACGGTTAATATCGTAACAATAACTGCAGTAGCAACAAGCTTATCTCTGTTGGTATATCCCCTGATTCCCAAATTTCAAAATCCTAACCATAAAGAGTTCAGTTCAATTTGTGAGTTCAGTTCCCTCTTCCTAATCTGTCATCTTAAACCGTAACAATGAAGTTCCCCTGTTTGTTAGTTCAGCTCAGTTTGTAAGTTCCATCTTCTTGATCCGTCTTCTTTTTGAGTTCAGTTCTCTGAATCTCTCTTCACGACTCACTCTTCTCAGATCCCTCTTCTCTTGACGACCAGCGCTCTGTCTTCACAACTCGCTCTCCACCTACACGACACGCAACACTTTGCTCTTCCTTCCAAGGTATGCTATTAGATTTATATTAGTTGCATAACATTGTGTACACATGAGGTAGCATGCTAAGATTTGTGTTAGACTATGAGAGACAAAGAGGATTTATGTTATAAGCTATATTTATGTTAGACTACGAGAGACAAAGAGGAATTATGTTATAAGCTATAGTGAAGATAAGGATACAAAGATAGTCTAAGTTTCAACTATCTCTATTGTACGTTAGTTAGTTAGTTAACTTGTTGTGTAAGTTACAAGTTTGTTACTTGTGCTTGGTTTTATGAGGGGGTCTAGGGATCATCACATTGGGTCTTGAACAACTACACAAGTGAGTTGGATACCACACTTTTACCCAAAACCTTAAAGCATTAGATATATGAGTCCTCTCACTTATAAACCATTCAACATCCACTTGTCTATCCAATGTGAGACTCAACTCACACTTGAAATACCAATAACTTGGTAGTATTTTGAATTTAATTTGATCCATACTTTGGTCTAGTTTGATACTATTTCCATCTTTATTTACGGTCATCATTTTTTATTTTTGGTTAATATCTTAGATAATTTGGAAATTATATTTCTATTGCACTATTTTAAGAGTTGTTAAGAAGTCGGATATCCGTGCGAGATGATCTGAAATATATGTTTATAAGTTAGGGCAATTCTCATCGTACATGTCAGCTTGTAGAGTTGAGTTAGCCTCAACTTCTAATTCTAAAATGATTGAAGCTAGTTCAAGCATGTGTTATGATTTGATTATTCATTGGCTTAATTGAAAGTATTACAACAATGGAAAGAGAAGAAACATTAAATATTGAGCATCGCTTGTCAAAAGACTCAAACCAACATGTACAAGGAAGTGACGAAGAAGGGCTATTTCTACTCATACAACCTATGTCGAAGGAAGGAATGCTGAAGAAACTTGATACAATCTTCATTGATCTGCAATGTTCCACATGCCCCTTGCTAAAAGAAGTTATTTCTTATAAGTGAATAGATTGGTTTCTATAATGGATAAATTATTTATAGAGGTATATTTAATCAAACATATAGATTTATTTTATTTTTTGATGGATCACATATAGATTTATTATTTCACAAGTTTACATTGGTCAAATATAATTTTGTTCTTCTTTAACAATTGAATTGCATCAATATTTCTCATAGCTGGTGTACGAATTAAAGCCTTCACCATATTTGTATGACAATTTTCACCCATTTTCACAAGTTTTTTACAACAATTATTTGATACATTTCCATCATGAGTCAATTTGTTAAATATTTCTTCTCCACATTTAGAGCTTATTTTTTCTACACACTTAGCTAAAAAATTTGAGTTTTCAGGTTCAGTGACACGATCACACTGTTGAAAAATATGATCACTCTTGGTAAGATATTCAATGCTATTTGAATTTTTAAAATCTGGACTATGTTGTAGAATAAACACAGCCATTTTCGTGTGACAAGAATAACCCGTTTGAAGAATCTTATAACAACAATCTCTAGTAATTGTAGTTTTATTTTGAGTGAACAATTTATTATAAAATTGGCCACCACATCGTTCTCCAACATTGTTAGCACATTCTTGCAAATATTTTAGTTCAGGAACTGTGAGATTTTTAGCTAATGTTGTAGTAAAAAAGAAAGCCACCAAAACAATATAACTGCAAGATATTGCCATAAGGTGTTAAAAAAAATTAAATAATGTGTGTATTATTTATATATATTTGTTTAGTTTTTCAATCTATGCATTTGGTTAAATAGTGGGCAACAAGAAGTTTATTTTCGTTATTTCTGTTACTGAGCTTAAATTTATTATGTATTCAATGTAAAAGTAACACATAATAATATTAAAAATTATGTTACAAATTACATCGGTTTCCTCGGTTGATTTTCAAGTTCTATTTTAATATGTACTTAGAGCATCTCCAATAATGGTATATAAGAGAGTTTCATAGATTAATGATACGTACCTTAATTTTTTTTATCATTGGAGTTCCATGCATGACGTGGCATGGAGGGTATCAAAATTGATGATACGGTACCTTAAATAAGATACCGTATCATCAATTTAATGTTACTTAATTTTTTTTGGTATATAAATTAACATTATTAGCTTCTATATATATCCAAGACATGACCGTTTGACGTTAAATGCCTCTTGATCTTTTTTTTTTTTTACGATCATAGTATTTTTCATATTATTATATATATAATATATATATATTGCACAATTTCTACTTATTTTGTCAAGTCATATTTTAATTATTATATTTTTTATTATATGTGTTTCCATTATATTTATGTATTTTTGACCATTTTTTATTTCTTGTCGTGTATTTTTCATTATATTTAATTATTAATTTATTTATCTATGTATTTATTAAATTAAATAAATTTTTATTTTTATTTAGACAAAGTTAAAAAAATAAAAAAATAGAAGGGATCAGTTGTTATTAATGTATGATACTCAAAATGGTATCACCATTGGAGCAAAATATGTATGAGTTGCATAAATATTATGTGGTATTGCAGGGATAATTTGTTATTAATGTATGATACTCAAAGCAGTATCACGGTTGGAGATGCTCTAAGAGATAGTTTTTTTTTTTAATTTACTAAATATAAAAGATATTCATTCATTTTAATTGATAGAGTACATTAATGAATACAAATTTAAAATTGCTAAAAAAAGTAATATGTGAACAAACACAAACATTCATGTTAATAGCATAAAACAACAAATTACATAAGTCTACAAATATGATTGTATTGAAGTGTCTGGAATATTCATGTTTTTGTATCTACATGGGTTGGATCTTCACTGGATCGAAACTAATCATTCAGCCTGAAATAAATAAACACCGCACAAAGATGGAAAATTAAACCAAATAACGTCGTATTATGATGGCGAAATAAAAAAAATACCAAAGAAACACCAAATATATGTAAAAATTGTAGATTATGTGTGATAACACTCAAATATGCATAATTTTTAGTAGTATTTTAAAAAAATTAATTAAGTTTTTATTTAATTTTATTAGAACTATTTACTTGTTTTTCTTGATTTTGTAATTTTAGGATCTAATACTTTTTTTTTTTTGGTGGAAAAGAGGGCAAACAGCCCAAGGATCTAATACTTGGAATGTGAAGAAAAGGGTGGAATTGATGCATTTTATGATGCTTTAGTAATCAAGACTTGTTTTATGATAACTAGGAAAAAACACGTGCAACGCACGGGTTTGATTAAAATATTTGTGATAATTGTGATAAGTATATTCACATATAGTTAAATGATAGATATTATTTTAAAATATAATTATGTTTAACATAGTATATGTATACAAATAAAATAAAAAGTTGTTTAGAAAATATGATTTTTTTTTTATTGATTTATATCGTAGTTTTGTTTATATTTTAAAGTAAATATATAGATCTCTTATAATATTTTATAAGGTTGAAGAAATTTACCACATTTTATTTTAATAGTGTAATTGGATAAGATCTTGATTTTCTTTATATGAGTTACAATTGTATAGTCACATGTGTCACTTTGCTTTTTATTTTTATGTATCCCTTTTTTTTTTTTCAATTAGATTGTTGGATGCATACATACTTATATTTGCCGATAATATTGTTCATGAGTAATAAATTGAAATAAGTTTGGTTATAGAATATGATTCATATATATATTAGCTTTGATTTTTTTATCATGTGATATTTTTTTTAAATTACGTATCAAATAGCATAACTGTTTACTCCATTCTATGAAATTTAAGTATCAATTAATTTATCTACTTACTCCCCTTTCATTTTTTTGAAGTTTCTTCTCACATATTCACTTGGTTATATTTTATCTCAATTTTTTTAGTCCATTGCTTAATTTACATTATTTTTGTTTACTTGATCCTATTTTTTGGTTTGTTTTTCTTTTTTCTTGGTGAGGTTTGTGTCCTTCAAATTTATTGTTGTTTTTGTCTCTCTTATTTAATTATCTTTGCTTGTCAGTTTAGTTTGTTTTTGTTATAATATAAACTTGAATATTTTTTGTTGCAAATATATAGTTTTGACGATTATTTCATATATTTGAATTTAGGTTTAGTTATTTGGCTCAGGTAAAGAAAATTTATTATTTTAGAAGAATTAAACATTTCACATGTCATCTAAATTTAGTCTCCCCCTCCCCTAAACCCTAATTTATTCTTTTTGTGCCTCCACCAAGGAGGGGTGGTTTTAGGGTCAATTTTTGATCCAAAATCACCCCTCTAAATTGTTTTTCCTTTTCTGTTCAATTAAATAAGTGATTATCCACGTATTTTGCTTCTTCGTTTTTTTGTATTTTAAGTTTGTCGTCGTCTTGTGCGGCGTTGTGATTGTGGTCGTCTTGTGCGGCGTTGTGTTTGTGGTCGTCTTATGCGGCGTTTGTTGGTTTTTCATTACGGTGTTTCGTTGATTTAAATTAGCATATCTACATCAACTCATTACAGATCTGAAGACTTTGAAGATTTGGACGTCAACGTTGCAAATCCGGGAGTATGAAGATTCTGGTGACTTTTATTTTGTCATATTTGTAGGCAATTTCATGATGCCGTTGTATGCTATTAACTTAGGTGCTGCAAGTTTGTTTGTAGATTCACCTTTTTCAGTTTTTAGCAATCTTGAATTTGTAATGATCTATGTATTTTCAATTTGAATGAATGAATCCTTATTTTTAGTCAAAAAAAAAAAACATTTCACATGTCATCTTATTTTTACAAATACCTCACTATTTTATTTTGAGTTGTTACTTAAACATTCTTTTAATAGTGAATTATATGTAACTAATATTGTAATAATTTTGGAATTTTTAGTGAATTTCAACACACATATACACACTATTTTTTTTGTAAATAATAAGATTATTTAAATCATCCCAATTTTTTGCATGTAAGTATGTTTAAATATGTGTGATTATATTTTATAAATATATGTAAATAATAAGATTATGAAAATCATCCCAATTTTCATATTGTTTGTCACATACTTATATACTTCTATATTATAATTATAAGAACCACATCACTTGAGTGTCAACTTCCAAATATTTTATTTTCTACTTTAATTTTGTTTCCATAGTTCTGGATTACCCCCCAAGTTCGCGATAAAAAAGACTCTTGGGTTAAAATCCAAGGTTTTCGCGATAAAAAGATGCCATTGGTTTAAAGTCCAAGGCACTTGGTTTAAAATCCAAGTTTGCGGTAAAAAGACTCTTGGGTTAAAATCCAAGGTTTTCGTGGTAAAAGAAACGTTTGGTATAAATAGGCAAAAAAACCCTAAAAAATCACAGAATTTCTCTTCTCTCTTTCTGGCCGCCGCTGAAGCTCTTTTGTTCTCTCTCAACTCTCTCGTTTCAAACATTTTTCAGATCAAGTCCATTTTTAACCACGAAATCGCTAACAAACAGATATGAAATAAGATTTTAAACCCACGCACAAACCATAGCAGGCCGAATCGGAAAAACGAAAGGGAAAGAAAAAAAAAAGCACAACCTTCTATGATTAATCCCTCTTCTTCTCTGTTTCTGTTCGATTTGTTTTGATTTGATCTTCTTCTCTGTTTCTGTGTTCTTGGTTTCGATTCGGTTTTGTTTGATGGTGTATGATCTTGATTTCGGTTTGTTAAAAGAAAAATGAAAAGGGAAAGAAGGTTTTGATTCTGGGTTATGAGTTTTGGATTTGATTTTGGTGTTGATGATGATTGGTTTTCTGGGTTATGAGTTTCGGATTTGATTTTTTATTTTGGGTTTTTTTTTATTTGAGAAAGGTTTTATGGTGATGAACAGATGATAAACTTTGATTCTGTATTTTTGATTTTCGTTTTTTTGTATTTTTTTGTAATTTTTGATCTGGAAAAGGAAGAGAAGTTTGATGGATTCTGTTTTTGCGGCTGAGTGTGGATTTTTCCTCCCTTGGAAACTGTGCACAGTACACAGTATAAATACTGTGTCAGGATTAGGGTTTTTGCAGATGAAAAAGTTTCCCCATTTGGACAAAATTGCCCCTTTGGGCTTGATGAGGACAAAAAACCAGATTGGACCTTTGGCAAACTTGACATAAACACCCAAAAATAATAAAAGAAAAAATATAAATAAAAAAAGAAATAAAATAAAGTAATAATATATATATATATATATATATATATATATATATATATATATATATATATATATATATATATATATATATATAATAATAAAAACGAAAATAAATAATAATAAATAAATATAAAACAAGAAATAAAAATAATAATAAAAGGAAAATAAAATGTAACCAAATAAATGAGGTATTTTAAAATACCTCTCTGCCGAAATTTCGTCAGAAACGAACAAAGAAAAATCCGTCTTAAAAAGACGCATTAAAGCGATCGGTCAAAAAATGAGGTATGACAGATGCCCCTATTTAAATTTCTTCCATCGGAGATAAAAAGAAAAAGATGATTTTTGATGATGTTTTTGTTTTGGTTCGACGGTGGAAGAGACTTAAATACAGAGTACACCATTTTTTGACCGGATTGAACTATAAAATGCTATGATATGATGTTATGAGTGTTATGCTTATGAGTGTTATGTTTACAAGTGTTTGAATGTAATGAAGACTATTTGACATAAGTAATGATGACAGAAAGCGATAAAGTCCTGTAGGCGGACAGAAAGCGATAAAGTCCTGTATATGGACAGAAGTAAAGACAGAAAGCAATAAAGTCCTGTGTGCGGACAGAAGCAGATAAAGTCCTGTGTGCGGACAGAAGTAAAGACAGAAAGCAGTAAAGTCCTGTGTGCGGACATAAGCAGATAAAGTCCTGTGTGCGGACAGAAGTAAAGACAGAAAGCACTAAAGTCCTGTGTGTGGACATAAGCTGATAAAGTCATGTGTGCGGACAGAAGTAAAGACAGAAAGCAATAAAGTCATGTGTGCGGACATAAGCAGATAAAGTCCTGTGTGCGGACAGAAGTAAAGACTGAAAGCGATAAAGTCCTGTGTGCGGACAGAAGTAAAGACAGTGTCCACCAACATTGTGGGATGGTAAAGACAAGTAAAGGCAGTGTCTACCAACATTGTGGGATGGTAAGGACACAACGAGGAAATAAATTGTCTGCTGTCATTGTGGGAGAGCGAGACATGACAAGAATATGTATTTGTCTGGATCAGACACACCAGAGATGACTTCTTTTGGGGAAATGAAACACAAGTTTTCAGTTGATTGTTTGCAAAACCTGCTACTTGAAATATGTTTGATGGAGACATCTCTGGACCAGACTCACTGGGGATGACTCTTTTTTTTTTTTTTTTTGTGAAATATGAATGATGGAGGCATCTCTGGACCAGATACGCTGGGGATGACTCTTTTTGCGATGATTTGTGATTGATGGAGACATCTCTCGACCAGATACACTGGGGATGACTCTTTTTATTATTTATGATTGATGAAGACATCTCTGGACCAGATACACTGGGGATGACTCTTTTTTGATGTATTGAAGCAAGAGACATGATGGTCAATGCGGTATGTGTGTAATGATTTGTGTGCATGTTGCATGTAAATATGAATGTATGTGTACATATGTGAATAATTGTGTGTATGTATGTACGAATGTATGTGTATGTACGTATGTATGTATGTATGTATGTATGTATGTATGTATGTGTATGTATGTATGTGTATGTATGAATGATTGTTATGAAGCTTGTATTTGTATGATTGAATGATATTTGTACACGACTCGATGAGACAAAAGCTTGATCAGAAAAGATGAACATTGGGCCGACATATCCGTACAACCACTCAATAGTTCTCCACTGGGGACAGCACCCCTTGTAGGTGAAATAAATCAGATCCTCGGGGTAAGACCCGGTATGGTATGTCAATTCATGGTAAGAATGATTGCTTCTTGGGGTAAAGCCCGCCGGTCAGAGGTCTGGCAGAAGTCGCCATTTTGTACACTAAAACCGAATATTTTCTCATGGTCTTGTTTCAATAGTCATGCTTTTTGCTTTTTCTTTGAAATCCCTAACTTTTGCCTGGATCGCCCTTTCGGGTTTTCAATCCACCGGGAATATATATCTTTTTTTGTTTTGCCCCCTAATTTTTGCCTGGACCGCCCTTTCGAGTTTTCAATCCACCGGGACGCTCATTTTTGCCTAAGCCGCCCTTTCGGGTTTTCAACTTAGCGAGCTGTTCTTTTTTGCTTTTTTTTTTTGCTCTTTTTTTTTTGCTAGAAAAAAACAAGATTGATATGATATGCAAACTTCTACAAGAGATGTCGTTTGCTGTTGATATGCAAACTTCCCAAAGAGATGTCATTTAGTATTGATATGCAAACTTCTCAAAGAGATGTCATTTGCTGTTGATATGCAAACTTCTCAAAGAGATGCCATTTGCTGGTGATATGCAAACTTCTCAAAGAGATGCCATTTGCTGTTGATATGCAAACTTCTCAATGAGATGTCATTTGTTGTTGAATGAGCCTTCCAAACGGGTCTCAGCTTTTTCTTTTACTGGGGAAAAGAAAATCATACAAGCTTCTTAAAGATAACCACTTGCTGGGAATTACCAGAGAACAGTCAAGTTCAGTAATCAATGGAGGAATGTTGGATCACATGCTCAGCCTATTATAGTAACACACGTCCATGGGACCCAAAATATCAACTCGATGATTATTGGCTCAAGGAGGAAGAAACATAACAACTATCTTGGCAGACCTGGATTGCCCCTGGAAACCACTTCAAGTGCCCCAAGTGAGTGAAGCATTGACTTTGAATCTTTGGAGTGTATGCCCCTGTATGTAAAGACTTGCCCCAGATTGGCAGGTTCCTGAGGTGACTTGCCCCAAGTTAGGAGCGCTTTGAATTGATTAGACCATTTTGATTGAATTTCCTTGATGCCAAATATAAATTTGCAAACAAAGTTGTTTCTTTTGAAATGTGTTTCTGATGTAATGTACATGCAAGTTTTGGAATCGCAAAAATTTATATAAAACACATGTGGTGTGTGTAAAAGATAGTTACTCAACAAACAGGTGGAGTCAGTTTTAACAATAATTTTGCTGATTATGCTTTCAAAGTAAACCTAGCTTCAATTAGGTCTTTTGAGGGTTATAACGTGGCCTGGTTAATGGTTTTGAAAAGAAAATATTATTAGGCTCAAAATTCTGTTTTAACCCACCCACTCTTCTTTGATGTCCTTCATTCCTACATTCAATTAATTCATCAGACATGCTTTGGTTGACAAGATGATTTCTTTTGACAATGGTGTTTGAGATTGACACTTTGGTCGGAGTTTTGATGAGATTCTTGCAGTGGCAGTCACTTTTTCATTCACAAGCTTGTTTTCAATATTTTCGCTCATGATCCCTTATTTTTGCATGGACCAATTTTTTTGGATTTTGTGGTCCATCGGGATGCCCTGAATTTTGCCTAAGTCTTTTTTTACCTAGCAGGCTTTTTGTTGTTGTTTTTGTTTGTGTTTGTGTTTGTGTTTGTTTTTTGGTTTTGGTGTAGGATGTTTGTGACTGTCACATGTTATTGTGAGTTTTGTCTACTCATGACTTCTTCTATCTCAACAGGTTTATCCTCTTGTATTGGGATGTATCATTGAATTAATTGAAAGACTACCCTGCCCCGGGTTAAGATTAAGGGTTTTTTTCTATAGAAAGAACACGAACTTCTGGCTCAACGGGGTTGACTACGGATTATCTCCTTATTTCTCCGGTGTTTGACAAGTGAAACAATGCCTTACATCATCAACCGGGTCTTACTAATGAAAGCATATATCAGCACATATCAGCAATTTTAAACATTTAGTTTACATCATTCTCCCCTCAAGTTTGAAAAGTGAAATAGAAAAAACATCGCTGTTTATGATGGCACAAGAAAAGAGTGAATACGAATGGATGGATTCCAAAATATGCATGCTCATTGTTCAGAAATTTTAATTAAAATATACAACTTTAAAATGCAAATAAATGCTTGGCAAGAAAGAAATTGCAATTGGAAAATAAAAGGCCTAGTGATCCTAGGGACAAACTTCTTGATAATCTTGAAAATGATGGAGGACTTATGATTAAGCTGAGGGGAGGACTTATGATTAAGCTGAGGATGAACTTTGAACGTTCGAGCTTGGATCATTAAAAGATAACATGTTAGTACGGACCAAATTCTGAACCTCCTTCTTAAGGGCATAATAGTGTTCAACATCGTGACTGGGTGCCCCTTGATGGAAAGCACATGTAAGATCAGTTTTTCTTGGATGATACCTGTTCACGGAGCATATGGTTCTCTTCCTCAAAACTATTCATCTTGCTCTTCAACTTAGACCGAGTATTGTAGACACGAGTTGCTTTGTAACGGATACGCCGGGCCACTTTGACTGGGGCGGAGAGAAAAGGGAAAATATGAGACTCGAGTTTGGAAACTTATGAATGCATTATAATGTATGATGTATTTATGCTAAAATATGCAATGCATTTTTTTGTTATCGAAGGACTTATCCCAAATTAGTTGTAAACATTTTAGATATGGATTTTGTAAGGAGAAAAAAGAAGAAAGAATTTATTATGTGTCATTTGAAATGAATGTTCTCTATAATGTTTACAAAAAATTTGTTTAAGTTCTTCAATATCGGATGAGGAAAAAGAATTTATGAATGAGTGCATGCATGCATGATGCGGAAAACATGGTGGGGTTAAAGTATAATGTTGGAGTCAAAGGTGAACCCCCCCCCCCACCCCACATGGTATGTACTAGGGTTCCAAGACCATTCTTGGTTAGCCACCGCACTACGCCCTAAAAGGCCAAGATGGGTTAATGTGATTCTAAGGTTCTCAGATTCTCGGGACACTCACATTGATAAGTAATAACGCCGACATGACTATTCATGCCAACAGAGTACTACTATCATGAGGCCTCCACTGAGCGGGATTATATCACATGCATCGGGATCTAAGACTATTCTTAGCCCAATACTTTGATTATACCCCATCCTATCTTATTGTTTCTCTCAAGCCCGGGTTATGACTTATCTCACCACTCAAAATCAAACCCAAGTATATAAATACAAACATTCACATAAGCAAAAAGAATAATAGCGCGAAAATAAAGATTAAAAACAAGTTAGGTTCAACCCGCTTGGTTGTCCCCAGTGAAGTCGCCATTTCTGTCGCGGTGATTTTTGGATATCGAGTTATTAATTAACTTCGAATCGCAAATTAATATTCCACCACCGATCTTTAATTTATCCGAGGGAAAGGGAAAAAGTTCGAAAAAAAACCCTATTTTTAGAGAACAAGGTTCGGGGGTTGGTTATACGAAGGGAAGGTATTAGCATCCTAAGTATCTATAGTACTCTATAGGAACCTCTTGTTTTTATTCTAACTTTGCGCTTTATTTTAATTGCTTGTAAAAATGTATAAGTGTGAGAATTAAAGTGATGGTAAAGAAAAGTTTAAAGTGAAGGAAAAATGTTTTTGTTGATTTTATTGATTGGAGAGACAAGTCTCATGCCTACGTACCCGAGGGATCAAACCACCGTAGTTCGGGGTAAAAATTGCGAGTAAATTTGTTTGTTTAATTTTAAGGTTTTTGAAAATGGTTTTAAAGACCAAAAGCCAAAAGTGGCAAAAATGTGAGTTTGATTGATGTTAGTTTGTTAAGAAAGTTTATATGGTTAAATTGATTGAAGTTTGATTATGAAATAAGACGCGGACGCTTGGTTTAAAAATCCAAGGTTTATTGAGAAAATGTTTTGAGTGATAAAAGACACTTGGTTTAAAATCCAAGGTTTTCGCATGATTAAAGATGTATGAATGAGGAAAATGTACTTGGTTTAAAATCCAAGGTTTTTTAGGCGTGAAAAAAGGGACACTTGGGTTAAAATCCAAGGTTTTAGCGATAAAAGAAGCCATTGGTTTAAAGTCCAAGGCACTTGGTTTAAAATCCAAGTTCGCGATAAAAAAGACTCTTGGGTTAAAATCCAAGGTTTTCACGATAAAAAGATGCCATTGGTTTAAAGTCCAAGGCACTTGGTTTAAAATCCAAGTTTGCGGTAAAAAGACTCTTGGGTGAAAATCCAAGGTTTTCGCGGTAAAAGAAACGTTTGGTTTGAAGTCCAAAGTTTTGAAAATGTATGATGACGAAATATTTTTGATGCTTGATGATGTTGAAAAGAAATTGTGTTGATATTTTTTGAAAGAGGTTTTGACCTTATTTTTTAGAATAAAATGACTAATTATTTTTGAAGAGATGTTGACCTCATTTTTGAGAATAAAGTGATTAATTATTTCAATTGGAATGTTGGGTTCCAAATTAAACAAAAAGGTAGCGCGAACTTTAATACTAACGTTGCAATAAGCAAATTAAGCGCGAAGACAATCCGTAATGATATTTTGATCAAAACGGCGTCTTTTCCCTCAGAATTAATATTCTAACGTTTTTTGCGAAAAACGATAAATAAATATGCATGAGATGCAATTTTCCATTTATAGTGTACACTTGTTCCTAATTACATTCTAAGGTATTTGAACGAAAAATAAATATGAGATGAATGCAAAAGGATGCTA
Source organism: Trifolium subterraneum (assembly GCA_951799995.1). Lineage (NCBI taxonomy): Eukaryota > Viridiplantae > Streptophyta > Magnoliopsida > Fabales > Fabaceae > Trifolium > Trifolium subterraneum. The sequence goes on along the minus strand of OX637464.1, from coordinate 15,983,821 downwards.
TGCAATTTTTATTTAAATTTACATCAAATCCTAAAAATACAATCTAATGTCCTTGCAATAAAATAAATGATTAATTAATAAGGCAATGAATTAATTGATTAGCGAGCAATAATAGAGAATTAAGCAAAATAGATAAACATAAATTAGAGCAATTAATAATAAAACAAAGAGGCCTCAAATTAGTGCTTATTTTGGATTTAATAGCTTATTGAAGCACATTCCATAAGCACTTTTATCATAGGCAAAAAAAAAAAAAAAAAATAGAAGGGGGTGCAAATATCAATAACAACAGAAAAGGGGTGCAAAAAGCAACTCTGGGCCTAAGCCCAGCTGGGGGGCGTGGCCCAGAGGGGGGTGCTTGAAGTAAAACGTAAAAATCAAATCAGAGCCGTCTGATTAATCAGACAGCTCTGATTTAATCACAGGATCGCACGATTAAATCAGATGGACAAAGGCGCGCAGGTGCACCGTAAGGATGTGCACCTGTGTGCACAAGATCCGAACAGGGTATAAATAGGCAAAAAACCCTAAAAAATCACAGAATTTCTCTTCTCTCTTTTTGGCCGCCGTTGAAGCTCTTTGTTCTCTCTCAACTCTCTCGTTTCAAACAATTTTCAGATCAAGTCCATTTTTAACCACGAAATCGCTAACAAACAAATATGAAATAAGATTTTAAACCCACACACAAACCATAGCAGGCCGAATCGGAAAAACGAAAGGGAATGAAAAAAAAAAAAAAAAAGCACAACCTTCTATGATTAATCCCTCTTCTTCCCCGTTTCTGTTCGATTTGTTTTGATTTGATCTTCTTCTCTGTTTCTGTGTTCTTGGTTTCGATTCAGTTTCGTTTGATGGTGTATGATCTTGATTTCGGTTTGTTAAAAGAAAAATGAAAAGGGAAAGAAGGTTTTGATTCTGGGTTATGAGTTTTGGATTTGATTTTGGTGTTGATGATGATTGGTTTTCTGGGTTATGAGTTTCGGATTTGATTTTTGATTTTGGTTTTTTTTATTTGAGAAAGGTTTGATGGTGATGAACAGATGATAAACTTTGATTCTGTATTTTTTATTTTCGTTTTTTTGTATTTTTTTGTAATTTTTTATCTGGAAAAGGAAGAGAAGTTTGATGCATTCTGTTTTTGCGGCTGAGTGTGGATTTTTCCTCCCATTGAAACTGTGCACAGTACACAGTATAAATACTGTGTCAGGATTAGGGTTTTTGCAGATGAAAAAGTTTCCCCATTTGGACAAAATTGCCCCTTTGGGCTTGATGAGGACAAAAAACCAGATTGGACCTTTGGCAAACTTGACAAAAACACCCAAAAATAATAAAAGCAAAAATATAAATAAAAAAAAGAAATAAAATAAAATAATAATATATATATATATATAATAATAATAAAAACGAAAATAAATAATAATAAATAAATAAAAAACAAGAAATAAAAATAATAATAAAAGGAAAATAAAATGTAACCAAATAAATGAGGTATTTTAAAATACCTCTCTGCCGAAATTTCGTCAGAAACGAACAAAGAAAAATCCGTCTTAAAAAGACGCATTAAAGCGATCGGTCAAAAAATGGGGTATGACAATTAGGGAAGTTAAACAATTGCCTAAACTCATCTTGAACTAACTTTTCTTATGGAAGATGTAGTGGTGTAAAATAAAATTTTAGATAATATTTAAATTAAATGTAATTATAACTTGAAAAGACACAAAATATCATGAGAGAAATGAATAAATAGATAGGTGAACATAAATTCATTTGGTGGGTTGGGACAAAATTGCTCGGCCAAAGATTCAAGGTGGATTGGGAATCCGTCCAGCGAGAGAGGCCAACATTTGTCTCCTTGTTAAGCTCGTTTGGGATATGGTGCAATCTTCGAATAAGCTATGGGTCAACCTTCTCTCTAAGAAATACACTACAGGTTCGACCATTCTTCACGCCAGTAGCCTTTCTAATGCCTCCCCCATTTGGTCTTCTATAATTCGTGCCAAGAACATTTTAAAAGACGGTTTCACTTGGCGAGCTGGTTCGGGGTCATCCTCCTTCTGGTTCAGCCCCTGGAGCTCCTTAGGTTACCTTGGGACCCTTGTCCCGTATGTTGACATCCATGATTTACACCTCACTGTCAAAGACGTACTTGCCTCTAACAGCCCTCACTCCCAGATCCTCTACACTCAGCTTCCACCTTCAGCATCCGACCTCATCAATAATCTTCACATTAGATTCAATGACTCTATTGATGACGCTTTTATCTGGTCCAATAACAAGAATGGATCTTATACAACCAAAAGCAGTTATAGTTGGCTCTTGTCCCAAAATGGCTCAGCTACTACCCCCTCCCTCCCCCTCTCTTGGACTTGAATTTGGAACTTCACTTACCCGAGAAGATCAAATTCCTTTTTTGGCTGGCCTGCCACAACTCCGTTCCCACTCTCTCGTTACTCCACCATCGAAGGATGAACCCTTCCTCTAATTGTCCTCGATGTTGTACTCATGAAGAGACTTTTCTCCATTGTGTTCGAGATTGCGATCTCTCTAGACCCATTTGGCACCGCCTTGGCTTTATCACTCCCGACTTCTTCAGCTCTTCAGATGCTCACGAGTGGCTCAAATTTGGCTCCACGGGTTCTCAAGCTTTCGCTTTCTCCACTAGCATTTGGTGGGCATGGAGACACCAGAATTTAATGTGTTTACAAAATGAGACTTGGTCTATCAATCGTCTCTCCTTTAATATTCAAAGTATGAGTGCCACTATCACCTCTTGTTTCTCATCCCGCTCCACAACAACATCGGAAGAGATCCATGTCAAATGGAACAACAATAACTTTCCCGGTGTCATTCTCAATGTTGACGGAAGTTGCCTCGGATCACCTGTTAGAGCCGGCTTTGGAGGAGTTATCAGAAATGAATCGGGTTTCTATTTTTCCGGTTTCTCGGGTTTCATTCAGGGATCCTCCGATATTTTACTAGCTGAGTTATTTGTCATCTACAAGAGTCTCACTTTGGCGAAAAATATGGCTATTGATGAGTTGGTCTGCTACTCCGATTCTCTCCATTGCATTAACCTCATAAAAGGTCCCAGTATCAAATACCATGTCTATGCTGTGTTGATTCAAGACATCAAAGAGTTGATGTCTCAAAGTAACATTACTCTTTGTCACACTCTCAGAGAGGGAAACAATTGTGCAGATTTCTTAGCCAAGCTTGGAGCCTCTTCAGATTCCGATCTCACGATTCACGCATCTCCCCCGGAAGGTTTCTTGGATATTCTCCGGAGTGACGCAACAGGAACTTTTTTCCTTAGAGAATAGTCTCTTTTTATTTATTTATTTTCTTTTCTGTCTTTGTTTTGATTAGCCTTGTAACCAAAAAAAGATAGGTGAACATAAATTCATAAAATATTATAATTTCAAACAATAATTAGTATAAAATAATTGAACAAATAAAAAATTTACTTTTATTTATCTCTAATTTTAACTACTATGGAAAACAATCATTAAAATTATTTTAAAAATGAATAGGATAATGAGAAATTAAAAAATTTACTTTTATTTATCTCTAATTTTAACTACTATGGAAAACAATCATTAAAATTATTTTAAAAGTGAATATGATAATGAGAAATTAATAAAAAATGTTACACACACCAAATTATTAATTTAGATTTTGCATTAGTACCATATTGGAGTGTGGGGAGTGATAAATAGTTATGCAAGAGTAAAAAAAGTAGTATAAATTTTTCATTAGTGAAAGAAACAAATTATTTCTTTTAGATTTTACATTAGAACAATATTGAGTATGTAAATAGTTATGCAATGCAACATGAAGAGTAAAAAAAAAGTAGTACTCCATATATAAATTTTTTATTAGTGAAGCAAATAAATTATTAATGGATTTGGTGGCCATAATTTGTAAGAAGTTATATAGTGATAATTGGATAAATTGATATTTAAAATGATTTAATTAAAAGAGATAGTGAAAAGGTTTTAATAGAGATTGTAAACTTTTTTTATAGAGTGTCACATCATCACAAAGCTTGGTTATGAGCAACTCAAACTTCCCTTTATATGTAATGTAATAAAAGAAAAGACGGAAGTTCTTCCTTCATGAATAGAAGATAAAAAAATCAATGTAATTCAATTTTGGTCGTAGTCAAAGGTCCAACAAATCGTATGAGCAATTGAAAAGTTAAAAATTTAAATGGTAGTTGTCACAGCCCCATGCGGCCCCTACCACAGTCATGGCAGCTCCAAGGTAGAACTTGACAATTTTAGTCTCTTCGATTCACCCTTAATTGTCCATTATCTGTAATAATGTCTTAGCAGTTATTAGGGATGACAATGGGTATCCACTGGTGCGGGTTTTATACTACCCAAACTCACACCCAAAACCACCACCCGAACCCAAACTCAAACGATGTTTGGGTGGCAAATCAAAACTCACATCCACACCGATTGGGTTCAGGTTTTTCCACTCAAACCCGCAGCTAAAACACGCATAATTAATTAATGGACAAAACTTACATGCATTTCCATACATGTATTTCTTGTTGTTCCACTCACAAAGAGGTAGTTATTTTAAGTAAAAAATAGTTTTCTTTTATTTTTTTAAAATGAAAAAACACCAAAAACCAACTCTTTGTGAGTGAAACAGCAAGAAATGCATGTATGGAAATACATGTAAGTTTTGTCCTTAATTAATTGCCTGCCCAAACTCGGCCTGAATTCTTTTTGATAAAATGCAAAATATAGCATAGTAATTAAATTGCATTGTTCAATTTAAGTAATTAAATGTAGCATAGTAATCAAATATATACATACCAGGGGTAACATAGTTTGGTGAATGATTCACGAAGCAAGCCGAGTGACTGAGTCAAGTGAAGGGAAACCCTAATTTTACAATTCGAGTTCGGGTTTGAGTGATCTCAAACCCATACTCATAGTTTCGGGTGTCACCCAAATCCGAACCTAAATCCAGTCAACCCATTGCTCATTCTCATGTAAAAATGTTCTCACATTCTTGTAAAGATATTTTCAAGTTCTAATATTATTTTCTTAGTTTATTTCATGTCCAAAACTATATCCATGTCCATGTACCACGTGCTTGAGGTGGCATAGATATCTAATTTGCTTATGCGGACCGTTCTGTTAGTTACCTTGAAATAAGTCATTTGCTATTTTTCTTATATATATATATATATATATATATATAAGATTGAGTTTGGAATTGGAAAATGCTAAGTTACGTGAAAAAAAATTCACGATAATTTCACGAATGAGTTGCAAGCCGTGTATATATATATATATATATATATATATATATATATATATATATATATATATATACGGATTTGAATCATCTCCTTCACTTTCTTCTCCATCTCTCTCCTTCCTCTCTATCTCTCTCTTGATTTCATTCTCTCTCTTCAATAAAAAATTTAAAAATAATCATGAGAGAGAGTGAGATTAAGAGAGATAGAGAGGAAGGAGAGAGATGGAGAAAAAAAAGGTGAGGATCCAACTTCTATATATACATGTACTTAGCAGCAAGCTATAGTTTAATGAATGTGAAATCTCTTGTCATCGATCGGTAATAACTTAATTTTTTTAAAAGGTTAATAGCTTAATTAATATGTAATAAAACAAGCAATTTTGGTGTATGAATGTGTGATGTGTTCGCATTATAATTTTTTAAATGTATTAAAATTATAAATGCATTGTCCCATAAGTCCTAGCTCAACTGACAAAAATGTCAATATTGTTAGGCTGGACGTCGTGACCCGGTTTCGAACCCAGGATCTCACAATTATATGTGAATTTAATTTCAACGGATTACCACTTCATCTAAGGTAAAAAAAAAATTACAAATACATTTAGAGAAAATGAGACATGCACCGACATTAAGTGGACCTTCCTTCAAATCTCTCTGGCTCATTGAGACCCAACACGACATCCAAATAAACTCTACCGGTTCCAACATAAAATGAGGAGGATACCCCACTCGTAAAAGGATCAGGGGAGCCAGAGTTTTTACCTAGAAACTACTTTCAAGATAGATGTTTCATCCTATCGATCACACACTCGACATAAACGGTCACATCCGAAAATAAGACTTCATTCGAAAATAAGACTTCATTTCGAGGTTTCCAGATAGTCCACACAATAGTATCTCAAATTAACAACCAGCTCAATCTATCTTTTCTACGCATGTCCATGCCCAAGAAATCCTAAAAAAAACCTAAAACACTATGATGATGTACCAACTCCACAGCTAACCATTGAAAAATACTATATCAAACTGGAGAGATTTGGCTACAAGAACTGAATAAGTGATTTCTATTGTTTGTTCGTGTAACTTTTTTTGTTATCATTAGATTGCCTAGTGGCTAAATATTCCACATTTAAAATATTCATATCAACCTAACTACACTTGTGGAGACAAAATATTTTACTTTGACGTAGGATATTCATTAAACTCATACATTTATAAGTGTATTTTTTAATTGGTTATTTTGGTCTTCAAATAAATATTTTTTTTATAATAATTATTTTATTTCTTAATGTATTTTTTGTTAGTCAATAATTATAAAAAAAAATACACTCAAAATGTACGGCACTTTTATTGAATATAAATAGGAACAATATGTTAAACAAATGAAAATGTAGAACGTGACTACGATGTTGCAACGTTAGAAGCTAACATGAGTTTCATATAGTTTTTACTTTTTACATTGCATCTTAGAAGCTAAATGCAGTAACAAAACGTATTTGTGAATATTCCTGACGCTGAATATAGCATTGCTGTTTAGAATTGTGCTTAGTGATGAATCTATAATCCTAGGGTGATTCTCTATATAAAAAAAAATATAGTTGAGATAGGGCATTTGCTATGTTTTTTTTTTTAATTTGCTTACTAATCTTCCTAAAATCCAAATCATATACAAATAAAAAATTCTCTTTTCTTTTACTAATTACTACTTTTCTAATCTTTATAAATATAGTGGAGTTTTGCTTAATTCTTTCTTAATCTATGTGAATTAATATTTTTATTATTACAAATAATCTCATATACTTGCAAAGCTATCTCTAAACTGCGCTACAAAATACTACTCCCTCCGTTATTTTTTAAATGTCCGTTTAGAATAGTAACACCAAATTAAGAAATTGGATTTTTGCACCTTATCTTCCTATTATACCCTCATCAATAGATTTATTGTTATACAAAAAAAAAAAATAGATTATTGTTATCAACAGAATATAACAATAAACAAACTTTTTTGTTTATTTTTTTAAAAAAAGTCTTTAGTTTTTCAAATATATAAAAAAAATATTTATTGAAAAAGATAAGTGTAATTAAAAAAGGGTACAATTGACAAATCGTACCCTTAAAACACAAAATAGACAGTTAAATAGAAACGCTAAATCCGACAAAACTAGACGCTTAAAAAAAAACGGAGGGAGTAAATGTCTCTACAATTTTTTTCCATCCAAATTGAATTTACAGAATCATAGAAGAAAAATATTGAGCATAGAGCAAATGCACGGGCTCACGGCGATATTATTGAAGTTCTATTATATTTTTTTTTTGGTGAATGAAGTTCTATTATTTATTTTTTTTGACTAAAAGTTCTATTATATTTAACATTAGAAGTTAGGACTAAATCATTTTTACATTTAAACTTAAAGGTTAAGTTTTTTAGACGAAAAGAAATATGATAGTTCATGTTCTTATAATGACAGACATTTCTTGAAGGTTATTTGCATACTATTTACATAAAACAGTACCATCATACAAATAAACTTCATCTCCTATTCACAATACCTAAACTAGACACAGATGAATCTTGATGAAGAATGTTACCATCTTTAGGTGGCTTTCTACCTCTTTTATCCTTAGTTGAATCCATAAGGTCTTCGTCAAAATTCATCAAATCCTTCAATTGGTCAAAATACTTGCTTGACTTTGATATCTCACCACTATTGTAGGCATCTAAATCTAGCAAAGACACAGACTCCAGATGAGGCCGCCTTGGAGAAACAAAGTGGATATTAAACATGAGAACAAGAAGAGAAAGACTCAATTTCCAAAGTCGCAATGCAAGTGCGAAAATGGATGAGCAACTGCAGCTAGCAACTGCGCTTTTTATGCCGGAGAAGAGTGTCGGTACTATCTTCCCCAAACTGGTTTGGCAATGCTTCCATGTCGCGATGAAATGGTAACGGCTGGTGTGTTCCTGTCTACATAGTTCAGTTAGATTCGGTGTGTAAGTAAACACTTGGCCGCATAAAACCTTCACAAGTTAAAAGGAGCATAAAACCTTCACAAGTTAAAAGGAGCTTACATGAGGGATGATATAAGGGCGGACCACAATGCCGATAATTAAGCCGAGTATACACGATAGTCCAAACCCTAGAGTCCAAGTCATAACTGCACCAAGCCCTGTTTAAAAGAGATGGCTTTTTCATTATAATAAGTGTGTTGTAGCCATGGTTTAATAATCTTATCTTTTGAAAGATTAAGATGGAGGATGTAATAGAAGAAATAATAATAATAATAATAATAATGCAGTAAATATATGTGTGTGTATTCAAGCAATTATATTATTCTAGTTTGATTTAGGATGAACTAGCCACTAACATTCCTTATTAAAATTTATTTAGAATCTTGGATCTTGGATCAAGTAACCACTGAATTAGATGTCATTGTTATGTTGATCTTGCAGGCTAAATTTTAGAAATTTCAAACATTTGATTGTTTAAGCATTACATATGTTGATCTTAAGCTACATCAATGAAGCTCAACAAAAAAGAAAATTTTATTACTATGAGGTGAATTTCAAAGGTGGATTTTCAATCCTGAAAGTTGTGACTCTAAAGATTTTAAATTTTCAATGCAATGATGGATTTAATCAAATGTTCATTCTACAAAGTATTAATTTGTGTAGAAAAATTTGATTTACAATTGCATTAACCTAAGAAGAATAGCACATAAAAAAAATTAAAATGTGAAAAGGAAAAGTTCATATTAGAAAATGCTCCAAATTATAAATTCTCACCAGATTTAGAACCAAGGGTACAATCTTCCTCCTTCAAATTAATCTGACGGACCAACTGGTGCATATGATCTGACACCAGTAAAGCACACAAGACAGGAACGAAATTTAGCTCAAAATCATTTGAAAATGATGCATTTTGTGCTGGCCCATCCTTGATGTTTGACTTTTCTGAAGACCCTCCAGCAATTGTAGTTACACCTAGTCAAAGACCAAAACAGACAAAAGGGATGTTGTTGTTATTTACATTTTTTGCTTATAAAATATATCATCCATCTTAAGATTTACAAGATTCACCACCCCAAGTTAACTAAGTGCGTTAAGCATGTGATCATGAGTTTGATATCAAACCGTGTGTATAGAACTTCATCATGTGGTAGAACATCAGAGATACTTGGATTTACCAAAAAAAGGATCACCACCCCCAACAATGCATTAATGACTATTATTAATTATCAATTTTTGAGTTTGAGACTAATTGAGTGAATGCGCAGACTAGTACTTGAAATAGTGAGCGTCGTTTTTTAGAATTGTTAAATACCTCCCCGAAATTGTAAAATGTCATCCAAAACGGTCCCTCTGTTAACTTTTACCATTACAGGCTACGTGACACGCTAACTGAACATGTTGATCCGACATCAATGTTAGTGTACTTGGGACTAATCTGTCTATGAAATTTAGGTAACTTGAAGCCTAATTTATTAGTAACTACAATTATGCATGGACTAACTGTTGTCAAATTAGTCCCAGAAAACCTTAATTTCAGGGCGAATTAGTTCATGGTGTGGTGGCATTGATGTGTGATCAAACATAAAGGGGTCCATTCCATATTCAATTAACGTGTCATGTCATAATCCCTAATCGTAAAAGTTAACATAGGGACTCTTTTTTACTTACATTTTACAATTTTCAACGATTTGTTTGTCAATTCAACAACCAATTTACCAATTCCTTGGGACTAATTTCATTCATTTAAAATTAATAAGGTTTCTTATCACTTCAACTCTTATTTCTCTTCCAATTCAACTATGTTCCCATGATAGAACAAATTAATGCAATTTCCATTCCAAGGCAAATTTATAAAGCTAAAGACTGAAACTTTATATACAAAACCAAGCAACACAAACAAGATGGAACCAAACCAAGTCACTACAGAGTTTATCTGCAAACATACCGTTGACGCCAATTTTCCTTATCACCTTGTTAACCCTATCAGCAACATAAACATTCCCTCTTGTATCAACTGCAAAGCTTCTAGGTTTATCAAACGTAGCAGAACCCACGTCACCATCTTCATATCCAGGTGACCCATTTCCAGAAAACCTCTTAAAAACACTTTCTGCAACAGAAACAAATAAAATTAAAATCAAAATAGAAAAAATCACAAACCCTAGAAAATAAAAATAAAAAATTTAACGCAACCCAGAAAACAAAAAAACAAAAAGAATGAACCTTGGGAAATGGGTAATTGAACGGTGTAGAAAGTGCTGTTTGTAGAATCAAGGATGATGAGATCGGAGAAAGTGGGTCGTTGAAGAACTGAAAAAGGGTTTATGTGAAGCTTGTGACCGTCGAGTACGGTGGTGATGGTGTAACCGTCTTCGGAAATGACGCGTTTTGGTTGAACTGAAAAAATGAAATTAAAAAAATTGAAAAATTATGTGATGAAAATGGAAAATGAGAGAAAAATAGAAGGATTAGAAAGAGTTACCATAGAGAGAGAAGAGTGCGAAAATGATGAGGAAAAGATGGAGTGTAAAGATGGTGGAAGGAGAAGGCATGTTTGAGTTCAGTCCTTTCTCAGTTTGATCGGTTGATGGAAGAGTGAGTAATGTTGTTTCACTCTTTTGTTTGGGTTATCAATTATTAATGTACTACTATATTTAATTTTAATTTGTTTAAATAGAAATCAATTTTTATTTTAATATTTATCTTATATGTTTTGTTTTTCCTCTATATATATCTCAAGTTTAGCTTTCACAAATTTTTACTCTACCTATTCGTTCTCGCAGCGTTTTATATTTTCCTCTATATATATCTCAAGTTTATCTATCACAAATTTGTGTTTCTATTGCTACTATGACTGATCAAAATATTGAATTTTAACTTGCACTACGTTGTTTAAGAGGTTTTTTTAATTTTATTTTATATTTTATATACTATAACTATTCATTCTCGCCGCGTTTTATATATACTACTTTCTTTCTTTTTTACACATAACACCATTGAATTCATATTCCAATAACTGACTTAGAGATCCAAACTACCACCTCATTTATTACAGATCCAAACTACCACCTCATTTATTACAGATCCAAATTTAAATTTTAAATTCACCTTTCTATTATTGTTTCACATGTTACTATATCTTTATCTTTATCTATATTATTATAAAATTATTATAAAAGGAGAGTTATGGTTTAGGTTAAGCAACCACTTAACCCTAATTTTTTCCCTCCTAATTCGTCACCACCCCCAACTACCACCTCATTTATTACAGATCCAAATTTGAATTTCAAATTTCAAATTCACCTTTCTATTATTGTTTCACATGTTACTATATTTTTATCTTTATCTTTATTATTATAAAATGAGAGTTAGGGTTTAGGTTAAGTAATCACTTAACCCTAATTTTTTCCCTCCTAATTCCTCACCACCCCCAACTACCACCTCATTTATTACAGATCCAAAATTGAATTTCAAATTTCAAATTCACCTTTCTATTATTGTTTCACATGTTACTATATCTTTATCTTTATAAAAGGAGAGTTAGGGTTTAGGTTAAGCAACCAATTAACCATAATTTTTTCCCTCATAATTCCTCACCACCCCTGATAACACCGAAAAATGCACTGTTTATTTAATTAATCTAGCTTACTATTTTACTATTTTCTCGTATTTTTCGTAGTATTATTATTTTTATTTATTTCAGGTATGTCGGAATTTACCGAAAATAATATTAAGTTACAAAAATAAATGCAATTGGATCAAAAAGCAGCCCAAAAGAAGAAAAAGCCCAATATCACGGTCTGCCAAGATTATGCCCACGTTTCATTTCTTCTCATGGCAGTTGCCACACTTCGTGCCCCACGTCATACCTTATGATCATGGCAGTTGCCATGACTTTTGGCCCACGTTTCCTCTTAAGCACATGGCGCCTGCCATGGCTTGTGGCAACTGCCACATCCTATTCTCATGGCAACTGCCATCCCACTTGCCAACTGCCACCCACTTTTCCAGGAAAAGAAACTGTTCCGCATTATCCTCGGTACACGATCTATCACGTGCGCAACATAAATTCCTATTATGAAGAAAAATAAAAGGCTCAACAGTTACTTCACTGAGCCTATATATATAGGAGCCTTCACTGTTATTTTTTCTTCTTCTTTTTCACGCATACTTTGAGATATAAGTGATATATCAGTTTATTATTTAAGCGCTTTTGCTTTGGTTCTAGTTGCTCTCTGTAAGTTACTCTATTTAATATATTAAATTCAGTTCAGTATTTTAAATTCTGATCAGTTTATTTATTTTTGCCATTGATACAGTACGTTGAATGTTTTATATTATTTTATTTTTAATTACACAGTTTGAGTAATTGTTACGGTATATGTGACTTATGCTTTTATTACTACTTCACTACCATATACTGTCACGCACAGTATATGGGTTTTAGTTTCCTTGCTTTGCTTGTATGTTTTATTTGTTAGCCGTAATTGTTACCTATTGCTACTATTTTAATTTCAGTTTCAATTATTTTATTGGTATCTGATATGTTCTTAATTAAATTAATTGCTATTTATTTAATCAAGATGTTTTCAGTTATAATTATGTCGAACTAATTTAATATAACTGGAATGTGAATAAGAAGCTGATTTGGGTTTAGTAATCAAGTTGCAAACTTTATTTTCAAACAAACTAGTTTTCTGTTACAGTTTTTAATTAAACGATAGCCTATAATTTTGCACGAAAGTGAAAATTAACTAAAGTGTAAGTCAACAGCGCGAGAGTGTGAGATTTATACTAGATAGTAAAAACTGGACATTAATTTTAAACACCGCGACAACTCTTTAAAATTAATTAAACTATATTAGTTTTCAAAAAATATTTTATAAATAAATGCGAGAGCGAGAGTGAAGTATTTATTTTATATTCTATGATAAAGTTCAATAGCGCGAGAGCGTGAGACCTTCGTCTTTAAACTAATATTGTTTTGTGAAAACTAGATCTTTTTAATTGAATTGAATTGATTTTCAAAAAGTATTTTTATAAGTAAGTGTGAGAGCGAGAGTGAAGCATTTATTTTATATCTATATGATATTAACCAATAGCGCGAAAGTGTGAGGAGCGTATTTTTAAATCAATATCAGTTTGTTAAAAAGTGACATTATTTCTAAATGCAATTTAATTACCGAACCCATTGAAGCGACTTAAAGTAACATTCCAGTTTAGTTAAATCTTATTGTTTGAATCAAATTTATTTATTTTTTCTTTTAAAATCCCTTTCCAATTAATATTTAGCCTTAACCTTACACTATATTAAAAACATAAGCGAAGTTTTGGAAAAATAGTCCCTGAAGGAACGATAATCTTTTATAACTATACGATAAGTCTGTGCACTTGCAGAAATATCGCATCAAGTTTTTGGCGTCGTTGCCGGGGACTAATTTAGTCCAAAAATTCGCTATTTAGTTTTCAATTCGTAACGATTAAGGCACTCCCTTTAAGTTCTTCCTCCGCCTAGGTTGTATGCCCAACACTCGTACCTCCGAGGAAGAATTAGTAGAACCTAACCCTGAAATAGAGCGTTTTATTCATTTACAACGCCGAATTCGTGAATTTCAAAAGCTATTTGAAATCCCAACCATGGCCAACAACAATCGTCCCCTTAAGGACTACGCTGTCCCTTCTGAAGAGGAATCATTCGAGCATCGTCTCCCCAGCCGTTGAAGCTAGGAATTTCGAATTGAAACCTGCTCTGTTGCAAATAGTGCAGCAAAATCAATTCTCCGGTTCCCCTACGGAGGATCCGAACCTCCACTTATCAGTGTTTGTGCAGTACGCATACACACTAAAAGCCAATGGTGTAGGAGCCGAAGCAATACGACTCCGCCTTTTCCCGTTCTCTTTGAGAGACAGAGCTAGAGCTTGGCTCCAAGCTTTACCTTCGAACTCCATCACTACATGGAACGAATTGAAGAAGCAATTCTTAGCCCGATATTTCCCGCCAAGCAAAACAGCTATGTTGAGAGCCCAAATCAACGGATTTAGGCAAAAAGATGGAGAATCACTCTTCGAGGCATGGGAACGATACAAGGATATGATGAGACTCTGTCCACATCACGGTTTAGAACAATGGCTCATAATCTATACCTTCTATAATGGGCTGCTCTATAACACTAGACTCACCATAGATGTTGCTGCTGGTGGAGCTCTGATGGATAAACCTTACCAAGAAGCCACACAACTTATAGAAAACATGGCCCAGAACCATTACCAGTGGGGAAGCGAACGCGCTGCAGTAGAAAAAGCCCAAACAAAAGGCGGTATGTACGAAGTAAGCGGCTTAGACCATGTCAATGCCAAAGTAGAAGCCCTTTATCAAAAGATAGAGAGTTTAACTCTACCTCCCGCAGCTACCATAGCTGCAATACAACCGAACTGCGAACTATGTGGAGTTCCTGGACATATTGCTGCTAACTGTCAATTACTAGCTGAACCCACCCCGGACCAGGTGAATTATGCCCAAGAAAACCCGTTTTCAAACACATATAACCCTGGATGGAGCCGTCATCCGAATCTTTCCTATAAGAACAACAATGCCTTGTTTGCACCTACTGCCCCACCGGGTTTTCAAAACCAGAAAGGAGCCCTTGCTACTCCTACTGCCCCTAATAAGTCAAATCTGGAAATTATGATGGAAAATTTTATCCTATGCCAGACTCAGCAAAATAAAGAATTCATGAATCAAAACACTCAACTCATGAATCAAAACATTCATGCTAATGAATTAATTAAGCAACTGGCAAACAAAGTAGAGGCTATAGCCACACACAACAAAATGTTAGAGACTCAAATATCTCAAGTGGCCCAACAGCAGGCAGCTATAGCTCCCCCAACCGGAACATTCCCAGGCCAACCACAACCTAATCCTAAGGGACACATTAATGCTATAATGCTGCGAAGCGGAAAAGAGTTACAGGATCCCCCTACTGGAATAGTTAGAAGTCATGACCTAGGAAAAGGTGTAGAGAAGGACACTACAAAAGATACTTGGAGTGAATCAATGATAGTTGACAGTGGACAAACACTCAAGTCTAAGAAGGCAGGGGAAAATGAAAAGGAAACACCATATGTACCCCTCCTCCTTACAAGCCTCCAATTCCATTTCCTCAAAGACTTGTCAAACCTAAGAATCCAGGGCAGTTTGAAAAATTTATCGAGATGCTAAAAAGGCTTCATATCGACATATCATTCATTGAGGCTATAACCCAAATACCCTCTTATGCAAAGTTCTTAAAGGAAATTCTGTCAAACAAGAAAAAGCTTGAAAACATTGGGACAGTGGAGTGCAATGCTATTAGTGAAAACAAGCTCGCCCCAAAACTCGAGGACCCAGGAAACTTTTCTATTCCTTGCGTTATTGGTAGACATATCATAGATAAAGCCCTTTGTGATCTAGGATCAAGTGTAAGTTTAATGTCACTGACTCTCTGCAAAAGGCTCGGACTTGGAGAGTTAAAACCTACTAAGATGTCCCTACAGCTGCCTGATAGAACCATCAAATACCGAGTAGGAATTCTGGAAAATGTTCCAGTAAGAATCGGTCATCTGTTTATCCCTACTGACTTTGTCATCATGGACATAAAGGAGGATGATGATATCCCCATTCTGTTAGGTAGACCTTTCCTAGCTTCTTCAGACGCTATAATTAATGTAAAAAGAGGGAAAATCACCTTCGAAGTAGGAGATGAGAAAATCGAGTTCATAATGTCTCAATTCATGGAAAACCCTACCTTGAAAAACTCTTGTTGTCGACTCGACATAATTGAAAGAAATGTCGATAAATTCCCCTCTGAACAAGTCCCTCCTGACATACTAAAAGCTCACCCAGAACATAATATCTTTCAAGATAAGACACCCCCGTCTATTTCACAGAGAAAGAAAGGAAAAAGGAAAACACCTATGCGATGGTCGGACATGTTCAAATGGAACCCTAAGGATGTTGAGCACAATGTTAACGATGTGAGTTTGGAAGAGGCGCCATTTTGATTTAAAAGTTTGAGAAGTCGAGCTAAACGACTTTAAACAAAGCACTGCGTGGGAGGCAACCCATGAGTTTTCAATTTAATATTTTTGTTTTTCATTTGTTTATCAGCAAATAAAGAGATTGATGGCTTTGCACCTGTCAGCTGCATATAGGCGTGAATCTCCAGGTTTCCCGCTCCAATCCTTAACATGAGTTGCAACAGTGAAGACTGAGGACACTGTTGGATTTAAGTTGAGGGGAGGACTTTATTGCTTTTATTTACTTTTCAGTATTAATTTCACTTTCTAGTTTAGTTTTCCTTCTGCAAATAAATTTTTTCGGTGTATTTTTAATTTTTCCAAAATTTTGAGCCATAACAAAAATTTTGAGAAACAAATAATTTTTGAGATTCCAAAGTCACAAACGTAATTAACACTGAACTTTCAAATTAAGTATATTTTTCGTACCAGCTATATCATTTTAATACCTTAAAATTCATAATTATGTAGACCAATTTGGATATTTGCTAGAAACTGAACTTAAATTTCTTGACACTTTAGTAGTCCTTGAGTAAGCCCATAAGTAGTCGGCACCATCTACGATCACAATCTAAGTAGTTGAGTCGACGAATATAAGTGAATGACTTTGAATGAAAAATGAACATCAAGGATGTATAAATCTGAAAAGGGACTACGCACTCTAAGTTAGATGACCCTCACCCGGTCATTTAGCCCAACTGCGAAATACCTCAAAGATATAAAATATCCTATGACATAAAGTAAGAGAAGAGAAAAATAAATGATATGAAAAAGAATCGGGTCATAATCACTAACAGGTTCACTACCATGTGTGTGTGAATAGATAATGGGCTTAATGTGATTACCGCGGGCTAAAAAAAGGATAACGAAAGAAGAAATGAAAGTTAAGTTCAGGTATAGTAAAATAATTCGGAACGGTTTATTTAAGGATGAAATTCATGTTCATTTGTGATTTGTGTTTCCATGATATTTTTGGTACGATAAATAAATTAGTTTCTCTGATTTAGTCGAGATTAAAAATGTAACTTTTGGAAAATCTTTTTGTTTTGTTTCTCTATCACAAAATTATAATCTTTTTGCTTGAGGACAAGCAATTGTTCAAGTTTAGGGGAGTTTGATAACACCGAAAAATGCACTGTTTATTTAATTAATTTAGCTTACTATTTTACTATTTTCTCGTATTTTTCGTAGTATTATTATTATTATTTTTATTTATTTCAGGTATGTCGGAATTTACCGAAAATAATATTAAGTTACAAAAATAAATGCAATTGGATCAAAAAGCAGCCCAAAAGAAGAAAAAGCCCAATATCACGGCTTGCCAAGATTATGCCCACGTTTCATTTCTTCTCATGGCAGTTGCCACACTTCGTGCCCCACGTCATACCTTATGATCATGGCAGTTGCCATGACTTTTGGCCCACGTTTCCTCTTAAGCACATGGCGCCTGCCATGGCTTGTGGCAACTGCCACATCCTATTCTCATGGCAACTGCCATCCCACTTGCCAACTGCCACCCACTTTTCCAGGAAAAGAAACTGTTCCGCATTATCCTCGGTACACGATCTATCACGTACGCAACATAAATTCCTATTATGAAGAAAAATAAAAGGCTCAACAGTTACTTCACTGAGCCTATATATATAGGAGCCTTCACTGTTATTTTTTCTTCTTCTTTTTCACGCATACTTTGAGATATAAGTGATATATCACTACATTGAATGAGGCAAGCGGCTCCAGTTGATTTTAGGCGTTAGCGTCGGTTTCAACTGACGCTAATTGCTTACTGTGACAGTTGGAAAGGCGTCGGAATTAGCGGCGTCGCTACGACATTTAGCGGCGGTTCTGACAACCGTTGGAATAACCGCCGGTAGGTTATTAGCGTCCGCTGTTATGATTGTCGCGACTGTTGGAACCGCCGCTATTTGTAATTATTTTCCCAGATTTTTTAGCTTTTAGCGTCGGTTCAAACCGCCGCTATTTGCTTTTTTTTCACTTTTTTTTAGATGCTTTTTGTTTTCCCACAAATTTTACACCAATTTTTTTCTTTATTCATAATTATTGATCATCAATAGAAAAATAACATGCATTCAAAATAAAATAACAATGATTCAAATTAAAATGGAAGTTTATACATTAATTTCAAATACATATGAGCTCCAATAGCTTTACATAGTGCAAAAATTCAGCATAAAAATTCAGCATATCACTACATTGTGCATGACTGCTAGTATGCTATTGTTTCCCAACTCTTGAAATCAAAAGAAAAATGGTTCAAACTTAATAACAAACACAACAAAATTATCATATCTAAGTATTTATTCTTCTTTGGTAAACACTAAAATTAAAAATATGCATCTCCATGATCTGCTTCGTTGCCCATATGCAACTCCATGACTACTAGCTTCGTGACAATATGATGATGAGCACCTCATATATGTTGGTGAAGTTGAATACCAGTAATGCAAACCTCAACCTAACTTATCCGATTCACATAAAATTAGAAGTATGAGATAAAAATCTAGCCAAAAAGAAAGATGAAAAATACTTACAGTTATGAAGTCACCAACATATATAGCCAAAAGATCAGTTTTCTTTCTACCTGCAAATGTCAAAGAAGATGAAACAATAAATACTGTATGCATCACTAATGTGCAATAATGCCAAAAGGAAATATATACAAATGCTTACCAATTTTATTAGTACCTGAAGGGAAATGAAGATACACTTATGCAACAAAATATTAAAAAAAAAGGTTCTAACACCAAAACTCATATATATAAAACTCATAAGCCAAAAACCAGTATCAATATCTATCTCAACCCTACACTTGTTGTGGCCTAGAACCATATCCATTAACACCATTTGTTCGTCCATTCATTCCTTGTGAAAACTTGTTCTCTGATTTTTTCCTCTTGAGCACAATGATCCATGTGTAAGCTTCTAAAAGTATTGCAATGCCTCCTAAAGTTGCAATAATGCCAGTGTATGCATGCTTCCAGTTATTGTAACGATCCCCTGCAGACACTCCCAATGCATCAAACCCTTTGAAGATGTTGATGATGCTGATGATTATCGTGGCGTAACCGATACCCCAATGGTAAAGATTCTAGTAGATTCTGAATTTGTGATCTTTGTTTGGCCTCAATAGTAGAGCAAAAACCTGAATTCAAGTAAATAGCAGAAGTTGCGATCAATTTCATTACAATTATTAGTAGCATATGCACGACATAACATTCAAAATAGGCACAACAATCTGAGCTGCAACATCAATGTTTTTTTTTAATATTTCCACAACAGCGATTGAAATTTGTACGAGTCATATTTAACTGTGATTCTTTGCTGTATCAATCATCGCAATGCAACCGCGACAGTTACCGCGGTCACAATTTAAAACCTTGTGTATTACTAGTTTATAGTACAAGAAATCAATCATCAAAAACAATTGAAGTTTCATTGCATCAGCTGTATTTGACCGTGTTCTCTGCAATATCAACGACAAAGATGCAACCATGTATACTAGTGGTTTAAGAAACAAACAATGAACATGTAAGCTTGTACCTGAAGGGTTCCAAGGTAGAAGAGGGTGATTCTGAATGCTCTATGAGTTGAATAAGTAACACCAGCTGAGTCACTCCCAAATTTGAGACCGGTACCCCATCCAGCAACACCGACTCTATAGGCAGCTGTTTGGCAGGTAACATGAAGGTAAAACCATGCAGGGTCTGAAGATTTGATCACCTTCAAGTACCTTGCAATTACAGAACCAATCAAATACAGTGACTTACAAGAAATTAGCCAATATCAACCATAAGACAATAAGGGACATATTACAAAGCTGCAAATATACATAATAATCAATTGAAAGAAACAATCAAATATAGTGACTTACACTAATAGAACCGAGAAATGCTACTTTCTTTCAATGTGTACCTAATCAAAGAAACACTACATAAGTCAAATATGACAAACAAAATTAAGGTTCAATGATGAAAAACATTCTATATCATCATTTAGAAATATATCAATGAAAACATCTACACAATGGAACAATTAAGGTAACAGAGTCCCATTAAGATTGGAACAAAAAATTCACAAACAATTCATAAACCAATTTGGGGATACTGTTTTCGAACTCAACAATAGCAAATGCCTCAATTTGCATGTCGCTATTTGCTTGTTTTCTTGTAGTGAAAATTTAAGCTTCAAAAGTAATTTGAATAATTGATCTTATACCTCCCATCAAGATGGCAATATCTTCTAAATAGTGAGTCTCGCGTTCACCAAACGCAGGAGCCTTAATGGCAGCAACCTTAAGCAAGAACATCCTGCTCAATTCCCCTAAGTTTATTTTTAATAATTGGAGCAAGAGCATCCTGCTCAATTCCCTCTGCAACTATCAAAATTGAATACTTCTCGTTCACCGCGCTATTCAATATATTAAGTAACTCCTTTGGATTTATGATCTTTTTGTCAACTAATAGCAACTGCAATAAAAAATTCATGCACAATATGATTATTTTATAGAGTTCATGTTAGGCTTATATACTAAATTGTTATACATTGCAGTCTTGAAGTTCAATTGTCATCTTTCTTCGATATGTGACGAAGTATGGAGACATATATCCACGATCAAATTGCAAGGTATATACTTAAAGAATTCATGTAGGCTTTCTTCGGATGTCGGATGATTTGTTCATGAGGTGTTAGCTCAGTACTAAGAGTTTGACATTGTAACTTCAAGGGATGAACTTCAAATTCCCTCGACAAAGGTCGTAAAATAGACATTATTCCCATTATAAATAATATTAATTTTTCCTTTCTCCCATTGTTTCTTTAAACAATGAAACCATATAATTTTGATTAAGATTCTAAAATCGTGCATTTATTCATCCAAGAGTTTGTTATAACAAAAATCAATAGAAAAAAAAAAACTAGATAGTAGAGCTTACTTCTCTAAACATCAAACTAAATTTAGAAACAAGTGTTTTAGATGTCTTCTCAATCCCGCGAGTAATTTGGATAGGATTCATTCCAGCTGCAATAACCTACAAGAGAGTGAAAATACCACAAAAAATTTAAGAAGACCCATTAAAACCTTCAAATATGGTAAAATCTATAATGTATGTCATGTTATATGTACCTTTGTTCCCTCTTTGATTAAGCCATGAGCAAGAATAACAGAAGTACTTGAGCCAGCATCAGCTAAGATATTGGTTTTGGCACCTGCTTGTCTCACCAATTTAACTCCAACATTCTCCAATGGATCTTCCAGTTCAATCTCAAACAACATCAGCACAAAACATGTTATTAGACCTAATTAAAGTTATTAAACCACACAAGCAACAATACAAGTGTTTATGGTTTAAGATGGGCCAAGGAATTCTTAGTATCTCTTTTTCTAGTGATGCCTTGGGAGTGGTAAATTGTGTTAGTGGTAAGAGCAAGGTGGCTGCCATTGACCCTGTCATTCAAGATTGTAGGACTTTATTGATTTATATCTCATTTGTAATTTGTAATGGTTAATTATATCAGTAGAGAGCTAAACAAAGAAGCTCATGTCCTTGCCTCTTTGGTTATGTCTTTAGGATCTACAACTTGGTTGGGTTTTGTCCCTTCTAATCTAGTTTCAATTCCTGCTTCTACAGCACCTTTAAGCCTTGTTGAGGCTGTTTCTTCTGTTTAATGAAATGTCTTTAACATAAAAAGAAAACAATACAAGTGCTTAAATATTGAAAAGTAACCTCCAAATTTTGAACAAAATAAGAACTAACATAACCGCTAACATAAAATACATTTCTCTATCCAATCAACATTTTTTTGCATTGTCAATCAATTATGACTATTGAAACTTCTAAATTCAAATAAATCCACAAGCAAAAATCAAATAAACCCCACTTAAGCTATGGTAAATCCAACAATGCTATTGCAGATAAATAATTTTATGCTCACAAAATTTATCTATTTGCATTTCATATGCTTATAATACTTCCCATAAATCGTATTAACTAACACATAAATCAATCAAAGAAATCAATGATAACCTAACCTCTATAACAATATATTTCCCTGTTTCTCTAAATTTCTGGAAGCACAATAGATTAGAAACTAATAAACTAATTTCAAATACCTAATTACTAATTATCTAAACAATAAACTAGTTTCAAATACCTAAGTACCAATTTATGAAACAAAATGATGAAAAAATTGGGAAAATAACTAAATTTTTTAATAAATTTTAAACAGAACCTGAATTGAAGGATGAACAAAACTGAATTGAAGCTTGAGAGATTCTGAAACGAAGCTTTGCAGAGAGAATGAATCGAGGTTGAAGGATTCTGAATGATAGTTGAACTTAATCGAAGTTGAACGAACGATTATGAATGAGAGTTGAAGTGAATCGAAATTGAACGATTTGAACCTAATCGAAGCTTTTCTGAAATGAAACTAGGGTTGAACAATTCTGAATGGAGAGAGAGTGTGTGTGTGTGTGAAACCTGCGATGAGTATCGAGAGAGAGAGAGTTTCAATTTGGAATAGTGTTTGTTATTCAGAAACAGACAAAAATAAGTGAGGAATAATTTTTTTTTGGCATGGGAACATGCAGCGGCGGTTCTAAACGGCCGTATATTGAAAAAGCGGCAGCGGTTACTGTTCACCCGTCGCGAGATGCCCGTCGCTATATACCTTTTTTCTTGTAGTGTATCAGTTTATTATTTTAGCGCTTTTGCTTTGGTTCCAGTTGCTCTCTGTAAGTTACTCTATTTAATATATTAAATTCAGTTCAGTATTTTAAATTCTGATCAGTTTATTTATTTTTGCCATTGATACAGTACGTTGAATGTTTTATATTATTTTATTTTTAATTACACAGTTTGAGTAATTGTTACGGTATATGTGACTTATGCTTTTATTACTACTTCACTACCATATACTGTCACGCACAGTATATGGGTTTTAGTTTCCTTGCTTTGCTTGTATGTTTTATTTGTTAGCCGTAATTGTTACCTATTGCTACTATTTTAATTTCAGTTTCAATTATTTTATTGGTATCTGATATGTTCTTAATTAAATTAATTGCTATTTATTTAATCAAGATGTTTCCAGTTATAATTATGTCGAATTAATTTAATATAACTGGAATGTGAATAAGAAGTTGATTTGGGTTTAGTAATTAAGTTGCAAACTTTATTTTCAAACAAACTAGTTTTCTGTTACAGTTTTTAATTAAACGATAGCCTATAGTTTTGCACGAAAGTGAAAATTAACTAAAGTGTAAGTCAACAGCGCGAGAGTGTGAGATTTATACTAGATAGTAAAAGCTGGACATTAATTTTAAACACCGCGACAGCTCTTTAAAATTAATTAAACTATATTAGTTTTCAAAAAATATTTTATAAATAAATGCGAGAGCGTGAGTGAAGTATTTATTTTATATTCTATGATAAAGTTCAATAGCGCGAGAGCGTGAGACCTTCGTCTTTAAACTAATATTGTTTTGTGAAAACTAGATCTTTTTAATTGAATTGAATTGATTTTCAAAAAGTATTTTTATAAGTAAGTGTGAGAGCGAGAGTGAAGCATTTATTTTATATCTATATGATATTAACCAATAGCGCGAAAGTGTGAGGAGCGTATTTTTAAATCAATATCAGTTTGTTAAAAAGTGATATTATTTCTAAATGCAATTTAATTACTGAACCCATTGAAGCGACTTAAAGTAACATTCCAGTTTAGTTAAATCTTATTGTTTGAATCAAATTTATTTATTTTTTTATTTTAAAATCCCTTTCCAATTAATATTTAGCCTTAACCTTACACTATATTAAAAACATAAGCGAAGTTTTGGAAAAATAGTCCCTGAAGGAACGATAATCTTTTATAACTACACGATAAGTCTGTGCACTTGCAGAAATATCGCATCAACCCCCAACTATCACCTCATTTATTACAGATCCAAATTTGAATTTCAAATTTCAAATTCACCTTTCTATTATTGTTTCACATGTTACTATATGCATTGTATGCCACTATTTGATAATATAAAAAAAAAAAAAAACATTTCTATTCCCTAAAAACATTGTATGCTTTAAAGCTTTGATTTTTATGGTGGTAGGTTCTAAAGTTTTGATTTTGATGGTGGCTGAGTTTTTGTAGATGTTTTAAAGCTTTGATTTTTATGGTTGTGGGTTCTAAATCTTTAATTTTGATGGTGGCTAGGTATGTTGCTGCTATTGTGACTCCCTCGACCTTCACGGTTAAGCTTTGATTTTAACTTGTACGAATTTAAATTGATGTATTTAGTATATTTTAACTTCTGCACATCTCCAAATATTTGTTCCTAGAGAGTTCTGATTTGAGGATGGTTCTTTTTATTTTGTTGGTCTTTATTCTCTTTTTCATCTTTCTCTTAAAAAAATGTCTTAAAACTTTGATTTTGATGGTGACTTTGTTTTGATAGTGTCTCTTCAATCAATAAAGGTAAGTGTTACTATAAGATTTGATTATTTTTTATTTCTTACTTTTGTTAACTTCTCTAATATGTTTTCGGATTTCTTTTAATTTTTTTTTATATTGCAAGTTATATCCTGTTGGCTATTGATTTGTTCAAAACATGTTACTGCCATGGCGACTCCCTCGACCATCAAGTTTAAGTTCCTTTATAACGAGCCGTTATGTTTTTACGAATTTTTCATTGATGTATTTAGTGCATTCGAATCGATTGCTTTTGTAAATTACAAATGCTTTGGTGATCGTGAATATGTGCTTTTGTCCTGTTAATTTGTAGAATATGATTTTTCTTTGTATAGATAAAAAATTTGTTTTTTCTTTGTAGAGATAATAATTTGTAAATCTATTAAATGCACATGTGTCTGTATCATAGTATTTTGATTTTTTTTAATTGTTTATATTTTTTTAGAAATTGACTGCGAATTTTGTCGGATTGTTCCTATAATGTATGTTATGTTTTTATATGCATTTATGTTTGATATGCAGCTCAAAGGAAAACTGGTGTGGTATTTTGTCAATAATCTCGTGTAGAAGATTGATTATTGATTCCGGCGCAAAGACTTGTTATGGGTGATATACTATTAAATTTTGTGGTCACCTTGAGGAAAAAATGAAATTTCTACTTAATATTTTATTGTTGATGTCTATCATATATATGATTTCCGATGTGTTAGACTTTACACGAGAATTAGTATTGTGTATTTGTGGAATGTGGATCAATATTTTTATTTGTTTTGAAATGTCATTGGTAATTATAAAAAAAAATGTCGTTGGTAATTTTATGAATTTAGTGAATGTACTACTCTTTTTCAACTACATTAGTAATACTTAATTTAAATAAAAAAAAATCGTGTGTACATCATAATATATATATTCTCTTTAATCATAATATAGTAAGAAATTAAATTACTTTTTCATATGTATTCTGAAGTGATATGCTTACTTTTTCCAAAAAATAGAAACTATTAATTTTATTATTATTATTATTATTATTATTATTATTATTATTATCTCTTCTCTTAATTTTCAAACTAGCAAACCTTTTGTTTTTTTCTTCCTATTTTTTGCACTTATTATCTCCTCTCTTGAGCCTTTACTTCTCTAAAATGTGAGTTAGGATCCTCTCCATTTTCACTTCTTTCCATTTCTTTCATTACCAAAGTTTTTAAATATTTTGGGGTGTATAAAAGACATTTGGACCCACTTAATGTCACACTTTTACATTTATATTTCCAAAACTATATACTAATGGAGGAAATGGAAATAATAAGAAATGGAGAGGATCCCAACTCTTAAAATGTTGCCTTAAAATTAGGTACCTTTTGTTTTATCTGATAGGAATAATTATACAACAATTTTTTAATTTAAAATTAGTTATTTTTCCAATTTTTCAAATATTTTCTGCTCACACCAACAAAAAAAATTGTATCTTTTGTTGTGGGGTAAATAACTAATCGTGCATCATATTTGTTTGTTTAAATATGTACAAGCTCTATGTGGCCGTACTTTAAAAAATTATTATTGATTTAATATTTTTAAATATTTTTGTAGTTTCACTTGTACCGACTAATTTCAATTTCCCTACATTTTATTTCATTTTATTTTTTTACTTGCATAATTGTAAGAATTTATATCGTAGATTTAGTTTGAAATTCTGGCGTGCAGTGGTAAGATGCTCTATATCATGTTGTAGCATCTTCTACCGCATCAGACTAACAGAATATGAAAAATAAACAATAAAGGGCATGAAAGTAAATAACACAGTATGTTGTTAACCCAGTTCGGCGCAAGTCACCTACTCTGAGGGATACCAATCCAGGAATGAATTCACTACTATAGTTATAGTTCAAAGACTCCAAAACGCCCCGTTTCTATATTATTTTTACGTCAAAAAATCTCCGTTTATTTGTTTTATTATAGTTTATAAATTCTAAATTTTTTTCTTGATAATAAAATTCTAAAATTTTCAGTCAATAAAAACAAAATAATACTTTTAATGTATAAAACAATCTATATCTATAAAAAATATTATTATTTTCTTCTTCCTTTGTTTTTTATGTTGTTTTTTTATACAATATAATAATAATTTTAAAATATTATAATTTATAATTTATAAATTAACATAGATTTTTAATTAATGTTATAATGAGTTCATCTATGAGAGTGACACATTGCCTCTATTAATGATAGTCATTAATATACGAAGACAAAGTTTCCATAAAAGATTTTCATAGGGATTCTTAAATATAAATATACTAGTATATGTTACCCGTGGCGATGCACGGGTTAGTTTTTACTTATAAAAATATAAATTATGTTATATTATGATATCAATTTGTTTATAGTATATTAATACTAATAAATTATAATCAAATGTAAAAAAATTAATAATAAATTTAAATGTACACATGATTACCCTATTTTTGAATATGTATATAATTTTTTGTTTGTTAATATTACAGTTTCTATGAAAAATAATTGTTCCATCAAAAAATTGAAAGTGTATATTAATTTCTATATATCCTAGCCAATGATCAAAGGACGAAATCTTGAAATTTTATTTTTCTACGTTCAAAATTAAAGTTTTGAAATTTTACAACTTACATGTAGTTTATATTAAACATTCATTCATATATATACTCGTAAAATTTCCATGCCCGTGGTCTAAGAATATAACTCAGTTGGAAAATTTTGACATTATTAGGGGACCGAAATTCAAAACTTAGATTCTCCATTGCTCTATACATTGAGTCTAGCCACTAATATAATCTAGAGAACTTCCACCCCGTGTATAAAACTTTGAACGCTCCATTCATCGTAAATATATCATAAATAATGATATATTATTAATAGAAGTTTTGATTATTTTTTTTTTTGTAATATATTAGACAATAATGCACCGATCCAATATATTTATAGATGTAATATTTTTACAGTACAAATCCAATTTATTTTTTTTATTTGACATATAAAATATAAATATCATTTGAATTATGACTGATAAAAAATTTGAAATATGAGAATAAATAAAAAAAGTAAATAGTACATGTCTAGTATATGAAAATAAAATCACTTGAGAACGCACAAAATTTTCTAAATATATTCACAAACGAAACTAAAACTCACGATTACAAATTCAAAAATAAATTTGATGCCAATATTTTAGAAACACGTTACAATTTATTTCTTTTTATATTGTTAAAATAATTTTTATATTTTTAAAATGCCTTCAACCAAAAAAAATTAGTTGGAAAATTATAAACCTTTTTGTTGTTTAAATTTGTTTTAAAGGGCCTACAAAATATATAATTTTTTAATTTAAAAAAGTTCATGAATGCAAATAATAAATCATTAGAATATGAAAATTAAAGAATCATATGTTGGAACAAAATGAGTTTTAATCATAAAATACCCTAAGTTTTGATGATAACAGTGTATTAAATGGACAATTGGTATTACTAATTAATGATCTAGTGTGCAGGAACAAAGTAAAAATCTCATTCACGTAGATCATCATTTGAGCCTCTGAAGGACACAGTCTGAAGTGTTAAGACTCTGAGAAGCAAGAAGCTTCAGAGCCTCTGAAGATGTCCTCAGATGCCAAAGAAAGAAACACAGTCTGAAGCTTGCGAATATCTTCAGAAGATCAAAGAAATGCTATCATCAGATTCTGAAGAACACTCTCTGAATGAAGACAACTCATAACTAATGAAATAGTACAACGGGAGGTTAGGCCATGCTAACTGGAGGTTAATCTCATAACTAATGAAATAGTACAACAGCTCATAAGCTCATAAGTTTGCTAACTCTGAGTGAAGAGAAGTGGGTATGGCATAAGAGGTTAGGCCATGCTAACTGGAGGTTAATCTCTAAGCTTAGCAAACTTGACCTTGTCAGAGGCCTACCTAAGCTACACTATCACTCATATGCTCTTTGTGGATCCTGCCAAATAGGAAAGAGTGTGAAAACTTCTTTTAAACCTAAGCATGTTGTCTCTACCTCTAGGCCCTTAGAGCTGCTTCACATTGATTTGTTTGGTCCGGTGAGTACAGCCTCAATCAATGGGAAGAAATATGGACTAGTCATTGTTGATGATTACAGTAGATGGTCTTGGGTTAAATTTCTCAGAAATAAGGATGATGCATGTGATGTCTTTAGTAGTCTCTGCACACAGATACAAAAAGAAAAAGTTTACATATTTTAAAAGTTAGAAGTGATCATGGTGGTGAATTTGAAAATGAAATGTTTGAAAATTTTTGTGAAAAATATGGCATCTTACATGAGTTTTCTTCTCCTAGAACTCCACAGCAAAATGGAGTTGTAGAGAGAAAGAATAGAACTCTGCAAGAAATGGCCAGAACCATGATGCATGAGACTAACATTGCTAAGTATCTGTGGGCAGAGGCTGTAAACACAACATGTTATGTTCAAAATAGAATTTATATTAGACCTATTTTGAATAAAACAACATATGAACTATTTAAGGGAAAGAAACCTAGTGTATCCTATTTTCATCAATTTGGTTGTACATGTTACATTATGAATACAAAAGTTCATCTGAAGAAATTTGATGCTAAATCTTATAAGCCTATCTTTATTGGATACTCTGAACGCTCAAAAGCATACAGAGTGTATAATTCTGAAACTCATACAGTGGAAGAAAGTATGCACATAAAATTTGATGACAAGCAGCCTGGCAATTTGTCAGAGCTAGTTGAGAACTTTGCAGATATACAACTATCAGATGATGAAGATGAAGGTGCGTGGAGAAAACACAAGAAGGGGGGTTGAATTGTGTTTTGGATATTTAAAAACTTTCCAAGATATTTAAACCTTTTCAGAGTCTTTAAAGCACAGCGGAGTATTCACACAATTAACTTATGGCGTTATGAATGATGAAGCGGTAAATGAGAGTGAGAGAGAGAAGAACACACAACAATTTATACTGGTTCCCCTCACAAATTGAGAGTACTCCAGTCCCCTTGTTTCCAAGAGAGTTTCACTATAATCACAAGGATTACAATAGTTGCTCAAGCAGACAAGCTCAAGACTTCCTGCTCTTAGTCACACAAGACATAGATGAAGTAGCAAAGTTTTTCACTAGAAAGGGGGGTTTGAATTGTGAACCTTTAAAATATTCCCTATAAAAATTATCAAACACAATATACTTGAAGAAAATGATTAGATTGTTAGTTAAACCAAATAACCAAAAGTGTTGCAGTCTGGAGATCGTTCTCCCAATCACTCACTGACAGTATATATATAACTATTAAATTGTGATGTGTGTGATTAGTGATTGCACAAATTAAATCAGAGTAAGGGAAGAGAAAGCACACAATAATTTGTCCTGGTTCACCCAAAATCCTTGGGCTAGTCCAGTCCCCACACTCCTTGTGAGATTGTCCACTAGGAGATGCTAACGATCTCAAATTACACTTCCTTTGATCTAGATCCAAGATCAAATAATCTTCTAAGCCCTACAAGCTTAATCTACCTCAGTCACACTGACTATGAAGGTGTCACTCAATTAGTAGTTACGTACTAACTTGAGCCAATCGTTACAAAGATGAAGGATTTTGGAATCAAAGCCTATTCATCAATACACTTATGAGAAGCTTTGAAACTGGATGGATAAACTCTCAAAACACTCACTGGATATTCTAATCCTAGATATATATGAATTACAGATCTGAGTGAGAGAGAAAAGAAGAGCTCGTGATAAAGACTTGTATAGCAAAAACAAGTGTTGAAGTTGTAGTGGAGACTCTTGCTCTTCAAAGTTGCCAAGGACCTCTATATATAGATGAGTGATGATCAGGGAGTCTTGGCCACGAAGTATATCCGTTGGAGGCTTGAAAATAACGGCTAGTTGCTCTGCAAATTGACAGCTCATGTAATTTGAAGAAAACATATAAGTCTGAGATTGATCTCCAAAGTTTCTTCTTCTGACTTTTAAGAGAGGAGCGTATTGCTAGCTGTTGTTGAGCTGTAATGTTGCTGTACGTTGCTTAACAAACAAGTATAGCCGTTGTGCAGCTTTTGGATAACCTTTAAACAGCTGTAGCAAGCTGGTGTCACTCCAAGTGATGATTTTCTCTTTCCAGCATTGGTCTGAGATCGATCTCCCAATTCTGGCGTGAATGACATTCTTCTTTTTGGAGCAAAGAAGCTAGAGCACGAAAAGTCCAGCTGTTATGGATAAAAACAGTAGCTGGATGTTGTACTTGATGTTCCATAGTGTCCTTGTTGCAAGTACAATTGTCATATAGAAAGAGAAACTTCATTGGAGAATGTTCCTACTTTATTCTTTAAAGTACAAGTCAATTCTCCAAGACCAGGTTGTGCTGTCTAATTCTCCATGGTCCATATAAGCTCAGTTCCATTAATTGAGTATAAAAATATCCTTAGGTCATATGCTCAATCTTCACATGGTTAAATCATAGAACTTGGTAAAAGAAGTAAGTTCTCTATTCATGAAAGAAACCTTTGCCTTAAATGATCTCTTGGATGTGTAGATAATTCGTGAGAGAAGCCCAAGAGAAAAGTGATCATTTGTCTTGTACATAGTTGACTTATCCATAAGTCCTTTTGCATTGATTGTGTGAAAATGATGTTTGCGCAGGTCTCAGAGATCAATCAGAGACCGTTCTCCAAGCTTTTGTTTTTATCATAATAAAAACATGATATTTGATCTAAATAGCTCAATTGTTCCTAGCTTAATAAAAACACTCAAGAGCACTTGTTAGATACCAAAAAGATTAGAATTACACTAAAAAATAATTAAGAGGTTTGTTATCTTTAAAACATCAATTAGGGATTTTGCCTCAACAATCTCCCCCTTTTTGATGATGACAAACTTCTTAAATTATGTTTTGAGATGGAATTTTAATTTTAATCAAAATTCAAAGTGCTTGAAATAAAATGTCTAGTGTTTTTAATTTGTAAGCTCCTCCTCAATTCAAGCATTCAATTTCCAAAATGATCATGCTTATGACTTTAAAAGAATTGAGTAACACAAATAAAATTTGAATCAATCAGAGAACATTAATCATCAATCTCACATATGTGAGCATCCAAACACAGTTGACAGCTCATGATTAATACAAAATGATTCAAACATGCATCAAAAGCAAATTTAGACAAACAGATCCTGGTTTAGACAACACATACATAGTAGGAGAAGTTCATATAACATCAAATGAAACTTCCCAAAATATCTAAATACTAAACAGGATAATTAAAAACAGAGTTCATAGCATAAACATCAAATATCCAAAGCAGCAGCAAACAAGCTTGTATTTCAAAACATCATTGAGCTCCCCCTTGATCTATCAAATCATTCTCCCCCTTTGTCATCATTGAAAAGGGTAACCAGGAGCAAACACAAGCAAAGTTTATCAATCAGTGGCTCCAGCAGGAGCAGGTGAAGTAGCAGGATTCTCATCATCATTTTCAGAATTTTCATTAGCAGGAAATTGATCAAAATGTGGAGTTTCAATTGCTGGAGGTGGTGGAATGTGTAGTTGAGGACACACAACAGTGGTAAACCAATCCCTCAATGTTTTGGATTCCAAAATCAAGTGATTCATCATGGAGTGCTGAACAGACATGCCTTTAATCACATTATCCAGGTCTTTTCTCATTTGCTCCATATCAGTTTCAAGCCTAAAGCGTTTGGTGGGCCTTGAAGGGCCAGGAAAGTCAAAGTTGACATTTCCCTCAAACACTAATTGTTGAGTTCCAGCATTTATAGCATTAACAGATGAGCAAAAAGAATCAAAAGTAGCAAATGAAGATGGTATGGATGGCAAAGTACTATCAGTAGGTTTTGGAATAGGAATGGTGGAAATTTCAGGGGTGTCAGATGTCAAAATGTTTCTTATGAATTCAGAAGTGCAAAAGGAAGACAAACTTCCTTGGCTTGATGTCATTAAAGGTGAAAACATGGTGGTATTTTGTGGGGCAGACACAGGTTTAAAACCTTGAAGAGTAGTAGCAGCAGTGGTTACAAGTTTATCACTCTCAGTGGTGGGATCAACATCACCACTGATTTGAATTTGTTCACCAGTCTGGAGATCATTCTCCAATTGGTCTCCAGAGGCATCAGCAAGAACATTCAAATTTGTTTTCTCAAAATCATCTCTTTTTCTTTTACTTCCAACATCAACAGCAGGGGTTTCAATATCTTTCTTCATATGATGCACATTTTTCAAACTAAAGGTGTAATAATTGTTTTCAGATATTGTATTACTCATATCAGCATAGTAAAGCCTAAACACCCTAGTCAAAAGCATGACATATGGT
Source organism: Trifolium subterraneum (assembly GCA_951799995.1). NCBI lineage: Eukaryota > Viridiplantae > Streptophyta > Magnoliopsida > Fabales > Fabaceae > Trifolium > Trifolium subterraneum. The sequence goes on along the minus strand of OX637464.1, from coordinate 15,950,658 downwards.
AGTGCAATTTTCTTATAACCAGAGGTGGCAACATGAATCATATGGTGTAGGATAATGTATGGAAGATTCAATTTAACTCCTTTGGCCATGTGATACATCATGAGAAGATCAAGATCAGTTACCTTATCCTTGGTGGTGAAGATGAAGTTGAAGGGTTTTTGGTTCGTGGGACTTTTCTACCACCAGCGTTTTTAGTTCTAGCCATTGATGAAGATTTGAGCTTGAATGTGTTTAATGGAAGTTGAAAGAGTTTGAGAGATTATAAAAAGAAAAACTCAGAAACTTGGGGAAGAGGAAGAATATAGGCTAGGTGTACTTTGATGAGAAAGATGAATAGTAGGTTTGTACTTTAGGTTTTGACAAAAACGTGGGAAAGAGAAAGATAGGGAAAAAACCGTTACCCAATGAGTGAGGGGAGAGGGAAGCCCAAATCAATTTTTCCATTTAAAGCCATGTTCATGAGCCCATTTAAATCAAATGACCGTTATATGTATTGATATGCTTCAACGCAGTATCCAGAGATCGATCTCTGAACGGTCTCCCAGACACACAGATAAACAAACATCAAGTAGGATTGGGATTTTTGATGATTTTCAATTTTCCTTTGATAAAATTAAAACGATCCTCAACTAATGGTTTAGTAAAAATGTCAGCAAGCTGATTTTCAGTATCAACAAAAATTAATTCCATATCCTTTTTGTTAACATGATCTCTAATAAAATGATGCTTGATTTCAATATGTTTTGATCTTGAATGCTGAATAGGGTTTTTAGACAAATTAATAGCACTAGTGTTATCACATAAAATTTTAATACATGTGTACCTTAGTGAGAAATCCTCAAGTTGATTTTTGATCCAAATGACTTGAGAGCGGCAATTTGATGCAGCAACATATTCTGCTTCAGTGGTTGAGAGAGCAATTGTGTTTTGTTTTCTGCAACACCAGCTCACCAGTGCTTCTCCAAGGAATTGACATGCTCCACTTGTGCTTTTTCTCTCAATTTTATCCCCAGCATAGTGAGCGTCACAATATGCTTGTAAATCAAAGTGTGATCCCTTTTTGTACCATAATCCTACATCAGGTGTTCCTACTAAGTATCTAAAAATTCTTTTGACAGCAATCAAGTGAGATTCTTTAGGAGATGTTTGAAATCTAGCACAGAGACCAACTGCAAACACTATGTCAGGTCAGCTAGCTGTTAAATAGAGGAGAGATCCAATCATTCCCCTATACTCTTTTTCAGAAACATCTTTTCCTTTTTCATCTTTGTCCAAGCTTGTAGAAGGATGCATTGGAGTTGACATGATCTTGGCTTCATTCATCTTGTATTTCTTGAGAAGATCATTCACATATTTTTCTTGATTGATAAAAATTCCATCTTCTAGTTGCTTGATTTGCAAGCCAAGAAAGAAACCAAGTTCTCCCATCATGTTCATCTCAAATTCACTTTGCATAAGGTTAGAAAAATCTTCACACATTTTTTCATTAGTAGCACCAAAGATAATATCATCAACGTACACTTGTACAATAAGTAAATTATGCTTTTCATTTTTTGTAAAAAGTGTAGTATCAATTTTTCCTCTAGAAAAACCATTTTCAAGTAAAAAGGTGCTTAATCTGTCATACCAGGCTCTTGGAGCTTGTTTAAGTCCATAAAGAGCTTTGGTAAGTTTATAAACATGATTTGGTTTATGCTTATCAACAAAACCAGGAGGTTGATGTACATAAACTTCCTCATTTAAAAATCCATTTAAAAATGCACTTTTTACATCCATTTGAAAAAGTTTGATACATTTATGTGATGCATATGCAAGCAATATTCTAATAGCTTCTAACCTGGCTACAGGAGCAAAAGTTTCATCATAATCAATTCCTTCTTGTTGATTATAACCTTGTGCTACAAGTCTTGCTTTATTTCTGACAACCTTACCATTTTCATCAAGTTTGTTTCTAAAGACCCATCTTGTTCCAATGATTGAATTATCTTCTGGAGATGGTACCAAATTCCAAACTTCATTCTTCTCAAACTGATGTAGTTCTTCTTTCATAGCCTCAATCCAGGACTCATCAATGATTGCTTCATTTATGGATCTTGGTTCAATTTGGGAGATCAATCCCAGATTGGTCTCTACATCCTGCAAGGCTTTTCTGGTTCTCACACCATCTTCTGTATTACCTATAATTTGATCAGGAGGATGATAGCCAACAATTCTCCAGGTCTTTGGTGGTTCTTGAGGTGTAGGGTTTTCATCTGAATCATGATTTTGTACCATGACAGGTTCTTTTTCTTCATCAGTAGTATGCACAGTTGGTTGATCTTCAAATTCATCAAATTTCACATGCATGCTTTCTTCTATAGTTTGAGTTCTCAAATTGTAGATTCTATAAGCTTTTGAGGTCAGAGAGTATCCTAAGAATATTCCCTTGTCTCACTTTGAATCAAACTTACCTAAGTTGTCTTTGATATTCAAAATGTAACAAAAGCAACCAAATATATGAAAATAAGAAACACTAGGTTTTCTGCCTTTCCAAAGTTCATATGGTGTTTTGTTTAAAACTTTCCTAATGGTGACTCTGTTTAAAATATAGCAAGAGGTGTTGATGGCTTCAGCCCAAAAATACTTTTCCACATTTGATTCATGAATCATTGTTCTTGCCATTTCTTGCAAAGTTCTATTTTTCCTTTCAACAACTCCATTTTGTTGTGGAGTTCTTGGACAAGAAAAATTATGAGAGATTCCATTATTATCAAGGAATGATTCAAAGAGAGAGTTTTCAAATTCTCCACCATGATCACTTCTTATAGAGATAATATTGATACCTTTCTCATTTTGAACTCTCAAGCAAAAAGTTTTAAAAGCTTCTAAAGAGTCATCTTTATATTTTAAAAATAACACCCAAGTGAATCTTGAAAAATCATCTACTATGACAAAGCCATAATTTTTGCCACCAAGACTTGTAGTTTTGACAGGTCCAAATAAGTCTATGTGAAGTAACTCAAGAGGTCTTTTTGTGGAAATAAATTCTTTTGGTTTAAAACTACTTTTAACTTGTTTCCCTCTTGTGCAAGATTCACATACTTTATCTAGATCAAAACTAATCTTAGGCAAACCTCTAACTAGATCAAGTTTGAAAAGTTTTGACATAGTCTTCATGCTTATATGACCAGCCCTCTTGTGCCAAATCCATTTGTCTTTTTCAAGAGAAACAAAACATGACTCAGGAGGTAGTTCATCTAAGTATAATACATAAACATTCTTTATCCTTGATCCATTAAAAAGGACTTTGTTAGATGAAGATTGTTTTATTTCACATGAGTTTGATTTAAAACCAACTTCAAAGCCATTGTCACATAATTGACTTATGCTTATTAAGTTATGTTTTAAGCCATCCACATAATGAACATTTTCAATCTTAGTAGAATTCGACTTACCAATTGTACCTATACCTTTGATGCTTGCTTTCTCATTGTTTCCAAAGGTGACTGATCCACCTTCTCTTGTTTCAAATGACAGAAAGCTGTTCCTATCTCCTGTCATATGTCTTGAGCATCCACTGTCCAAGTACCAAGGCCTTTTCTTGACTGCTAGAAGACATTCCTACATTTGAGTTTAATAAGTTTTTAGGTACCCACAGTTTCTTGGGTCTTTGAGTGTTAGTCTCAAATTCTTTATAAGGGATCCTCTGAGAGTAAGATGATCTCTTATAAGGTGTTCTCTTATAGACATCTCTTCTGAGAGTGTTTAGAGAATGTCTATGTACAGGTTTTCTAAAATTTCTGTTTCTGAGACCGATCTGAGAATGTTCTGGTGTTCTATAGAAAACTGGTTTTGTTGCTTTCTTTTTGAAACAAAAGGCTTCAAGATGTCCATCCTTGTGACAGAAATCACATTTGTATTTTTGAAAATTCTTTTGTTTATTTGGAATGAAACATTTTTCATATAGCTTTCTGTTCTGATAAGGATTATGTCCTAAACCAGATCTATCATAAAATGCATTTTGTGTTCCCAAAATGTTTTCAAAAGTTGTAGTAGTATCAATAAACTTTGTTAAATCATTTTCCAATTTTGAAATAGTCTTTTTCAAAACACTATTTTCCTTTAGTACCTCAGAACATTCTTTTTGATCATTTCTTAGAATTTCAAATCTTTTAGAAAGTTCTGTGTGAGCAGTTTGCATGCCTTTGATAACTTCACTTTTAAGACTGCTCTCTTTCTTAATTTCATCTCTTTCTTTTGTTAAAACAATAATCTCATCTCTTAGTTTAGCATTTTTTTGATTTAAGATTTGAGAGTCATATAGTAAGTTATCAAAGAGATGTTCAGTTTTTTGACAAGATGAGCAAGGATCAAGTGTTACCTCTTTTGCATTTGAGTGTGTCATGAGACATACATTTGCTTCTTGTTCTTCATCTTCTGATTGAGCTTCTTCCAGATCATCCCAAGTAGCCATCATGGATTTCTTTTTGAAGAAGGGCTTCTTCTGCTTGTTCTTTGGACAATCATTCTTGTAATGACCAAATTGATTGCATCCATAACATTGTATTTTGCTTAGATCCTCTTCTGGTTTAGCTCCATTCCTTCTGGGTTGAAAATTCTTCTTGAGTTGATTTCTTCTTGTCATCAGTCTCTGAATTCTTCTTGACAGGAATGCTAATTCTTCTTCATCATCTTCTTGAAGTGATTCTTCATCTTCACAAAGTGTTTCATCTTTCTGAGAGCATTCTCCAGATTGAGTTTCAAGAGCAATCATCTTCCTTTTTGGTTTATCTTCTTGAAGAACAGATTCATGAGCTTTTAATGATCCAATCAGATCTTCTAGTGGAACTTTAGTGAGATCTTTTGCCACTGTGATGGCTGTGACTATTGGTCTCCAAGTCTTTGGTAAACATCTAAGAATTTTTCTTATTCTTTCATGTGTAGTATATGATTTTCCCAAAGAGTTGAGTTCATTTATGATGCTTGTGAATCTACCATACATCTGATCTATGGTTTCTTCTTCCTTCATTTCAAACAGTTCAAATTTTCTCACACCAATGTCTATTCTTGTTTCTTTGACACTGTTGGTTCCTTCATGATGAGTTTGCAGAGTTTCCCATATTGCTTTTGCTGTTTTGCACTCCATTATTCTATCATATTCTTCCCGGCACAAAGCACTTTTAATAAACAATTTAGCTTTAGTATTAAGGAGTACTCTATCAGCTTCTGTTTTTGTCCATTCAGCTTGAGGTTTAGGATTTGTTGAATCTTTAGCTAATGGAACATATTCTCCAACTTCAAGCACATGCCACATGTTGTTATCTTGTGATCTAAGAAAGAGCTCCATTTTGTCTTTCCAATAGTAATAGACCATCAAATAGAGGTGGTCTGTTTGATGATCCTCATTCAGATATAAACTTTGCATTTTTAGCCATTACTTCCTTCCTGAATCTTATCCTCTAGCACTTGTTAGATGCTTCCTGTCGCGCCGCGAAAAACGCCCGGAGCGTAGGGTACGCGCGAGATGAAACACAGAGCCGCCACCGAACTTTATTCATTCCCGTAGGAAAAGGAAAATATCGATAAAACCTTTGGAACAAACGGAAGGATGGTCGTCGCAACCATTTCCGGGTTCGGGAGTCGATTATGCAAGGGGAAGGTATTAGCACCCCTCACATCCGTTGTACTCAACGGGAACCTCCTTTTTAGCTTAGGGTTTAAAAATGTTCTGTCAATTTGTTTGCGTGCTTTTTATTAATGTCCTGTTTTTATCCTTGTGTTGCTTTATTAAAGTATATACAAAAGGGGGGAAAATATTAGTTTTTTATTATTGAGCTCGACAAGATGTTGAATCTCGTGCCTACGTATCTCCAGGTGCAATGGAGAAATCAAAGCCCAAGTAGTTCTCTAAAAAAAAACTTGTGTGTTGGTCTTTTTTAGAGAATAATGTTTTAGTCGCATTTTAGTGGTTAAACGTATGCTTGTATGATCGCGCGTGGGAGGCTTTAAGCGCTGTTTGTATCACATTAAAATGGATAAAACATCCTTCGGTTTTTTTGGAAGTTGTTTTTGTTTTTTAAGCATTTTTTATTCTATGTACAATAAACATAAATGATTAAATAAAATAAATGCAATAGATAAGAAGAAAAATAAAAATAAAATAAAACTGGACAGGGGGGTGTAAACCCAAACAGTGGGGTGTAAATAACAAAAATGAGCTAGGCCCAGTCCAAACCTAAGCCCATCTGCGCAAAAGACAAACAAAAAGGCCAGGACCAAATCTGGCCGTCTGATGGATCAAATGACCCTGATCTGATCTGAGGGAGAAAGATCTAAGCCGTCTGATGGAGATCATTGGCTGTGATGAAAGGCTTATGGCGTGCTGCGATGGACACGCGCACACAGAATCTGGTTGGGGTATAAATACCCAAAACCCTCAGATTTTTCTCATTCCACTATTTTCTTTCTCTCTCTTCACTCACTCCTTCTCTCTTTACTCTCACGCCTCTCTCTTCTTCTCTGCTAGGGTTCATCATTTTTGATGAACAAGGGATGAATCTTCATCCCTTCCGGCGAGACAACGCCGGCCAGCCCAGAATCCGGCGCGGCGGCCGCCGGTCCGTACGGTGGTACCACCGCGCCGGAACCCTAAAAATCCAAAAAATTCCCAATTCACCCAAAAATTCCAAAATCCTTTTTTAAAACACTTATTTACTATTTTTTAAACATAAATCGAACCCCAAAAACACAAAAAACAAAACTAAACAGTTCTAAATCAGAAAAACCATAGATTTGTTATTACCTTCCTTCTTTGGCTTATTTTTCGATTTTTGTATTTTTTGGTTCTGTTCTTTTTTTTTTTCAGTTTATTTTTGATTTCGGATATGGATTCTGGAAAATGGTTGTTGGAGATAGTGGTGGTTCTGTGTTTTTTTTTTGGCTACTGATTTCTAGTTCTGCAGTTGAAATTTTTTATGGTTTTATGATCTCTGTTTTTTTTTTTTCTGCCGTCAGGATCCTCTTTTTTTCTTTTTAGGGTTTTCTTTCTCTCTTTTTATAGGCAGAGGCAAGATTAGGGTTTGTTGTTGATGAGGGAACATGGTACTGTTGCTACAGTTGTTGTTGTCTCCTCCCTCCTATGGACCAATGGATAATAGCATGTTTTTTTGGATAAAAGGATGTTACTGAGCAAAATATTTGAGGACACAAGAGAGGGATGGACGTGTTCTTCTGTTGTCCTCCTCTTCTTCTTCTTTTTTTTAATTTTTGTTATAATAATGAATTAACAATAATAATTATAATTATAAAAAAAAAAAAAGTGAGGAAGGAGGGCGGCCACTGTTAGCCGTTTCTTCCTTTTTTTTATTTCTTTTGAATAATAATGATAATAATATAATAATAATGATAATTATAATAATAATGATAATTATAATAAAAAACAAAAAAAACATGGGAGTGGAACAAGATGCAGCCACGCTGCTCTTTTTTTTTTTTTTTTAAATTTTTTATTTTTGTTTTTACAATAATAATGATAATTAATGGTATTAATAATATTGATAAATGTAGTAATAATGGTACCGGTAGAAATTGAAAGACATTAAATGAGACTCAAAATAAAAGTTGGACTTTTTAGTTAACTGAGTTGATTCGGACATTTATTAACTGAGTTGAGTTGGACTTTTTTAAAATTAAACGTTAAAAAAGAACCTTTGATTAGAAACAAAAATCAGTTGGGCGAAATTTAGGGTATGACAGCTGCCCCTATTTAATTATCTTTCACCTCAAGACATATTGACGATAGTCTTGTATGTACTAGTGTTGGAAGATAATTAAATACGAAAAGACCCAAATTTTGACCAGAAAGGTTAGCAATTTGAATAACGGCACATCATAGCAGACTCGAGCCTTATTGCTAAGATGGAGATGATAAGCAGATTCGAGCATCATTGCTTAAATTGAAAAGATAAGAGATCGTTGCCTCGAAAGGTGCTTAGATCGACAAGTCGTCGCCCCGAGGGGTGCTTAGACTGAAAAGATAAATGATCGTCGCCTCGAAAGGTGCTTAGATCGACAAGTCGTCGCCCCGAGGGGTGCTTAGACTGGAAATATAAGAGATCGTCGCCTCGAAAGGTGCTTAGATCGACAAGTCGTCGCCCCTAGGGGTGCTTAGACTGGAAATATAAGAGATCTTCGCCTCGAAAGGTGCTTAGATCGACAAGTCGTCGCCCCGAGGGGTGCTTAGACTGAAAAGATAAATGATCGTCGCCTCGAAAGGTGCTTAGATCGACAAGTCGTCGCCCCGAGGGGTGCTTAGACTGAAAAGATAAATGATCGTCGCCTCGAAAGGTGCTTAGATCGACAAGTCGTTGCCCCGAGGGGTGCTTAGACTGAAAAAATAAAAGATCGTCGCCTCGAAAGGTGCTTAGATCGACAAGTCGTCGCCCCGAGGGGTGCTTAGACTGGAAATATAAGAGATCATCGCCTCGAAAGGTGCTTAGATCGACAAGTCGTCGCCCCGAGGGGTGCTTAGACTGAAAAAATAAAAGATCGTCGCCTCGAAAGGTGCTTAGATCGACAAGTCGTCGCCCCGAGGGGTGCTTAGACTGAAAAGATAAAAGATCGTCGCCTCGAAAGGTGCTTAGATCGACAAGTCGTCGCCCCGAGGGGTGCTTAGACTGAAAAGATAAATGATCGTCGCCTCGAAAGGTGCTTAGATCGACAAGTCGTCGCCCCGAGGGGTGCTTAGACTGAAAAGATAAATGATCGTCGCCTCGAAAGGTGCTTAGATCGACATTGAATTGATTTGATTGGGGATAAGAGAGGTTGACACCTACTCATGGGTCAACTTAGTGTATAAGACACCAATTAGTTGGGGATGTTCCAAAGAAGTCACTTGGAAACAAGTTTGTTGGGGAGCAAAGGTAAGTTTGAGTCATTTGCACTGAAGGTTGATTCCTAAAGGTAAAGTGGTCTTATTTAGTCGCTTACACTGAAGGTCGGACAAAGATTTGAATTTTTGAAGTGCCAATGAAAATTGGTCCTTAGTTGCCAACGGGGATTGGACTTCAGATTGCCAATAACAATTGGACTTTTTGAATTTGGCAATGAAGATTGGACTTGCCCGGAGTACTTACCTACTGGGGAAACCAAAGAGTCTTCCTAATGAGATACAACCACTTGGGGGCCGTACTTGGTCTAGTTAGAGGTTTATCCGGAAACAAAATTATTGGGGAGCATTGGTTAGAGGAAACTTTGTAGCAAAATTTATCCTTGGAAAAACTGGTGGACGTTCTTGTTGAGATAAGGGATCCCTTGGGCAATGTGATTTTTTTCTTTTTTTGGCATGCCATGTATGCATGTTTTGTGCATATGATTTTGTTTTATGCATGATATTTTTTTTTGGGTTGAATGTATGCTATGATTTGAGATGTATGCCGTATGAAATGCATGATTGATGCATGAAATGACATGTTGGTAGAGATTGTTTTTGCTTTTCTTTTGTCTCTTCTTGAAGTAGCCAAATTGGAGCTGGTTTCTCGTGAATGGGCCTTCGTTAATGCTTGAGATCTTTGATGATCTTCCAACTGTGATGTTGCTTGAAGATGCTCATGTTACTCTAATCGTGCCTCATGCTGCCCTCTTGTCCTTATTGAGGAATGTGAACCTTGTATTGGGCAGGTTGTGATGATTGATGATGAAACTCCAAATTTTGAAGAATGGATGCAAAATTGAAAGCCGAGGATAACCTTTGATTATTTAAACATAAAATTGTTTTCTTGAAAATCTTTTGTTTTTGGAAATACTCAAGTTTTAATGCATTATAAAGAATAAATCAACACTTTATGAATAAGCATGGATATAAATAAATATGAAGGGAAACCAAAGATATTTGATTCATTGATCGTTGACCCATGAATAGGTAATAGTACACAAGGATGTAACTCCTATAAGAGGAAATTACTTGACAAAGATAAAATGGCAACGGGAAGTGAATGAAAACATAACACATGCTCTTTTTTGTGCCCCTAATTTTTGCCTGGACCGCCTTTTCAGGTTTTCGATCCACCGGGAGTATATTTCCTTTTTTGATGCCCCTAATTTTTGCCTGGACCGCCTTTTCAGGTTTTCGACCCACCGGGACGCTCTCTATTGCCTAAGCCGCCCTTTCGGGTTTTCGACTTAGCGAGCTTTTATTTTTGTCTTTTTTTTCTTTTTCTAGGCATAATATTTCTTGACTGCGTCAGCATTTACCGACAGCGGGAGTTCTTCTCCGTCCATGGTGGTGATGATTAAAGCTCCGCCTGAGAAAGCCTTTTTCACAACATATGGCCCTTCGTAATTAGGTGTCCATTTTCCACGTGGATCCCTATGAATGGGCAATATCTTTTTCAACACTAGGTCTCCTTCTCGGAACTCTCGAGGTCGAACTTTCTTGTCAAAAGCCCTTTTGAGCCTCTTTTGATACAACTGGCCATGGCACAATGCCGTTAGGCGTTTCTCTTCAATGAGGTTTAATTGATCGAACCTTGTTTGAACCCATTCAGCTTCTTCCAATTTGGTTTCCATTAAGACCCTTAATGAAGGAATTTCTACTTCAATCGGAAGTACTGCCTCCATGCCATATACCAGGGAAAAGGGAGTTGCCCCAGTAGAAGTGCGAACCGTCGTTCTATAGCCGTGCAAGGCATAAGGGAGCATCTCATGCCAGTCCTTGTAGGTTTTTACCATCTTTTGAACGATTTTCTTGATGTTTTTATTGGCTGCTTCCACGGCGCCATTCATTTTTGGCCGGTACGGTGATGAATTGTGGTGTTCGATCTTGAATTCTTCACACAACTCTTTCACTGTTTTGTTGTTCAGATTTGACCCATTATCCGTGATAATCTTGTTGGGAATGCCGTAACGGCAGATTATCTCCTTCTTGAGGAACCGAGCCACCACCTGTTTTGTCACGTTTGCATAAGAGGTAGCTTCAACCCACTTGGTGAAATAATCAATGGCAACTAGGATGAACCGGTGTCCATTAGAGGCTTTTGGCTCGATCATTCCAATCATGTCTATCCCCCACATAGAAAAAGGCCACGGTGCTGTTAAGACGTTCAAAGGAGTTGGTGGTACATGCACTTTGTCAGCATAGATTTGGCATTTGTGGCATGTTTTAACATAACTGAAACAGTCGGTTTCCATGGTTAACCAGTAATAACCCGCACTTAGGATTTTCTTCGCCATTGCATGCCCATTGGCATGGGTTCCAAAAGATCCTTCATGGATTTCTGTAATGAGGAGTTCCGCTTCTCGCTTATCTACACACCTGAGTAGGACCATGTCATGGTTTCTTTTGTAGAGTATCTCCCCACTTAAGAAGAACTGTGATGCCAATCTTCTTAAAACCTTCTTGTCAATAACCGAAGCATTTTCCGGATACTCTTGCTTTTCGAGGTATCGCTTGATGTCATGGAACCAGGGTTTATCATCATGCCCTTCCTCAGTCACCGTGCACACGGCCGGTTTATCTCTACGCTCCACTATTATGAGGGGTGCTTAATTGTGGAATCTTACTTTGTACATTGATGATAATGTAGCCAAAGCTTCGGCCACTTGATTCTCTTCCCTAGGGAAATGACTAAAGGTGATTTCATCGAAGTGTTTTATCAACTCCATGATGTAAGCTCGGTATGGGATTAACTTCTGATGTCGTGTTTCCCATTCTCCTTTCACTTGGTAGATGACCAATGCTGAATCTCCATACACTTCTAAGATTTTGATCCTCGAGTCGATTGCCGCTTCAAGACCCATAATGCACGCTTCATACTCCGCTATATTATTTGTACAATCAAAGCATAATCTTGCGGTGAAAGGAGTATATCCATTTCTTGGTGATATTAAAACAGCTCCAATTTCGTGCCCCATAGCATTTGAAGCTCCGTCAAAGGCAAGTTTCCATCGAGCACCCGGTTCAGGTCCTTCGTCATCCCTTATGGATTCTTTGTAGCTCAAGACCATGATGTCTTCATCCGGGAAGTCAAACTGTATAGGTTGGTACTCCTCCAACGGTTGGTGGGCAAGATGTTCAGACAACACACTCCCCTTGATTGCCTTTTGAGTGACATATTGGATGTCGTACTCGGATAGTAGCATTTGCCAACGAGCAATCTTCCCCGTAAGTGCAGGCTTCTCAAATATATACTTGATAGGATCCATCTTTGATATTAGCATAGTGGTGTGAGTTAACATGTATTGCCTCAAACGTCGGGCAGCCCATGCTAATGCACAACAAGTTTTCTCAAGTGTCGTGTACCTCGACTCACATTCGGTAACTTCTTGCTTAGGAAGTAAATGGCATGCTCTTTTCTTCCTGTTTCGTCCTCTTGCCCAAGCACACAACCCATTGATCCTTCTAGTACTGTCAAATACATAAGGAGGGGCCTCCCAGGAACTGGGGGTGTCAAGATTGGTGGTTCTTGCAGGTACTCCTTAATCTTGTCAAATGCCCTTTGGCAGTCTTCATTCCATTCAATGGCTTGATCTTTCCTTAACAACTTGAAAATAGGTTCACAGGTGGCAGTAAGATGTGAGATGAACCGGGCAATGTAGTTCAATCTCCCCAAAAATCCGCGCACCTCTTTCTCAGTCTTTGGCGCGGGCATATTTTGGATGGCTTTGACTTTGTCGGGATCTACTTCAATTCCCCTTTGGCTGATAATGAATCCCAATAACTTCCCTGATCTGACACCAAAGGTGCACTTGTTGGGGTTCAACCGCAACTTGAATTTTCTTAAGCGAGCAAAAAGCTTTTGCAAATGGACCAAATGGTCTTCTTCATCTTGGGATTTGGCGATCATGTCATCAACATACACCTCTATCTCCTTATGGATCATGTCATGGAAGAGGGTCACCATTGCTCTTTGATATGTTGCCCCGGCGTTTTTCAAACCGAAAGGCATGACCTTGTAACAAAAGGTGCCCCATGGGGTAATGAAAGTGGTTTTCTCCATGTCTTCCGGAGCCATTTTGATTTGGTTGTACCCAGAGAAACCATCCATAAAGGAAAACACTGAGAATTGAGCTGTGTTATCCACCAAAACATCAATGTGGGGTAAAGGGAAGTCATCTTTTGGGCTTGCCCGATTCAAATCTCGATAATCCACACACATTCGGACTTTGCCATCTTTCTTTGGGACTGGCACAATGTTAGCAACCCATTGTGGATACTTAGCGACTGCTAGGAAACTAGCATCAAATTGCTTTTTGACTTCTTCTCTAATCTTAAGAGCCATGTCGGGCCTTGTTCTTCTCAACTTTTGCTTCACTGGCGGGCACTCGGGTCTAAGCGGAAGCCTGTGCACGACTATATCGGTATCCAGTCCTGGCATGTCTTGATACGACCAAGCGAACACATCCACGTACTCTTGTAGCAGGTTGATCAAACTTTTTTTCACGCCTTCTTGCAAAGATGCTCCTATCTTGACCTCTTTCTTATCCTCGTTAGTTCCCAAGTTGATTACTTCTATAGGCTCTTGGTGTGGTCGAATCTCTTTCTCTTCTTGTTCCAAGAGACGGGCTAGCCCTTCGGGAAGCTCACAATCATCTTCATCGCCTTCTTCGGCTTGGTTAATTGGAAATTCGAAGTCGATAGGGATTATAGCGGTGTTAGTTTGAATAGGTATATTGGTGGATCTGCACGAGGATGATTTATATTTTTTTTAGAATGATGAAAGAAAAATATTTGAAAACTACAAAAAAAAAAAAAAATTTGAAGTGTTGGCGATTTTTTTAAAATGAATAGTAAAAGAAATGAAAGAGAACGAAGCTCTGATGTACACAAAGTGCAATTTTATTGATGAAAAATTTTAAAACAAGAGGGGTGCCCTACAAAAGAAATCCAATTGCCTTGGGCAGAGCAAAGGATTTTTATTTTTTTCAAGGAAAACAAGTAAATTACTTAAAAACAACTTCCGGAATCTCTCAGGCTTTCCAATTGCGGAGGACTTCATCTGGAGCACATCGATGCACCAAGTTGGGCACATATTCTTCTTCATCGTCCAGCATCGCCACGTGGCCCTCGTAGTTGAAACCCGCGCTACGAAATATTTCTTGAAGGGTGCCCATTTTCTTTTGAGCAGCTCCCAGCGTTCCTTTTGTTGTTGGTTGATATCCCAGTCCAAAGCGATCTTTCTTCTCACGAATCTCTAGCACTTTGCCCCAGCCCGATGGAATTCCTTCTTCCAAAGCTTCTTTCATAGCCTTCCACGAAGTCATGGCCAAACCGCCTTTCTTGCTAGACTTGCGTTTTGTCTTTAATCAAGTAACAGTAGCAATTTCGAGCGCTTGAAAAGAGACCTCAATAGCTTCCTCATCTGCTTCAATGTATCGAAAGGATGAGAGATGGCTCACCATGATATCCTCTTGTCCCAATACCACGATCATCTTATCGTTGGCTACAAACTTTAGCTTTTGATGTAGAGTGGAGGTGACTGCCCCAGCGGCATGAATCCAAGGTCTTCCAAGTAAACAACTATAAGCGGGATTAATGTCCATGACTTGGAAGGTAACAGTGAAAAGTTGTGGACCAATAAAGACTGGCAAATCAACTTCTCCCATGACTGCACTTTTGGACCCATCAAATGCTTTTACTATTAGAGAGCTTGGCCTCATTGATGCTCCTTCACTTGCTAGTTTGTAAAGGGTTGTCTTAGGCATGACGTTCAAGGATGAACCAGTGTCTACCAATACTTTAGACAAAATGCCATCTAAACACTTGACTGAAATATGCAGGGCTTTATTATTATTACGCCCATCCGAAGGCAGCTCATCTTCGTTGAACCCGAGATACCGGCTTGTGGCGATATTAGCAACAACCCCATCGAACTGATCTACTGTGATGTCTTTCGTTACATGGGCTTCATTAAGGATTTTCAACAAGGTATCCCTATGAGCCTCAGAACTTAAAAGCAAAGATAACATGGAGATTTTCGAAGGGGTTTGTCCTAGCTGGTCAATGATCTTGTAATCACTCTTTCGAATAATTCTTAGGAACTCTTCAGCATCTTCTTGAGGTGCTATCTTCTTGGATTGTCTGACTTCCATTCCAAATTCTTCCACAACTTTCCTTTTAAGGGGTTCCACAGGTGCATTCGCAGCGCTTTTACTTGGTTGGTCGGGCGTGAAAATTCTTCCACTTCTTGTCATTCCTCCTATTCCAGCAATGTTGTCAACAACGGGCTCTACATTAGCGATAGGTTCCCCTCCAATAGATACAATGGGCAGGTAATTCCATGGCACCTCCTTGTTACTTTTGAAGGAGAAAGGTGCAGGGACATGAAATACCATTGGGTCTACCTTTTTTACAGGAATTTGGACCTCCACTCTTTGATAAGGGATTTCAAAAGGTGCAGGCTCTTGGGATTCTACAACAGCGATATCAGCATTTTTCTTTGAGTAACCAATTAGGACGAAACCTTGGTCCATTAGCTTTTGCAGGCTTTCCTTCATTCCTTGGCAACTAGCAGGGTTCATTACACAGTCTTTACAGCCAGCGTGTAGCTTTTCAAATAGCTCATAACCAATTAAACTTTCTCTTACCACCGACAAAGGGGTCTTTATCTGAGATACATCCTTCAACAATTCCAACCCTTCTACTCCCTCAATAGCGTTTACCGAAGAACACGCATGACCAGGCAGAGGATTGGTTTTTACATTTGGGCCCTCCTCTTTGAAAGATATCAGTTTGCGATCGAGAAGTTCTTGTACTTTGTATTTGAAGGCCTTGCAGCTCTCGATGTTATGCCCAGGGGCTCCAGCATGGTACTCACACTTTGCATTGGCATCGTAGAATGGTGGATAAGGTGGCACCAAGGGGGCCAGAGGTTTGGGTTCCACCATACCTTTTTGGAGTAGATATGGTAGAATTTGTCCATATGGCATCGGTACCGGGTTAAAACGCACCACCCGTCTCTCAAAATTAACTCGAGGACCAAGTTGGTTCTTCGGTGGATATTTGTTTTGTTGAGGTTGACCTTGTGGAGGCACTACCAATGGTTGTTGAGGTGGGTGCATCGGGTAGGCCGATTGTTGGTATTGTCCTTGAGCCAAGGTTGCCACGTAAGGATATTGGAGATAAGGCAACTGAAATGGAGGCCTTGTTGAGGGTCCAATTGAAACAGCGTTAGTTTCGCCTTCTTTCTTTCTCGGGGGACCCCCATAAGATTTCTTAACCCCAACTTGGGCACTAGTAGCACCTTGAATCTTTCCACTTTTAATACCTTCTTCTACACGCTCCCCTATAGTGACTAGATCAGAGAAATTTGATGAAATACTCCCTATCATCTTTTCATAGTACAACCCAAGCAGCGTACTCATGAATGTATCAACCAGTTCTTTCTCCAACAGGGGTGGTTGTACTCTAGCGGCTACCTCTCTCCACCTTTGCGCGTATTCCTTGAATGATTCCTCGCCTTTCTGTGACATCCCTTGCAATTGCATGCGAGTGGGAGTCACGCCTATGTTGTATTTGTACTGAGTCAGAAAAGCATCCATCAAATCCTTCCAAGTTTGGATTTGCACCTTCTCCAACTGCATATACCAATCAAGAGATGCCCCACTCAGACTATCTTGGAACACGTGCATCATCAGCTTCTCATCGATCACATGTGCAGACATCTTGGTACAAAATCTTTTCAGGTGAATTTTGGGGCATTGGAGACCGTTATACTTTTCAAAATCTGGCGTCTTGAATTTTGGTGGTACAACCACATCTAGGACCAAGCACATGTCAGAAGCATCCAAACCAAAAACACTGAAACCTTCAATGGCCTTTAATCTTTCCTCTAAAGCTTTGTACTTTTTTGCAGCTTCTTCTTCTGTGTGACCGATCGCAGGGGTAGTTAAGGTTGGCACGGGTTGACCCATTTGTACGCCTTCGACAGCGTGACGAGGAGAAATGGCCCCTTCCGGGCCATTGGAGACTCCATGCGAAGCATTGACCACATTTACCACTGGGATAGAAACGTGTTCCAATGAGGGTATCTCGTTGCACACTTCTTCAGTTGGTGTAAAATTGTGAGGCATACCATAAGTCGCCCAAGGTTGACTTGATGAAGCATTCAAAGTAGGCCGAGGATTGTTGACCAGGGTTTGCACCATGTCAAAGATCTTTCCCATTTGGTCCTTCATCTCGTCAACGTCCACTCGAAGTGTAGCCTGACTTCCCTCAAGTTGCTCCATGATTCTTCGTTGGTTTGCTCGTGTTTGATGGGAGTGCCTAGAGGAGGACTCTTGGACCGACTGTTTCTTTGATTTCCGTGCTATGATGGAATCTTCCCTTCCCCTGGAGTTCGGAGAAGGAGGTTATGAATTTTTTGAAAATGTATGAAATGTATTTATGTGATGTTATGGATGTATGTTATGCAAAAGTTTTTTTTTATTTTTATGGTTAGTTTTAGGGAACTGCAAAGTTTTTTGATGTTACCGCAAGTATCTACCAACTGTATTGAGATAAAGAGAAACATAAATTATCAAAAGCAATAAGGATTTTTCATTCATAATCAAAGAGTTAGACAAGTTACAAACTTCATCGCTTTTCAATTTGCCCTAATCTTCTCCCTAAAGTCCTTTATCATAATTTTACAGAACTCCACAAAAACAAAGACTTCGGAAGGAGTGTTCAATGGATGCATTGCTGCGTCAGCGTCTTCCAATTTTGTGGGGATGGTTTCAATCACATTATTGGCTAACACTGCTAGTTTGGAAAACATATTCTCCCAATGCGCACCCTCGCGACGAAGTATTTGAAATAGAGTTCCGCTTTCAACCGCGTCAACAAGGTTCAAATAACGATGCTCCCATACTTCTTTTGCTTTTTTGACGGTTTCATAAGCTTCTCCTTGTTGGTCAATGAACTTTTTGATCTCTTCTAGATTCTCTTGTTCTTTCCTCAACTCAAATTGGCTCCTCGTAAGTGCTCTTTCCATTACTTCTTTTTGTAGCTTCTCTCTCATCGCATATCCTTCATACTTGTTTGCCATGCTATGAAACTCTTGCTTTGCCTCCTCGAGCTCTTCTCGTAGCTTACTTCCTTCACCCTGAGACTTCTCCCAATACTCTTTCAACTTGTAGGCTTTATGCAAGATTTCATCCCGCTCTTGGTTCTTTTTCTTAAGTTGAGAATTGGCTCCTCCTAAGCATCCCCGCAACTTAAGTATTTCGCCCTCCTCCAACCTTAACCTTTCGCCAATGTCCCCAATGACTTTGTCCTTCTGGATTCCTTCTCGTTTCAACTCGCAATTTTCTTGAGTGGCTTTGAGCAGACTAGCTTGCAATTCCTCTTTTTCTTTGTTGAGTTGTTGAATGGCTGCTTTGAACTGATCTATTTCCTCTATCGAGATAGGTATAGGTTCGGGGGACCCGGGTGGAATGAGGGCTTTCACAATGAAGGGTAGTTTCACCTCCTGAACTCTTTCCTTGACCCACTGTCGGTAAGTCTCTTTGCCAGTGCTACCCTTTCGTTTCCAACCACTACTTTTGTTGACTTTTCCCCAAGCTCGGATGATTCTTTGCAACATCGTGGAGTCATTGACACCCATGTTATGTAACACTAAACATTCCAAGGATTCTTCTTCGGGTTTCTCCCACATTGGACGTCCCAATTGTCTTAGAGCCAAAATAGGATTATAGCTTATGCATGCTTTAGACCCTATGAGAAGCACATTTGGGAATTCCCCGCAGCTGATGATGATTTCTTTGACGTCGAGCCTCATTGGATACCAACGGATCGTATCTTCGGTGAGGGATGCCAACAATTGAGACCACTCGTACCCATTCATCCTATTCATTTGTGATTGGTCTTTGCACATATGAGACATAAACCATTGATATAGTAAAGGGAGGCAACATATAATTTGGCGACCTTCCCCTTTGTGGCGCATGTGAAGAGTGTAGTACACATCGGCCAAGAGTGCGGGAATTGGGTCTTGGTTTTTCAGAAGAACACCCCAAAAGACACTGATTGCTGTAAAATCAATGAAGTTTTCAGTTGACGGGAATAGAACCAAACCATAGATGAGGAGAGCTAGCACGTTGTGGAAGGATCTCATGTTTCGGGATGCTGCAAACTCACGAGCCTTTTTTTCTAGATAACTTTGGAGGAGACCTGGAACATTCCCTTTTGTTTTTATATTGCTAGCAAACTCGATTACCCCAATGTTTAGAGCTTTAGCCAACTCTTCCACACCTGGGTGATGACCAATTTCGACATAAGGGCCCTTGCCTTTTGGAGGAATGCCTACAATCCCTTCAAACTCTTCGAGTGTGGGTGCTAGTTGAAAGTCTTGAAATAGGAAACATCTCATCGGAGGGTCGTAGAATTGTGCTAACGCCGTGATAGCTTCGACTTGCACATCGATGAACAAGAGATCAAGGATATTACCATACTTGAGCATAAAAGCATCCCTTGAATTTGTTGTTAACTTGGTGGTCAAATCTTTGAGACTTTATAAAGTCGGGAGCTTAACTTTCAATGACAGAGTTTTTCTTTTCTCGGAACCCATGTTCAATTAGTTAGATACTTGCAACACAATTTTATCCTTCGCAATTCCCTGAAACAAACTCGTATGTTTTAAAAAATGAGTTTATGCATGTGGATGCAATGCATGTATGCTTTGTGAGGATATGGACAACCGAGAGAACCAACTTAAAAGGAGGGTTTCCTATGAGGGCCTAGTTCTAGTGTTTTCTATATCAGGGTTCTTACCAAGGACAGTTCTAAGATTTTTGTTTTAAATTAGAAACACCTAGAGTCATGGACGCATCTCAGAATTTTGCCAAAATAACGGGTTAACCATTATATGGACAACCTTTCACGAATGCATCTCTTCTAGGCGGAGTTTGCACTAACTAAACGAGATGTCTACCTCGAAAGCCAATACAAACACCAAGAACTTGAAGAGGTTCTACGAAGAAGGTCCTTAGAGTTAAGGGTCCAATTCAGAATTTCGCCATAATAACGGGTTAACCATTATATGGACGACCTTTCACGAAGAGGACCATCTCTAAGCGGCTTTTTAATGTTGACCAAACGAGATGTCTACCTCGAAAGCCAACACTAAATCACCATTCTAAACCTAGGTTTTTTCAAACTCGGGTGTAGAGCTCCACTCAAAAGTGTTTTGACCAGGGCAGTTCCAACACAATAGCATAATAATATAAAGGTGAAGAGTAAATAAAGCGGAAATAAATCAACAACAAATAAATAAATGTTAAAGGTATAAAGGACATAAAAACAGGAAAACAAACACACAAGCGAAAAACAAAAATGAACCGCCAAAGCAAAAAGGATTGGCTTGACTCTCTCTAGAGTTCCCCAGCAGAGTCGCCAGCTGTCGCGCCACGAAAAACGCCCGGAGCGTAGGGTACGCGCGAGATGAAACACAGAGCCGCCACCGAACTTTATTCATTCCCGTAGGAAAAGGAAAATATCGATAAAACCTTTGGAACAAACGGAAGGATGGTCGTCGCAACCATTTCCGGGTTCGGGAGTCGATTATGCAAGGGGAAAGTATTAGCACCCCTCACATCCGTTGTACTCAACGGGAACCTCCTTTTTAGCTTAGGGTTTAAAAATGTTCTGTCAATTTGTTTGCGTGCTTTTTATTAATGTCCTGTTTTTATCCTTGTGTTACTTTATTAAAGTATATACAAAAGGGGGGAAAATATTAGTTTTTTATTATTGAGCTCGAAAAGATGTTGAATCTCGTGCCTACGTATCTCCAGGTGCAATGGAGAAATCAAAGCCCACGTAGTTCTTTAAAAAAAAACTTGTGTGTTGGTCTTTTTTAGAGAATAATGTTTTAGTCGCATTTTAGTGGTTAAACGTATGCTTGTATGCTCGCGCGTGGGAGGCTTTAAGCGCTGTTTGTATCACGTTAAAATGGATAAAACATCCTTCGGTTTTTTTGGAAGTTGTTTTTGTTTTTTAAGCATTTTTTATTCTATGTACAATAAACATAAATGATTAAATAAAATAAATGCAATAGATAAGAAGAAAAATAAAAATAAAATAAAACTGGACAGGGGGGTGTAAACCCAAACAGTGGGGTGTAAATAACAAAAATGAGCTAGGCCCAGTCCAAACCTAAGCCCATCTGCGCAAAAGACAAACAAAAAGGCCAGGACCAAATCTGGCCGTCTGATGGATCAAATGGCCCTGATCTGATCTGAGAGAGAAAGATCTAAGCCGTCTGATGGAGATCATTGGCTGTGATGAAAGGCTTATGGCGTGCTGCGATGGACACGCGCACACAGAATCTGGTTGGGGTATAAATACCCAAAACCCTCAGATTTTTCTCATTCCACTATTTTCTTTCTCTCTCTTCACTCACTCCTTCTCTCTTTACTCTCACGCCTCTCTCTTCTTCTCTACTAGGGTTCATCATTTTTGATGAACAAGGGATGAATCTTCATCCCTTCCGGCGAGACAACGCCGGCCAGCCCAGAATCCGGCGCGGCGGCCGCCGGTCCGGTACGGTGGTACCACCGCGCCGGAACCCTAGAAATCCAAAAAATTCCCAATTCACCCAAAAATTCCAAAATCCTTTTTTAAAACACTTATTTACTATTTTTTAAACATAAATCGAACCCCAAAAACACAAAAAACAAAACTAAACAGTTCTAAATCAGAAAAACCATAGATTTGTTATTACCTTCCTTCTTTGGCTTATTTTTCGATTTTTGTATTTTTTGGTTCTGTTCTCTTTTTTTTTCGGTTTATTTTTGATTTCGGATATGGATTATGGAAAATGGTTGTTGGAGATAGTGGTGGTTCTGTGTTTTTTTTTTGCTACTGATTTCTAGTTCTGCAGTTGAAATTTTTTATGGTTTTATGATCTCTGTTTTTTTTTTTTCTGCTGTCAGGATCCTCTTTTTTTCTTTTTAGGGTTTTCTTTCTCTTTTTATAGGCAGAGGCAAGATTAGGGTTTGTTGTTGATGAGGGAACATGGTACTGTTGCTACAGTTGTTGTTGTCTCCTCCCTCCTATGGACCAATGGATAATAGCATGTTTTTTTGGATAAAAGGATGTTACTGAGCAAAATATTTGAGGACACAAGAGAGGGATGGACGTGTTCTTCTGTTGTCCTCCTCTTCTTCTTCTTTTTTTTAATTTTTGTTATAATAATGAATTAACAATAATAATTATAATTATAATTATAAAAAAAAAGAAAGTGAGGAAGGAGGGCGGCCACTGTTGGCCGTTTCTTCCTTTTTTTTATTTCTTTTGAATAATAATGATAATAATATAATAATAATGATAATTATAATAATAATGATAATTATAATAAAAAACAAAAAAACATGGGAGGGGAAGAAGATGCAGCCACGCTGCTCGTCTTTTCTTTTTTTTTTTTTTAAATTTTTTATTTTTGTTTTTACAATAATAATGATAATTAATGGTATTAATAATAATGATAAATGTAGTAATAATGGTACCGGTAGAAATTGAAAGACATTAAATGAGACTCAAAATAAAAGTTGGACTTTTTAGTTAACTGAGTTGATTCGGACATTTATTAACAAAATGGACAGACACAGACGCAGAAAAAAATTTTTTTTTTTAAAATTAAACGTTAAAAAAGAACCTTTGATTAGAAACAAAAATCAGTTGGGCGAAATTTAGGGTATGACACTACCTTAGAGCCAATGCTCTGATGGCAATTGAAGTAGCAAAGTTTTTCACAAGAAAGGGGGGTTTGAATTGTGAACCTTTAAAATATTGCCTATAAAAATTATCAAACACAATATACTTGAAGAAAATGATTAGATTGTTAGTTAAACCAAATAACCAAAAGTGTTGTAGTCTGGAGATCGTTCTCCCAATCACTCTCTGACAGTATATAATTCGTGAAAGAAGCCCAAGAGAAAAGTGATCATTTGTCTTGTACATAGTTGACTTATCCATAAGTCCTTTTGCATTGATTGTGTGAAAATGATGTTTGCGCAGGTCTCAGAGATCAATTAGAGACCGTTCTCCAAGCTTTTGTTTTTATCATAATAAAAACATGATATTTGATCTAAATAGCTCAATTGTTCCTAGCTTAATAAAAACAATCAAGAGCACTTGTTAGATACCAAAAAGATTAGAATTACACTAAAAAATAATTAAGAGGTTTGTTATCTTTAAAACATCAATTAGGGATTTTGCCTCAACAATAGAAACTTCCTTGCTCTGATCACACAAGATCAAAGACTTCCATGCTCAAGCACACAAGCTTGAGACTTCATGCTCTAAGTCACACAAGACAGAGAGACTTCCTTGCTCTGATCACACAAGATCAGAGGCTTCCTTCCTCAAGCACTCAGGCTCAAGACTTCATGCTCTAATCACTAAGATTGAGACTTATGTGCTTCTACACTAAGCAGAAGACTTTCTTGCTTCTACACTAAGCAGAAGACTTACTACTAACTTATAAGCTTAAACTTATTACAAACATAATAACTTCAGAGGCTTAAGTTAGTTTCTACGCTCACTTCATTTGAGAGATATTATCTATTACAATGCATATTCTCACTTTCTTCTGAGAGATGTTTTCTAATGAAGAGCGCTAGTCATCAATTCTTTCTTTGGCATATTTATATGAGTTGAGAAAGACATTGAGACGTTGGAGAAATTCCCGTTGTAAAATGGACAGCTGTAGTCTTTGAAGATCCGTTGAGTAAGCCACATCTTCCTTTGCAGAGAAGCTTCACCTTTACTGCTTGCCCAATAGTACATTTACAAGGTACAACTAGCTCCTAGAGAGAGGGATCACATCCTTTGTGACCGTTGCAATTTAGTTGACCTTATAACAAATCATCAGGCTTGATAAGTTGTAGTTGATGTAGCCCTCTGATGACTGGGAATTCTTTTGCTTCTGATGAACCTTTGATAACTTGGAGTCTGATTGGTCTTTGAATGGTTAGCCTCTGATAGTCCTTCGCAATTCAGCTTCTGAACGTCTTCATCCTCTGAATGACTCATGACTAGCAGACAACCTCTGAACTCTTGTAGGCCTCTGAACATCCTTGAGCTTCTGAACTCCTCTGAGCTCCTGAACACCTTCAGACGTTCTGATCTACTTTGAGCTTCTGAACTTTGTATGGCTTCTGACCACGTTGTAGCTTCTGAACTCTTTCAGAGTCTAATTATTCAGACTTCCATTGGTTTCATCAGAGTTTAAATTAAGTGTGCTCTTGATTAAACGTTGAATTCTCCTGCACTTAATTTAAACATTAGTACCATCAATTGTCCATTTAATACTTTGTTATCATCAAAACCTAAGGGTGTGTATTAACACATATTTTGTTCCAACAATCTCCCCCTTTTTGATGATGACAAATACAAGTATTAAATACAATTGTTGTTGATAAAAATCAGCTATGTTGACATTAGGCTTCTGAGTTTTGCAAGCTCCCCCTAAGTCTGATAACCCATAGGGTTAGGTTTGTAAGCTCCCCCTATATTGTATCCATAGTTAATTTTAATCAGTTTCAGAAATACTTTATTATATGACTTAAATTATTCATATTTCACTATGTAAAGAACAAGGTTTGCAAGCTTCTTCTTTCCATAGTGTGATAATCTTTGAATGAAGTTGCACCCTTACTCAAGAACTAACTATGAATAATAAACTTCAATTAATAAATGCATTCTCCTTGAAAATTAAGCCCTTAATGCAGATGCAAGATGAAGTAATATTTAAATTGAATGACAAAATAGGATCAGAGGCGCTTAGAGACTTCTACATACACACTTGGTTCTGATGGTTATCATTAACAGCTTTAGAGTTCAAAATATTTTCAAACAGTTCAGAGCTTAAAAAATTCTTTTCAAAGAAAATAGCTCAGAGTCTGAACAAAAACTTGAAAACAGTTCAGAGTTCTTTAGTACAATATTTTGAAATACTCGAAGATCAGATTGTCATAACACAGCATGTACCTCATGCTACTATTTTGACCACTCTCCTACGTTCTCTCTCTGAAGCACTACAAGGCCCTAAAAAGCCAAGTAATTTCGCTTCTTCCAACAATTGATTTACCAATATTCTTTCTCCCCCTTTTGTCATTATTAAAAAGGTAATATAAGCAATTAATAGAAATTCAACTTTCAATGCCGTCAAATCAGAAGTGGTTGAACACATTTAATACTCGGCCATTGAATTATGCTTTTAAAAGGAGAAAGATACCTAGTCATTTTATTCACACAGAATAATCTTAGGTTATTGATAGATCTCTTGAGAGAAAAAAATGAAACGCTCAGAGAGGAAGAAGGTAGTTTCAACGAGAGTTAGTCAAGATAGGAGAAAACACAAAGAAGAAACATTAAGAAGAACAAAGCCAAAGCCTGAGATTCCACTTACTTCAGAGTCTGAACAAGCAGATTCTCATACAGAGTCTGAAGAATGGGACTATGACTGGTTGGAGTATTTGAAAACAAATTTTCCTGAAGAAGACCAAGCTGATGATCAAATCTTAGATGAACTAAAATCTTCTCCTGAGGAAGAGTCAGTTGACTCATATTCCCCAAGAGAGGTGCCATCCAAACTGGGTCACCCAATTCCACCATCTAAGGATACCAGTTGATCATCTTTAGAAATTTATGTAACAAATACTCATTTTTAATAAAAAAATTATTTCTTTGGCTTGTTATAAATCGATGTTTTTATTGTGTATACTCTCTTGCTTTCCAGTTCCAATCCTTAAGATTACCCAATTATTGTGCAACAATACTTATTTTTAAGATAAAGATACTTGGATTAACATAACATGAATAAATATTTCAGAGTAGCACAAGGAAATCAAAGAAACATACAGATATATGAACTTAATCTAACGATGTGCCTAACAAAATATTAATCAAGATATTTATTTTAAGCAAGCAGGGGGATCCTAGGATGTTGATTGGGGTTGGTTACAAAGCGAAGCTAGAATTCTTGTGATTTCCTTCTGTTCTGGTTGGTTACAAAGCGAAGCTAGAATTCTTGTGATTTCCATACCTTTTTATTTCTGCCCTAAGGTCTTCAATTTCAGCCTCATACAGTGGGTTTCTAATGTGCACTTGATTTGCTCCTAGATTATCCTCAATTGGTTCATTCAATCTTTCCTCAAGTGATGCTATCTCTTCCATTAGATTTTGCTTATCACTTGTTCTTACAGAAGAGGATCCAGGTTGATTCCTCTCTGTGTCCTTTTGAAACTGAATGACCTCTTCACCCATTGTGTTCTTTCCTCTGTTACTCCTCCTCTGTTCTTCAATACCAGCCTCTTGGAGACTGTGCAGCTTGTTTACCAAATCCTCAGTTAAGCTTACCCATTGAGCAACTTGTTCAGATGAAGATATGTCAGAGTGTCTTAGCTCAGGAAGACCATGTAACCGTCTAATCAGGCTGTTGCATTCCTCAAGTTAGTCAGTTCTTCAATGTAGTCCTCAACAGTAAAAACCTTGCTCCGAAGCCAAAAGTCTTTAACCAGTGTAGGATAGATTGGACCATTTAATACTCTCATGTATCTAAATCCTCCATTTTGATCATTGAAGAATTTTTCAATGTCGTGCTGGTTTAATCTAAGACTTTCAAAATCAACCGGTTGTTCCATAACCAAGTTGAATGATTTTCCCTTCATTTCAAGTGATTTTTCTTTGCTGAAAAGTTCTGAGCAATTGACGACGTTGATAGGTAGGTCATTTGGAAAGGAGAATTTTGAAGTTGATACTGACGAGGTAGAGATTGCCATTACAAAAGTTAGGGTTTTGGATTTTCTAAAATCAACGATAAAGAAGGTTTTTCAAAGATTTAGAAAACTAGAGTGTAGGTTGTGGAAGTGCAAAGAGTGCAAGTGTTCAGTGATTTTGATTAAAACAGTAAGACAAATCAAATCAAACAACATTTTTAAATTAACAAAAATAAGGCAAACCATCATTAACTGTTTCATCCAATCAGAACGTGTGTGCGTGTTGTTTCTTTAGCGCCAAAACGTTTTAGTAAAAATACTTAAACGTTTCCAATTCATTTTGCATTCAGAGGCTTAACCGTCAGAGGTTGAAACGTTTCTCAGAGTCTGAGATTCTTCAAATGCTGAAATCTGAAGAACTTCAGAGGCTGAAAAACAAGCCTTTCAGGACACACAGAAAAATATGTTCAGACAGGATTTTTCAAGGTTTTTAGTACTGAACATTGTGTATCCTAAAAAGACATTTTCAAACCTTTGAGAGTTATTCCTCTGAGATGTCATTCAGGAGTTAATCATACTTACCTTGTATTGAAGCTTTCTTGATTAGGTGTAGTCAGAGTCATAGCCTGAACACTCACTCCACCATACTGAGTTGTTGTCATCTTCAATACATGCTTCAAAAACTTCATGCTCCCTCCTGCTCCTTATGTACTCCATCTCATCTTCTTCTCCATCTGACTCTTCAAGAATGTGCCTTCTATGCACAATTGCTCTTCTTCCATTCACAGTCACATGCATCCATGTGATTGGAAGGTTCAGAGTCTTAGTTTCACCTGCAATCAAGTAAACAATTTTGTCTCTTGGTACCCACTTGCTTGAGGGTCCTAGACTGTTAGTTGCCAAATCTTCACCCTCCATTTGTTTCATCTGAGTGCTATCAGATACAAATGTAGTGTAAAGATTTGGAAGTGAGAAGCTTCCATCAATAACTGATGATCTCGGTTCCTCTAGTGTTTTACTACTAGAGTATCCAATCCCATTAGTATTGTTGGTCTTAAAGTTGCAAAGCATGGAAACAAATTTATTTTGATCAGCATTTATGTTACAGTACTCTTTGAGAACTAGAGAGTGCTCGAGGGGTTTGTAACATATAGCATAATCATTCTCAAGGGTTTTTGTCTTAATAAAATCTTTTTGAACAGGACCTTCAGAGTGATTTGCTTGCTTACTTAAATTCTCATAGTCTGCTTTAAGCTTTTTATACTTCTGCTGACTATTAGAGAGTTTAAGTAAGGTCTTATTAAGATGCTTGATCAATTTTGCTTTGGAAAGACGAGAATATACATGATTCATTGATCTCTGGAAACTTTCTTTGCTCTCAGGTTCTGACTTTTCATCAGAACTTGAGTCTTCAGAGTCTGAGCCATCTTCAGAACTTGATCCTTCAACTCCTGGAGCTCTTTCAGACTCATCTTCAGAGAAGTTGTTTAGTACATCCCATGTTGTCATTCCTTTAGCCAGTCTTCCTCCATTCTTCTTGAAGTTGTACCATCTTTGAATTTTTCTTGAAAACCTTTCAAGATACTCTTCATCAGGTTCTTCAACAAGATCTTCATGCTCCAATGCTTGCTTTCCTTTCCTTGCTGCTTCTGCTTCTTCACGGTTCAACTCTTGCATATCCTTTAGAGCCAATTCATGGACTCTGAGTATATCAATCAATGATTCAGGACTCATTGAATTGATGTCTTCAGTTTCCTCTATAGTATGTGGAATTTCATTCCAATCCAGAGGCAAACAACTTCTCAGCAACTTGCTTACAAGCTCTTTGTTGCTGAGTTTGTTGTTGTGCTCTTCAAGCTTGCTTGTGATAGCTTGAAACCTTATGTTCATTTTCTCAATGCTCTCATTTTCCTCCATCCTAAACTCCTCATATTGATCCAACAAGCCATTTACTGGTGCCCACTGAATGCTTTCATTATCATCACTAATGAGGCAAAGAGTAGTAGCTGTAGAATCAATACTAGAAGTTTGATTAGCCCCTGATGTGGAAGGATTTTGATTGTTGCTCAGATCTTCATTTAAGCTCAGTCCATCTTCAATTTCTTTGACAAGATCAGCAACTTGTTGATATAACTTCTGCTTCCAATCATCCATGTTTTGAGCCATGGTGGTTTTCTCCTTTGGATCTTGACTGTCTCACGGTTAAGTGATTTACCAACAGAACCGGAGCTCTGATACCAATTGAAGGTGCGTGGAGAAAACACAAGAAGGGGGGTTGAATTGTGTTTTGGATATTTAAAAACTTTCCAAGATATTTAAACCTTTTCAGAGTCTTTAAAGCACAGCGGAGTATTCACACAATTAACTTATGGCGTTATGAATGATGAAGGAGTAAATGAGAGAGTGAGAGAGAGAAGAACACACAACAATTTATACTGGTTCCCCTCACAAATTGAGAGTACTCCAGTCCCCTTGTTTCCAAGAGAGTTTCACTATAATCACAAGGATTACAATAGTTGCTCAAGCACACAAGCTCAAGACTTCCTGCTCTTAGTCACACAAGACATAGAGACTTCCTTGCTCTGATCACACATGATCAAAGACTTCCTTGCTCAAGCACACAAGCTTGAGACTTCCTGCTTTAAGTCACACAAGACAGAGTGACTTCCTTGCTCTGATCACACAAGATCAGAGGCTTCCTTGCTCAAGCACTCAGGCTCAAGACTTCATGCTTTAATCACTAAGATTGAGACTTATGTGCTTCTACACTAAGCAGAAGACTTTCTTGCTTCTACACTAAGCAGAAGACTTACTACTAACTTATAAGCTTAAACTTATTACAAACATAATAACTTCAGAGGCTTAAGTTAGTTTCTACGCTCACTTCATTTGAGAGATATTATCTATTACAATGCAGATTCTCACTTTCTTCTGAGAGATGTTTTCTAATGAAGAGCGCTAGTCATCAATTCTTTCTTTGGCATATTTATATGAGTTGAGAAAGACATTGAGACGTTGGAGAAATTCCCGTTGTAAAATGGACAGCTGTAGTCTTTGAAGATCCGTTGAGTAAAGCCACATCTTCCTTTGCAGAGAAGCTTCACCTTTACTGCTTGTCCAATAGTACAGTTATAAGGTACAACTAGCTCCTAGAGAGAGGGATCACATCCTTTGTGACCGTTGCAATTTAGTTGACCTTATAACAAATCATCAGGCCTGATAAGTTGTAGTTGATGTAGCCCTCTGATGACTGGGAATTCCTTTGCTTCTGATGAACCTTTGATAACTTGGAGTCTGATTGAATGGTTGGCCTCTGATAGTCCTTCGCAATTCAGCTTCTGAATGTCTTCATCCTCTGAATGACTCATGACTAGCAGACAACCTCTGAACTCTTGTAGGCCTCTGAACATCCTTGAGCTTCTGAACTCCTCTGAGCTCCTGAACACCTTCAGACGTTCTGATCTACTTTGAGCTTCTGAAATTTGTATGGCTTCTGACCACGTTGTACCTTCTGAACTCTTTCAGAGTCTAATTATTCAGACTTCCATTGGTTTCATCAGAGTTTAAATTAAGTGTGCTCTTGATTAAACGTTGAATTCTCCTGCACTTAATTTAAACATTAGTACCATCAATTGTCCATTTAATACTTTGTTATCAACAAAACCTAAGGGTGTGTATGAACACATATTTTGTTCCAACAGAAGAATCAGAACCTGAAGAAATATCAGGACCATCTCAACCAACCTCTGAAGAAACAAATTCAACTCCTGAAACCTTGGACTCTGAAGATCACCCAGCATCAGAATTTATCAGAAGCAGTCCAAGCAGAGTTGAACAATCAAAACATTCTTTCAAATACAAATCCTTTCATCCAGAAGAGCTATCTTGGGAAACAAGGACAGTCCAAGGAAAACCAGATCAAGCTTTAGAAATGAAGATTCATTAATTGGATTGATCTCCTTAGTGGAACCAAGTTCAACAGATGAAGCACTAGCTGATGATGCATGGATTGTGGCAATGCAAGAAGAGCTAAACTAGTTTGAAAGAAACGAAGTATGGAGCTTAGTACCCAAACCTTCTAAGAAGAATATCACTGGAACAAAATGGGTCTACAGAAACAAGCTAAATGAACAAGGAGAAGTTGTTCGTAATAAGGCAAGACTAGTAGCTCAAGGATATAGTCAACAAGAGGGGATTGACTACACTGAAACATTTGCTCCTGTTGCTAGACTTGAGGCTATTAGATTACTTTTTTCCTATGCTACTCATCATAATATTATTTTGTATCAAATGGATATTAAAAGTGCATTCTTAAATGGCTACATCTCTGAAGAAGTATATGTCAAACAACCTCCTGGTTTTGAGGATGCTTCACATCCTGACCATGTTTTTAAGTTAAAGAAATCTCTTTATGGTCTGAAACAAGCTCCCATAGCTTGGTATGAAAGGCTGAGCAATTTCTTAGTTGAAAAAGGTTTTCAAAAAGGTCAATTTGACAATACTCTCTTTAGTAAAACATTTAAGAATGACATTTTAATTATTCAAATTTATGTTGATGATATTATTTTTGGATCTGCTAATTCATCTTTGTGCGAGGAATTTTCTAAGATTATGCAGGAAGAATTTGAAATGAGCATGATGGGAGAGCTAAAATTCTTTCTGGGAATTCAAATCAACCAAGACAAAGATGGAACCTACATTCACCAGACCAAGTATACAAAGGAGCTGCTGAAGAAATTCAACATGGAAGACTGCAAACCAATGACAACACCAATGCATCCAACAAGCAGTCTCAGCAAAGATGATTCAGAAGGCAAAGTTGATCAGAAGCTATACAGAGGTATGATAGGTTCTTTACTTTACCTAACTGCATCAAAACCTGATATCTTATTTAGTGTCTGTCTGTGTGCTAGCTTCCAATCAGATCCTAGAGAATCTCATCTTACTGCTGCAAAGAGAATCTTTAGATATCTGAAGGGAACCAGAAATCTTGGTTTATTCTATAAGAAAACAAATGATTATAAACTGATAGGATTCTGTGATGCTGACTTTGCTGGAGACAAGATTGAGAGGAATCCACAAGTGGTAATTGCCAATTTGTTGGAGAAAATCTCATATCTTGGGCCAGCAAAAGACAAACTACTATAGCTTTGTCTACAGCAGAGGCAGAATACATATCAGCAACCAAGTGTTGTACACAACTACTCTGAATGAGATATCAGTTAGAGGATTACAAAGTTAATAGTCACAATATTCCACTCTTCTGTGATAACACTACAACTATTCAACTTTCTAAAAACTCAATTTTGCATTCAAGAGCTAAACATATTGAAATTAAACATCATTATATAAGAGACCTTGTTCAGAAGGGTAGTGTAAATATTCAATACATTGAAACTGAAAGACAATGGGCTGATATATTTACAAAACCCTTAGCAGTTGAAAGATTAGACTTTATCAAAAGGCATCTAAACATAACTTTAGTCTCTGAAGACATCAAGCTCTGTGTTGGATATTTGAATTGGCCTCATTTTGCTAAAACAAATATACAAGCAAGATGTTGGACCAAATGTTTCAACATGTGGGTACGACCTGTGTACCAATGTTTTGCGCGTGTTTAAATAAGGAAAGCACGTTTTTAAAAAGGAAACCACATTTTTATATACTTGTGCACCAAGGAGTATATTTATATGGAGAATCAGCGATGAGATATTTTCTAAAGATGTTCTGACATTTTAGGAAACTTTGTGTATGGTTCTGATTCTTGAGATTTATGTGATCTAAGCCCATATGGAGTTTCAGCCCGTTATGCTTGGAGTATTTATATGAAGGACGAAAAACCTAGCTGTTTTATCAAAGCCGTCACTGAAGAATATTATTCTAGGGTTTTGAGTCTTGTATTTTTGTGAGCCTTTCTTGTATCTCATTGATGCAAGTTTAGGACTTTGTGTTATTGAGTTGTAATTGTGTTAGTTACTCCTAAGCTTCTAAGTACGGAGGTAACTTGTGTGTCTTGAAGTGTGTCTTCGCAAACCTTGTTGTTTTATTATAATCGCTGTTGAGTGATAGTTGGAGGTGAGATGGGATCTCATATCTAGGAGTTCCTAGGTAGAAGTTGCACAAGTAAGTGTCTAGGATATAAGTCGTAAACGGGGCGTTTACTGAGGGCTTAGATCTAGAACTACATTAGTGCTTATGCTGAACTTCAAAGAGTAATTGATCAGAACCCAAGTGAAAATAAAGGAAAATCAAGGGTGGAATTGGGTCTGAGGGAATTCACTGAAACAAAGATTCGCTCTAGTGTTGGAGGTTTTCCAGTCATCTTGACAAGAAGCAATTTGACCAAGATGATGAATCTTCCCAACACTGGAATGATCAGGCTCTATACTGCAGCCTCTGGAAGAAAGTCAGTGTATCTCAATGATATGGCCAGACTTTGTTTCAAGGATCAGAAGTTGTCAAATAAAGTTAGCCATTTGAACGATCGCGAAAAGGTTCTTGCCAAGATTGTATTCTCTTCATTTCTCCCAAGGGATACTGGCAGTGACTCTCTGAATTGGGATCAGAGACACTTTATTTACTTCCTCTCAACAAAAAGGAAAATGAATCTACCTGCATACATCTTTCAACATCTATGTGAGACATTGTGAGGCTCAGAAGTTTGACAATTCTTCCAAGTTGATCTCTCATCCAAGGCTCTTAAGCTCCATCTTTGAGCAACTTGGTCTTCCTGATAGATTCATGCTTGCTTGGGTGTCTGAAGACCTTGAACAAGTTAGAGCACCCATTTTTGATGCTAAAGTCTTGGTGAGTCTACGTTTAAGGAAATCAGGCAAGCTTATTTATCCTCAAAAACCTCTTCTGATAAATAAGACAAAATTCAAGCCTATGAGTGACGCTTTCATATTTGATAATGAACCTCCTGAAGTCATTCTGGAATACATGAGATTAATGAAGGAAAGAGGAACTACAGTCACTCATAAGGACATTGGAAGAGGTGATGGTCCAACATTTGCACAAATAATGAGAGCAGTTAAGGAAGAGGTATTCAGTGACTATGAGGAAGATACAATGGTTGAGGAACCACCAATGGAAGAATCTCCAGTTAAGAGGTCAGAAGATGTTCATCCAGAAGTAAGAGCTACTATGGCTGAAGAGAGTGTTGATGAAAAGCATGTGGCTGCAGAAGATACTGTCAAAGACTTGCTTAGTGCAAAAATTCTCAAAAGATCTCGCACAAAGCACTGCACCACTAGGGGAAAGAAGAAACAAAGGTCAGATACAGGTATCAATCATTCTTTTAATTATTGCAATCAAATATCTGAAGCATCTATCCTAGAAAATATCCAACCCCTAAATACAATCTATCCAACACCCTCTGAACCTGAAGTTGTCCAAGTTTCAGACTCTGAGTCAGAGTCTTCTGACTCCTCGTTTGATGACATTTTGGCTAGTTTTGCACAATTTTCTTCCAGAGATAAGCATATTCCTGAGGAGGAAACAGCTCAGCCATCCGATATTGCCATCCCTCAGTCATCACCCAAAATTCTTACTGA
This sequence comes from Trifolium subterraneum, assembly GCA_951799995.1. Lineage (NCBI taxonomy): Eukaryota > Viridiplantae > Streptophyta > Magnoliopsida > Fabales > Fabaceae > Trifolium > Trifolium subterraneum. The sequence continues at coordinate 15,916,429 of OX637464.1, read as the reverse complement.
GGAAGAGATTCTGAAAGAAACATCTTTTAGAGTTTCTCCAATCCATGAAACCTCTGAACCACCAAATGACATCTCATCTGAACAACCCAAATCAATTCCATCAGACTCTCAAAAATCTTCATCACCTAAGATGCTTATAGATACTGAAATTGCAATAAATGATAGAATTGATGTACCAGATGATCATGTGACTTGTTCACCTAGTGGTCCAAGTCAACCAGTCTCTGCACCACTTGTGGAACAACAAGAAGAAGAAAATTCAGACTTGACAGCAAGGGTTCTACACATAATTAAACATACACTTGATGAACAAGAGGATAAGCTTCTAGAGCTGGTAGCATACCCAGGGGCATCTGAAAGGAAGACTCAACAGCTTCTCACTCTTTTCTTGTCCAAACACCCTTAGGATTCTTGTTTCTCACCATTTGTTTTTTCACTTTTTGTTTTCTTGTTCAAACTTTTTGCTAATGACAAAAGGGGGAGTATTATTTAGTTGTACAATTGTGTCGGTAGTGTATTTCTTAATACCTACTCATATAAGAATCTGAAACTGTCTTCAATAAGAATCTAATCTCTTTCTTATCTTGCTAAATGTTTATAAACTTAATTGATAAGGAGAGCAAATTAATAAACATGATTGTGTTTGCATAGATGAAGGAAGTTAAGATTGTGCTCTTAATTATTTTTATCAGACTCAAGAGTTGAACTTGCAAACCTCACACTCTGAGAGTTAAGTATGTAGATACAATTAAGATTATCAAATTGTTCTTATAATGATTCAACTTAATTATGGATAAAACTTAGGGGGAGCTTGCAAACCTAACCCTAATGGTTTATCAGACTTTGGGGGAGCTTACAAACCTCAACAACCTGATGTTGACATAATTAATTTAATCAACAACAATTGTATTTAATACTTATGTTTGTCATCATTAAAAAAGGGGAGATTGTTGGAACAAAATGAGTTTTAATCATAAAACACCCTAAGTTTTGATGATAACAGTGTATTAAATGGACAATTGGTATTACTAATGAATGATCTAGTGTGCAGGAACAAAGTAAAAATCTCATTCACGTAGATCATCACTTGAGCCTCTGAAGGACACAGTCTGAAGTGTTAAGACTCTGAGAAGCAAGAAGTTTCAGAGCCTCTGAAGATGTGCTCAGATGCCAAAGAAAGAAACACAGTCTGAAGCTTGCGAATATCTTCAGAAGATCAAAGAAATGCTATCATCAGATTCTGAAGAACACTCTCTAAAGGAAGACATCTCATAACTAATGAAATAGTACAACGGTCTTGTCAACAAAAAGAAGATTGTACAACCAACGGTCCTCTCTCAACGTCTTTATACCTAGAGTATAAATAGAAGACATTCTGATAAAGAGAAGACTACTGGAAGATCATCTAAACTCAGAGAAAGATTCAAATTGTATTCAAGCTGTGAACTGTTGTTATTCTTTCTTGTGTAACCTTATAAGTAAAATATCTCTTGATATTGTAGACTCTGAACTTAGTGTTTAGAGAGTCTTGCTTAGAACTTTCAGTCCTACTTAATCTGTGTATTAAGTTAGTTTGTGAAGTCTCTTGTCTTGTGTGACTTGAGCAAGGAAATCTTAAGCTTGTGTGCTTAAGCAAGGAAGTCTCTGATCTTGTGTGATTAGAGCAAGGAAGTCTCTTTGTCTTGTGTGACCTAGAGCAAGGAAGTCTCTTGCTTGTGTGCTTGAGCATTAGTTGTGTAATCTTTGTGATTATAGTAAAATCCCTTGGAAGTGCAAGGGGACTGTACTACTCTCGTTTTGTGAGAGGAACCAGTATAAAATTTCTGTGTGTGCTTTCTCTCTCTCTCTCTCTCTCTCTCTCTCTCTCTCTCTCTCTCTCTCTCTCTCTCTCTCTCTCTCTCTCTCTCTCTCTCTCTCTCTCTCTCTCTCTCTCTCTCTCATTGTCTTATTTGCATTTTGTGTTTTGTCTAGCTTCTTACATCCGCTGCATTTCAATCAACTTTCAAGTAAAAGAATTAATTTTTCAAAACACAATTCAACCCCCCTTCTTGTGTTTTTCACCTTCATCATATACTATATATTATTTTTGTTAAGCATATACATAGTTATTTTTTTAGCAAACAACACAAATGATTAAATGTAAGTTTTTTAATTTAAATTAATTTCTTCAATGCATGAATAAAAAAAAAGGAAAGGATAGTATTAATATATCATTTTCGAAATTTTTATTATTATTCAGAATTTTTGAACAATAATAGTTTATAATAATAATAATTGAAAAATAAAAATTAGAGTATTAATGACAATCATTAATATATAAAGGATCGGTAGTTACAAGGGATCGAACCGTGGTCCACCCTAGCAAGTTCAGCGCCAATCACCACTAAACCAACTAACGATCGATAGTGCTTTATTACTTTAACATACTCCTACTGTTGTTAGGTCTTGCTGCTATGACTTATCTAATCCTATCACGTTTTTTTAAGGCATAAATGCAATTTTTATTAAGTTGGAATTTTACTCCTCCTGTTTTAAAATCCGGACTTTTATCTCCTTGTTTTATATTTTTTTTGAATTTTTCCCTCCTATCATATTTTGCTTATGAGACAGTGCTTATGTGTTATATTATTTTTCACTTTATTAATTATTTGTTATTAGACATTATCTTCTTCTTTTTTTTTTAATGAAAAAATTACTAAAAAAAATATCAAGTAAAAATACAGTAAAAAAACCAATAAAATACGGTAAAAAAACCCAGAAAATACTAGAAAAACAAAAAAAATAGTATAAAAAACTGTCAATTAAAAAGACAATAAAAATACCTAAAGTATTCATTATTCACCTACAAAATAATGATTTTCTTTTCTAGTATTTTTCTGGTTTTTTTACTGTATTTTATTGACAATGATTTATTCTGAATTACCAAGTTCTCTTCTCCTTAAGATCTAAAAGGTTATTTTGTTAATTAGCTTAATTAAAAAAAGTAAAATATGACAATAAACTACACTTTTTTTTAACCTTCTGGTTGCTAGGAAAGGAGTAGGGATGACAACGGGTGCGAGTTTTATAATATCCAAACCCGCACCCGAAATCATCACCCAAACTCGAACCGGAACCCAAAAGTTGTTCGGGTGGCAAAACAAAACCCACAACCACACCCGTTGGGTTCGGGTTTTTTCACCCAAAGTAAAATATCTACTAAAAGAAAAAAATGTAATTTTCCATATTCAACCAAAATGAAGTAATAGTAATTTTTCATATTTAACCAAAATAAAATATCAATAGGCTTAGAAATCAACCAAATTAAACAAATAAGTTTCACCTCACATGATACAAAATAAATAAATAGTTTGGTATATAAACTAAGGGGTAATTAAGTAGTTTAATATATAAGCGGGCGTGGTTTCGGATTTCGGGTGCGGGTTTGATTGATCCCAAACCCGCACCCGTGAAATCGGGTGGCATCCGAACCCAAACCCGACTCGGGTTTGGGTTCGGGCGGACACGCGGGTTTGGGCTTAATTGCCATCCCTAGAAAGTAGACCCTAGTAGTTCAGAGTTCGATCACAAAATAAGTAAAGTTTGGTCAAATAATTATTCCACCTAAAAATTAAACTTGGATTCTACCAATTTTATTTTTTTATAAATTTCATTAAGCATTTGAATCAAATTACTCAGTTGAATAAACTTCATTTTTGTAACAAAGGAATGTCACCAATTTTATGGAATCCATGTCAACATACTTTATTAGTGAGTGAGTTGGATTTGTTAGGAGAGAAGAGAAGTGTGGCCTATGGGGGGATACAATATTTAATGTTAGGACACTATAGTGACAAGAAAGTTGTAATTACATTATCAAAACAAAGAAAGTTGTAATTAAATTACACATTTTTCTTTTTCTCTTTCATTTCATTTTAGAAAAGTTCATACAAAAACAGAAACAATCCAAAAACGATCAACGTTCTCATTGCATAACAATCAATGGATGCAAGTTGAACAAACAACAAACAGAAAGAGAAAGAAACAACGAGAAAATAAATTCAGCACTCACACACACATACACACACCGCTCTCAGATCCAAATCTCCATCATCGTTAGCGATTCGGATCTCACTCATCTTCAATCCAATTTGATCCAATTCAACTTCCAACCATGAATCCTTTCTCGTCAGAAACGCGTCTGAGGTTGGTTAGCAATCAAATTCCTGCTGTTTCATTTTCATTCATCAAGAAGAATCTCAAAATTCATCAATTTGTTGTTTACCACCAATGCAACTAGCAAATAATTAAGCTAATTAATTAGTAATTTTTGTGTGTTATTGCTATGTAATTGAGTTTCTATAGATGACATTTTCCAATTTCCAGATCCTGTATGACTGTTACTAATGTTGTCATCGGCAGATCGCGGAAAATAACCGGTAGTTTAAATTCCGCTCTGCTGCAGTGTTATAGTGCCGCTATAGTTACGGTTTGACAATACTTTGTCCGACAATAGTGTTTTGTTCAAATTCTGCTATGTTGTTATAAAATCAAAACTTATTTTTACTTGAAAGTAGTTGTACATGTGGCATTTTTACTTAGTGAGAGTTTAGGCCCGGTTTACTTTGTGAAAATGTTTTCTATTTTCATTTTTTAAAATGTGTTCATTTTAGCTTGCTAATAAGAAGATATAAGACTCTTGAAGAGAGCAATTGTGATGGGGGGAATATGAAACACTAGCTCGGGATGATGCATTTGTGGAAATAATGAAGACAAGTTTTTGGCATTTTTATTGTTTTAAAAAAATGCACATGATTGTTGACTTCAAGGGTTTATTATCTTTTTGTTAGTAAGTAAAATTTACACAAATTTTAGAAAATGAAAATAGAAAATGTTTTCACAAAGCAAACGGGGCACTATAGTGTGACCGTATTTTAGAATAAGTGCAACTCTCGTGTTCTGCCAATATGCTGTCTTTGGCTCTTTGTAGTTAGAAAGTAATAACCAATAGACTATGCCTCTACAGAGTTTTTAGGATAGGGTTTTATCATTGTCTTCCTTATGGTATTCTGCTCATGATTTGTTTCATTGGCTATCCTTGATGGTATATAGAGACTCGGAAGCCCTCTTGTATTGATTTGCTGTTATATTTGTACTGAAAATGAGGTTCTCTTGTCCATCCCTTCTGGATAACTTCACTCTTCCTAGTGTAACATGACATCATAACATGATACATAAAAATTGAAAAAACCATCCTCCTATATCCTATGGTTGTGATTGAAAATTTTCATGGTACTTCTTTGTGTGCAAAATCAAATGCAGTTATATATATATATATATATATATATATATATATATATATATATATATATATATATTCTTTTACAAAGATGATGTTTGTTGTATAGTGCACAATAGTTTAATTGTTAATAGTATCTTTTAACCATCTTGGTCATATCCCCTCTTTTAGGGACATGATTCGGGCCATACGTGCCTGCAAAACTGCAGCAGAGGAACGCGGTGTTGTAAGAAAAGAATGTGCTGCCATTCGTGCTTCAATTGATGGAAATGATCAACACTATAGGCATCGGAATATGTCCAAACTAATGTTCATCCACATGCTTGGCTACCCCACACATTTTGGTCAAATGGAATGCCTCAAGTTGATATCATCTCCTGAATTTCCAGAGAAGAGAATAGGTTACCTTGGCCTTATGTTGCTTGTTGACGAAAGACAAGAAGTTCTAATGTTGGTCACCAATTCTTTGAAACAGTATCCAGTTTCAAGTCAATATTTTACTTGTTTTATTCCTCATTTTTTATATTCCATTTTACAAATATTTTAGAGAACAATATCAAAGGTGGATTATAGAAACCTTAATTAAATCTCAGAGATCTCAATCATACAAATCAGTATATAGTGGGGCTTGCTCTTTGTGCTTTAGGGAACATTTGTTCAGCAGAAATGGCTCGTGATCTTGCACCAGAGGTTGAGAGGTTGCTGCAATTCAGGGATCCAAATATTCGGAAAAAGGTGACTTTTCCTTATACTTCACGTCCTTTCATAAGATTATTTTATCACTTTAGGAACATTTGAACTGGGTGCCTATATATTTGGAGTTATACATCACTGAATGCTCAGGAGAGGAAAACAGGCCATGAATGCTTTATATTTTATGGCTTCACAATGCTTCCTACACACTATGACAACAACTTGCTCTTCACGTAAAGTAGATAGTTTTGAGTTTTCTCTGCTTTGATTCTGCAAGATAATGGCTTATTATTTGTTCCTGTTTCTTCATTTATTTGATGGTGTTTAATTTGTGGATTCAAAATATTTTTGTTGTATGGATCTTCTACCAGTAAAGAAACAAAATGTTGAGACATATTTGTTGTTCTTGTACAACTTTCCTCCAGCCTACAATATGCCAAATTTATAGATTATCATATTATTTTGACTATACTCACTTTTATATAGGCAGCAATATGCTCTCTAAGAATCATAAAGAAAGTCCCAGACTTGGCAGAAAATTTTGTAAATCCTGCTACTGCCTTACTGAGGGAGAAGCATCATGGAGTTTTGATCACTGGGGTTCAGCTTTGTACAGAGCTATGTAAAATCAGCTCAGAAGCTCTTGAACATATTAGAAAGGTACTTTCCTGCTTTCTTATAATTATTGTCTCTGACATAGTGTATTTTGTAGCATGTAGTATGTACTTGTGGTATGAACTAACGTAGTCTTATCCACTATAGACTCTTCACGATGAAATCACAATTTGCTGCAATATCTAAAAACACATATGCAGTCTTGTTGCTATTACTAAATTTAACCGTGTTTTAGTTAACATTATGATGTTTGTAAAGTCTCGTTTCAAATGACTAGCTTGCAATTTTCTACATCATGGCACCACTTGTTAGTCTTTGCAAGCAAGCCTACTTCATATAAATATTACTCCCTCCATTCCATTTTAGTTAACGTTTTTCTTAGAATTGAGTTTTGGGCCTAACTCATCCTCACAAAACCGGCTTTTAATTTACACATACCGATGAAACAATAAATATTGTTACTTTTAATATATTTTTTTTCTTATAACACCCTTTATCATTTATGATCATATTTTGCCTATTTCTCTGCAATAAATTGTTAAGGGTATTATTACTAAAGAATATTTTATGTTGCACTGAACTTTGAAAAATACAAATAAATAGGATGAGTTTTTTTTCTAAAAAAAAAGACAGGTAAAAAGGAACGAAGGGAGTATGTTCTTGTGTAAAGGCATATAAAACATATCTGCAAGTGGATTTGACTGTGGTCAGCTTTAGTTGTAATAAAAAACTGAAAAATTATTGTAGAAATGCACAGAAGGTTTGGTGAGAACTCTAAAGGATCTAGCAAACAGTCCTTATTCACCAGAGTATGATATTGCTGGCATTACAGACCCTTTTCTCCATATCAAATTGCTAAGACTGTTGCGAGCATTGGGGGAAGGTGATGCAGATGCTAGCGACTCTATGAACGATATACTTGCCCAGGTCAGTGCACAGCGGCAATTTTATTATTTTTCATTGTTATTTCTCCTGCTGTGATGGCTGAATTATTTGTCACTCATGCATTTTTTCATTAATGACCTCATTTGTTGAAAATGCTACACACCTTTTGGATTTTCTTCTCCAATGCAATTTGGCATAAGCACATATTTCAATTGAATGCCAAGACAAGTGGATGAAGGTGTCTTGAAAAGGGATTGTGTTAGACCACCGAAGGTTACCCAAGTATACAATAGGAAGAAGAAGCACTTGAGCAAGGAGGAGAACCGGAACAGCAATAAGCAAGAGTAGGATTATCATTAATTTGATATAACAGAATGTTTGAGTTACTAGGAATAGGGCTTATTGCTATAGCAAAATTAAGACGAGAGAAGATTGCTTATCCAAAAAAGAAAAAAAAAGACAAGATTAGCGTAGTCATTATGTGGGAGGAAGTGGTTCAATTGGTAGGGAGGTTGCAAGTTGCAACCACTCAAGATGCTTCTTATTCGGTTATTTATTTTTTTATTTCTTTTCTGTTTTGTTCATCATTTCCTAGTATTGATCATCTTCTATTGTTCACCCAATAACAGTGGGATTAAGGGGATTTTTTTTATAGTACAAACATTATACTACTCTAATAGCTGAGGTTTGTATTCTACTAGTACTAATCAATTATTTGTGTAGGGAGGGTTACAAGTGGGAAGGAATATAGGGCCTCCTGGAGTCAATGCATGCTCAAATTTGGGCCTAGACCAATTACATATTCTGCTGTAGTTATGCATCCATAGTTCAGTCATTGTTAAATTCTTCAATATTTTCACACACCAAGTCTTATCTTTTCATAATTAATTTTAACCACTTGAAATAATCAAATTAAGTTCATTAGTTGTTGCTGTATTCTTTTGGTTCTGTTTTTTCTTTATCAAATCCATACAATGGTAAATGAGTTGTTGGATTTTATTTACTGTTTTTTCACTATTAAATTTATGGTTAAATTTTTCAACTTGCATGTCTTTTAGGTGGCTTCAAAGACCGAATCAAACAAAGTTGCCGGGAATGCCATTTTGTATGAGTGTGTTCAAACAATAATGAGCATTGAAGATAATGGTGGATTGCGTGTACTTGCAATCAATATCCTAGGAAGATTTTTGTCAAATCGGGATAACAATATCAGGTATTTTTCTGGAGTTAAATTAAGTTATGTGGGTTCCTTCCTTCATTAATTACTGAGATGCTGTATAGAATATTTTAATGTCGTTGAGAATCTAATAAGCAAAATGAAACTTCTAAAAGCTGAATCCTAAAAAAAGAACTGTAGGTGAATGAGGTAAATAAAAGTAAATTAAGTTTAATCATTACGGATATGTGCTGTTTATGTAACATCAAGCTTCATAAGCATTTTTTCTTTTTGAAAATTGCATATTTACAATGATTGAAGGCTTCCTGAGACAATCCAAGGAGACTGAACAGTTGATCATTTGATTGAGTGAATTGTTACCTTACCAATTTTGCTTTTCATTGGTTAGATATATTTTGAAAATAAAGGAATAAAAAAGGGGAAGAATTGTTGGGAATTGAAAAATATGACAATGATTTATGCATGATTATGACAAATAGCAGGTCTGAAGATTAATTAATTATCTGACACAAGCGTTAAGTGTGCTTGGCTCTATTCTGAAATTTGTATTATATAAATTTCTTTTTGTGAAAATCATGTTTGTCGGAAGCAATTCACATTTAGCTTGTGCTTGTCTTGAGAAATGTCCAAGTGATTTCGCTTTTGCTTCTGTCTGTTTACAAGCAGTGGTATATATAAGCTGTCAGATTACTAAAAAGGAAATCATTTGGGTAAAGGAAGGACTAAGGAATAAATATTGTCTAAATTCAATTTTTTAAGGGTCATTTGTCAAAAAAGACTTTATATTACTTTACAAACAGAAAGCACTTCTTAAGGGAGATGCAGAAGCTACTTAGACCCTTAACAACAGTTCTCTCTTTATGTTCGGACACAAGGGCTTCTAATTTTTGGTCCGAACCTATAAAATGAATCATTTGAAACCACTTTTTCCTTCTCTGACGATTTATACATATTGAATTACTTTGGTAATCTTGAAGCTTGTATATCAATACTTTCTCGTCTGGGCTATATGGCATGACTACCATTGATAATCGTTCACTATCTATAGCTTGACATAGGTTAGTGAAACCCTTGCAATGTCTTATCTCTTTTACAAATAGTATTTTTTAAAGCCTGACAGATTAGTTCCTATATTTTGTATATCAATACTTTCTCGTCTGGGCTATATGGCATGACTACCATTGATAATCGTTCACTATCTATAGCTTGACATAGGTTAGTGAAACCCTTGCAATGTCTTATATCTTTTACAAATAATATTTTTTAAAGCCTGACAGATTAGTTCCTATATTGTGTTCACCACAACCTATACGCAACCGATCCTTTTTTGTTTTGTTTTTAAATTTTAATGTTTTGCTTTGTGATTGCTGTAGTTTGTCTTCATTATTGAAGTAAATTGAAATTTCCAACTTCTCCCTTCAGATATGTGGCATTGAACATGCTGATGAAGGCTGTGAGTGCTGACACTCGGGCAGTGCAGAGACATCGTGCAACAATTCTGGAATGTGTAAAAGTATTACTTCAGCAGTCTTTCTTGTTTCATTATTTCATGATGAAGCTGAGTTTTTTTTGCACCTTGAGAAGATAGTGATTTGACTTCTTGTTTAGGATTCTGATGCTTCAATTCGGAAAAGAGCCCTTGAACTTGTTTATATTTTGGTGAATGAAACCAATGTGAAGCCGTTAACAAAAGAGCTAGTAGATTATCTTGAAGTCAGTGATCAAGATTTCAGAGAGGACCTTACTACAAAAATTTGCTCAATAGTTTCAAAGTGAGTCTAGGAGGTTTTCAGTAACATTCCTTTTTCAGAGCACATGGGACATTTATATCATTTGTATTCATTCCTTTTCATGTTTTTTGGTGGTGGGGAAAACCAAGCTAGAGTTGACTGTTTAATAATAGAATTAGAATTAAAATGCAATTTTTTTTCGGTATTAAAATATTTCTTGGGCTATTCATGACTTTCTGTTAATACAAGATGAATTGATTTGTTTAAAAGTTTTCACATTTGTTGATGATTAATTCTTAGAAACTTTAGGAACTGTTTTTTTTTTTTTTCCATTTATTTTTGTGTTAACACTACGAAACATCTTGTCTGTATTTGATCCTGGAATTTATGCATTCTAGATATTTCTGTGCTTTATTGACCCTGTTTCTTTTTTCTGGTAAACAAAATGGAAGCGACTTGCCCCATTTTGCATGAGTATGTTCCCCTTTATCAATTTAAAAATTAAAATTACAAACTAAAGAGGTTCTTTCATCAGTTGACCCTACAATATGTTTTGGTTAATTAACATTCAATTATTTGCACTTCAGGTTTTCCCATGAGAAGATCTGGTACATTGATCAGATGCTTAAGGTTTTGTCCAAGGTATGAATCTAAGAAACAAGCTTTTGTAGTGAACTAAAATCTCCAAGATGAAAATCCTGATCCTTGCTAGTTTTTGTGTATTAATCAGTGATGTGTTTCCGTGTATGATAAATAGTTAGTTATTTCTCATCTCTACAGCTGACATGCTGCATCCCATGAAAATTGATTGCCATGGCAGCTTATTACATATTTTCCGACAGCCGATGTGTAACATTTTGTTTCAAATGTTTGTGTTTCTATCTCTATATAAGTACCAAGCTGCACTGCTGCTTCTATGTAGTGGTCACAAGTCATCACTAGATAAATTTAGCGTTGTATTGTATATTTGTATCGCCAAGTTGATGCTTGTAGTAGTGTCCATATTGAGCCTTTTTATTAATTTAGAAATTAAGTGCAAGCATTGATCTCTATGCTATGTGGTAATAGGCCGGAAATTTCCTAAAAGATGAAGTATGGCATGGCTTAATTGTTGTCATAAGCAACGCTTCCAACCTTCATGGATACACCGTAAGAGCATTGTATAAGGCATTTCAGACGTCAACAGAAGAGGTGCTCTTTAACAAAATATATCAATACTATTGATTTCTTCTGCTGTCATTTATGCCATAATATTGATGAATATTTCCATCAGGAAACTTTTGTTCGTGTTGCAATGTGGTGTCTTGGAGAGTATGGCGACTTATTAATCAATAATGTTGAATTGCTTGACATAGAAGATCCGATAACAGTAAGTGAATGGATTCTTGACATTTTATTCACGATGTTTCTACTGTTGCTCAGGTAGAAACACAAGGCTACACTCCATCTGATTGCACATTCATGACATAAATCAATGATGATAGAGTTCTGATAGTTTTTAAAATATTAAAAAAAAAATGTTCTAGCAGTACCCTAAACATAATATATATATATATATATATATATATATATATATATATATATATATAGGGGATGTTTCAAGTGAGAGGACCTACTATTGTGAGAGATGAGAGGAATAAAAAATAACCATTAGATTAAAGTCTATTGTACACATTAAAAGATCTCATTGCACATGATCTATTTTTCTACGCTACCTTCCTAAACTCTTCTCTTTCCTCGTTCTCTCTGCAACACGATAACCCCTTCTTCTCCATGACTATTCCCTATACTATCTTTCAACAAGCTGGACAAAATTATTGTTATGGTTTTGTTATCTCTATCTATTTCAACTAAAAATCCTTTGTTTTTCATATTGTTGTTCCCTTGTTCTTGCTTGTTTCTAGTTCATGGTTTGTTTTTGGCCAGATATGGAATTGAAAAACAAAGATTTTTAGTTGAAATAGATTGAGATAACAAAACCTTCTGCACAAAGGGTTTTAATTTTTATAATTGCAGAAAACCTTTTCATATTCACCCTCTTCTCCTACTTTTCCTTTCTTCATTAAAAAAAAAAAAAACCCTTCTGCACAAAGTGGTCTTTAATCAAAACCACCAACCACCTATTGTGTTGGTATGATGGGATCGCCACAGAAATCAATTGTCGTGTTCAATGACATAGTTGTAAAGAGACCCAAATCAGAATAGTGTCATCCGTTGTTCGATTTGGCAATGGCATGATTGCAAAGAGACCCAAATCATAATTAATATGAAGTAAATTGTAAACAGGCAATAAAAGTCTCTCTCTCTCTCTCTCTATATATATATATATATATATATATATATATATATATAGTATATAATAGAAGTCTTACCTTGCATTACTGATGTCATAAAACAAATAAAATCCATCAGTCTCGGTACTGTTTGATCACTGTTAAAACTTGCATTACTGATGTCATAAAACAAATAAAATCCATCAGTCTCGGTACTGTTTGATCACTGTTAAAACTGGAAATAAGTTATCTCGTTCTTTTCTTGTTTCTTTTGTTATCATCCTATCCTATATATTGTAAAGGAAGGCAATGGGAAAATATTATCACTTTTTTTTTGCATGTTAATGTTATTTTTAACATTCATTTTGCTAATTTGCAGAACTCTGGGCATGATATGTACTTGGCACTAAAACCATAAAATTTAGATCCTGGCTTGCCGCCGATTTTTAAATTCTCATTGTGTAGTTTGATTTTGTAGGAGTAATGTGACAATGTCAAATTCCTTCTCCGTATTTTCCTTTCTTTATGAAAGAGATGTAGGTTATTAGGTCACCTTAACAATGTTTGGACTATTTATGCCTGTCGTAGTCTGTTTCCATTTCCATATAGTAGCGTGTAGGAAAATATACAAATCAATAATCTTTCATAACATTTGTTAAATAACCGATTATCCCAAAAGCTTAAGCTGTTAGGAAAGGCTACATCAATGGTTTTATATTATTTCTAACACGCCCCCTCACGCAAGAGCCCACTTGGGCTTGAAGCGTGGATAATGTATAGGCCCACCTACCATAGGCTTAAATTCCACTTTTTAATTAGAAAGTGAGGGGAGCGAGAATCGAACTCTAGACCACTTAGTCATAGAGGCTCTGATACCATGTCAAATAACCGATTATCCCAAAAGCTTAAGCTGTTAGGAAAGACCACATCAATGGTTTTATATTATTTCTAACAACATTTTTGTTTTTAGTCTTCTATAATTATCTTTTATTCTTCATCTATTTCATATGAGCAGGTGACTGAGTCAGATGCTGTGGATGTTGTAGAGCATGCTTTAAAACGCCATGCATCAGATCTTACCACAAAAGAAATGGCTTTGGTTGCCTTATTGAAGCTCTCTTCACGGTTTCCTTCTTGTACAGAGTACGATATGATTTCAAATGTTTTTGATTACCTATACATTATACCTTAAAATGAATATATTTCATCTTTGCTGCATTTGCTTTCTAGGTATGTAATATTCAAGTATATGCCCAGATGATTGGGCTTAAGATTGTTTGAAACATAACCAGATTTATCCCATGCATGTGTTTTCATCTCTAACAAATAATGGTTCTTTTTCATTCATGTTCTTCACTTCTTTTATAAATCAAATATGTTGGTACCTATAATAATCTCATATCCGCTTGTATTTGTACATTTGACATTTAAATTTTAATCTCTCTTTCGTTCCATATGTATAGGAGAATCAGAGAAATAATCATTCAGTACAAAGGGAACCTAGTGTTAGAGTTGCAGCAAAGATCTATAGAGTTCAATTCCATTATTGCTAAGCATCAAAATATCAGGTGAGGCTAATCAAATTGCTTACTATAATATGTTGAGAACTTTGAAATTTCTACCGCCATCTTTTAAGAGAAATCTCATAATTAGAAATTTTTTATCGACGTGCAGTTCTACACTTGTAGAAAGGATGCCAGTTTTGGATGAGGCGACTTTCAATGCTAGGAGGGCTGGGTCTTTGCCAGATGCAGTTTCAACTCCAACAGGACCTTCAGTTAATCTTGCGAATGGAGTAGTCAAATCTGTGGCTCCTCTTCTAGATCTGCTTGATCTAAGTGCAGATGATACTCCTGCACCAAGCTCTTCTGGTGGTGATTTTCTTAATGATCTTCTTGGTGTTGATCCGTCAGTTGTGTCACAACAGCCTGGTTAGTGTTTGCGGTTTATCTTATAGAAAATAATAATAATGCATGTATAAGCAAATGTTTTTTCTTTAAGACTTGCCATTGTAGTTTATACCACAAATAAGTAGCTCTTATTATATTTTGAACGACTTGGTCAATGGCTAAATCAATATAGAATTGACAGTTTTTTTTCAAGGCGATAAAAGAAAATTTATATAGGTAGGAGGAACAGAAGAATACAAAGAAAATTACAAAATATAACACCTAGAACCTGAATGATTTAATCACGTAAAAGGGCATGCCAATCTTTTTGCATGTCTATTAATGAAACATCTCTATAGAGACCATAGGCAAATTTGGAAAAACAAACTATTCCAAATGTTATCCAAAAATGAAGAAGTTCCCATGAAAATTCTGGCATTCGTTTCCAGCCAAAGCAACTAAAGAACATCAAACACGTAGCACTGCCACTTCTTTACCAAAATCAAAGGAACTAATGGTTGTAGAAGATATAGGGTTCTTCTGTCGGTTTAAGAAATATTTCAATGATATTTACAGTATTTTATGAGTTTCGTTACATTGAGATCAAAAGTAATTTATGAAGTGCAAGTTGAAGAGTGCAACAGTTCTTTTTTCACTAATGGAAAAATTGAGACAGCAACAAAAAGAGGCATGCATCTTTATGTTTTTCTGAAGGCGGGAATTTATTGACAGTTCGATCTAACTTATTATAATCTATTATAGGTGCTATTCATACTTCAAAAAACAGCACAGATGTTCTTTTGGATCTTTTGTCGATTGGATCGCCTTCCACACCTATTGAATCACTTCCTGCACAAAGCAAATCATCTACATTTGATATATTATCCCCCAGTACAAGTAAAAGGGAACCAATTTCATCACTGGATGATCTCTCATCAGTTTCACTTTCTTCACGAGCATCTTCAAATGCTGGAGCGGCTTCTATGACAGATTTATTGGATGGTTTTGCCTCTGGCCCACCAGCAAGTGGTAAATTTTGTGTAGCAGCAAATGCAAAAGAAACATTGATTGATATTAAGTCTAATTACTAATTATCCATTTTTCTTGTCTTGAATAGAAAACAATGGACTGGTGTATCCGTCCATAACTGCATTTGAGAGTAGCAACTTGAGGTTGACATTCAATCTCTCAAAACAGCCAGGAAGCCCACAAGCAACAAATATCCAAGCTACCTTTATGAATTTATCCTCTAATGCATATACAGATTTTGTTTTCCAGGCAGCAGTTCCAAAGGTATGCCGGTCTGTATGCTGTTGTGCTTTCTACACATGTACTGTTAAGATCATCACCATAGATATTTATTAGCTTAAGTTCCATGGTTTCCAATTGCTATTGAAAATATCTTCGCACTCCTTTGTTTGATATATATAATTGGATAAAGTTGACAACACCAAGTAACCATTAAACCACAACTCGAGGCTGTTACTTCTCTTAAAGAGAAGAGTTCTAGCAATACAAGTATCTCTACCAGTCACTAACTGAATGATTTCCTTTGTATTAGTGTATTTACTTGTTGGCATTTGGGTGCTACATATGTACATTTTTATAAATTAAGGGTAGTTTTACTGGTTTTATTCATCATCAATTTCTTATGTATGTTGGTATTTTAATTTTCAGTTTCTTCAGTTGCTCTTAGATCCAGCTAGCGGCAATACTCTCCCTTCAAACGGAAAGGGGTCAATCACGCAGAATTTAAGAGTTACTAACAGCCAACATGGAAAGGTAAATTTTCCTTGTTTATAAAATATGTGTGCTCTACCATGTTCCTTATGATTTTATGGTCAAGCCTTCTTCAAGCAGACTTGTCAGGCTGACGGCAAGCAACTATTCTTTTACAGAAATCTCTTGTCATGCGTATAAGGATAACATACAAGATAAATGGTGAGGATAAACTGGAAGAAGGACAAATCACTAATTTCCCTCGTGATTTATGATGGGAAATGGTCAACACCAGTGGTCATTCTGGTGATGCACAAAGCCCCATGTTTTTTACACATTTCATATTACTTGTGCTGTTTTTGTGTTTCATTCTTTCAAATGAGGGACCATTATGGTTCAAGCAACTGGAACCACTCTCTTGATCAAAGTTGAGGTCTGTTTGGTGGCTTCACATTTTACTTTCCGATGTTTCTCTTTCTGCCTTAAAT